>CM034706.1:103726327-103737620 GCA_020142125.1 Phrynosoma platyrhinos
TGATATTACCTCACTCAGGAATCCTAATCTTCAGAAAATGTTTATTAGAGCATTAGCCACAGTTGTCTCTATATTTCTCAAAACTACTGCTTCAGGATATCTTGTTGCATACTCCATTAGAGCAAGAATGTATCTGTTCCCTCTCTGGGTTGCATAAGGTAACGGCACAATGATATAAATGCCTACTCTGTGGAATGGCTGTGACACGACTGGTAATGGACACAGCTTGGCTCTGTTCCGATCTCGCCTTGTTCCCACTTTTTGACAAATGTCCCAAGATTTACAAAAAGATTTTATATCTTGTCCCATCTTTGGCCAATAAAAATTTAAAGAGACTCTTTGAGCAGTTTTCTTAATTTCTAAATGACCTCCAAATGAACTAGAATGGGCTATTTCCAGTATCTGGCTTCTATATTTCTGAGGGACTATCAGCTGTTTTTGAATTTCTTTCTGAGTATTATATTTACACTTGAGAACCTCTGTATATAAGTGGTCTTGAATGATTTTAAATCTGTGAGGGTGATTCTCACTCAGCTCTGCATTAACTTCTTCCTCAGCTAGAGTGAACAAAGGTTTTAAACTTTCATCTCTCTTTTGCTCTTGAACAAATTCAGCTTGGTTCTCCATTTTAATTTCCTCACAACTCTCCTCATCTGTTATCTCAGTTATACCACTGTCATCACTAGTGACCACATCTTGTTCAGTTTGTTCAGGTATTTGATTGACCTGTTTAGAAGCTTTTTTTCTGTTTCTGTTGTCTAGTGATCACTAAAGTGAATCTAAGATACCTGTCCAAATCATTTCCAATTATACATGGAACAGGAATGTCATCTCAGAGGGCAAATTTCCACTGCAGTTTGTATCCTCTGAAGGAAATGTCTAGTTTGGCTACTGGTGTTACAAATGCAGCGTCCCCTAAACCATTTAAGATCATCATTTCTTCTGGGCATTTTGAGTGTTTACTAAGTGCAGTTTCATTATACACACTTCAGATCCAGAGTCACAACCCCACAACCAGGTTTCATTTATTTGTATTAATTCTATGTGTTCCTCAAAACTGAGTCCCTCAGGCAAGGCTGTTACAAATAGGCACATCCTAGGAGAAGATTTCCTTGTAAAGTCAGTTGCTTTACCAACTGTCATTTCCATGGCAACCCCAGCTTCTCTGGCTCCTAACTTGTAACATTCTTTCGCTGTATTACCAACTTCTGTTACAATATGCTGGCTTGAAAGGTGACTTTAAATTCTTCTGATAAATTTTTGGACAGTTTAATTTCAAGTGCCCTATTTGCCCACATTCATAACAACATCTCTGGCTTGGCTTTGACTAATTTCCTGCCGAGCATCTATCCCTCTTCTGGTCTTCAGGACCACACTCTCTCAACCCCAAACTATTCCTCTCAGATTCTGGTGTTTTCCCTTGATGCCAGGGTTTATAATTTTTGCCCTCACTATTCCTTTCCTGTGGGGCTTGCCAGGTTTTTTTTTAATTTTTAAAAAACTTTATTGATATTAAAAATAAAACAACATACGCACATACGTAACTTAACAAGACAATGTGAAACAACAAAACGTACATACAAACAAACAGAAAATAATAATATCTAACAAAAGACACTAGACACTTAACATTGACTTCCTTGCAGTTGGCAAGGGGATAAAAGATAACTACAATTGCATAGAAATTTTTCTACTAACATCACTGATTTTATGAAAAATATTTAACTAAAGTAGATCAAACACATACCCGACTAAACCCCGACATTGAGCACATTATCTACATAACTTAAAACTTTGTAATATATGTCTTTAGACAATAATTCTAGACAATAATTCTACATACCTATCTATGAAGGTTATGTCAAAATAACTTCTAAGTTTTGTCGTTTGTATCCTTTATATCACGATATATCAATGTCCTTAACATTAAGTAACTATGTTGTAATGTATTATAAAGAATGTGCTACTCCAAAAAAGCTACATGGCTTAATTCCTTATTATTGTCCTTCGTTTTCAAATACCGGTACCACAGAGCCCACATCTTATGAAATTCTACCAAAGAGCAATCCCTGAATAAATGTGTCATTCTTTCCATTTCATACAATTCATAGAGTTTTATTTTCCAGTCCTCCACTGAGGGTGTTTCTCTCTTTTTCCAAAATTTTGCAAACAGAATTCTCGCTGCAGAAATTAAGAAAAATAACAGTTTCCACTTGCTTCCCTCAATCTTTATATTGGAAATATTTAAAAGATACAACTTTGGATCAATTGTTAACTGTATTTCCAAAAAATTTTGAGATTCTTCATTAATTTTTTTCCCAATATCCCTGTGCTTTACTACACTTCCACTACATATGAAAATAGGTGCCTTGTTCCTCTCCACATTTCCAACAAGATGGAGTGAACCCCTTGTACATTTTTGATAATTTAGATGGAGTCAGATACCACCTGAACATTGACTTATGTAAGTTCTCCCTCATATCCATATTAACCGTGAACTTTATTACCTTCTTCCAAATTTTTTCCCAATCCTCCAAATTAATATTTTGATTTATATCTTGAGCCCATCTAATCATATAGTTTTTAATTACATTCTCCTCTTGTTCCCAATTTCTGATCAGGTTGTAATATTTTGAAGTCAATTTATTTGTATCTCCATTTATAATGTTTTCAAAATTTTTATCGGCTGAGCCAAGCTGGTTTGATTGGGAATCTACTTTAAATCTTTCTAATAGTTGTCTATGGGAAAACCAATTGATAGCATAGCCTGCATTTGATAATTCTTCCAGAGATTTAAAAGTAATCTTGAAACCTTCAATTTTAGTCAAGTCCTTATAGCGAAGCCAGGATTCTTCATTATATAGTTGCTTCATTAACACAGCTTCGGCTGGAGATGCCCAATAGGGTGTCTTAACGCACCATTTTTGTTTATATTTTGACCACACCCTTATACAAGCTTTCCTTATATGATGATATTTAAAAATTTTATCGACTTTCTCCTTTTCATAAAATAAATAAGCATGTATACCAAATTGTAAGTCTGCTCCTTCTAAAGTTAGGAGTCTTTTGTCTTTTAGTAAATACCAATCATGAAGCCAATTTAAGACAGAAGCCTCATAATACCAATGTAGGTTTGGAAGGGCTACCCCACCTCTATCTTGCGAATCCTGCAGGTTTAACAATTTGGTTCTCGGTTTTTTGTTTTCCCAAATAAATTTTGAAATATCTTTAGTCCATATCTTAAAAGGGGCCTCACCGTCAATAACTGGAATATTTTGAAAGAGATACATCATTTTGGGTAGTACGTTCATCTTAATCAAGGCTATTTGACCTAGCCAAGATGTCTTCAGTTTATTCCATATTTTAAAATCATTTTTAATCTCTGCCCATGTCTTGAGATAATTATTCTTATACAAGTCAACATTTTTTGCACTAAGCCAAATTCCTAGGTACTTAATTTTGTTCTCTACTTTGTAGCCAGATATGTCAATGATATTTCGAGCTTCATCTCTTGGGATACTTAACAAGAGCATCACAGTTTTATTTTTATTAACCCGGTAGCCTGACACACTTCCATATTCTTGAAGCACCTTCATTAGTTGTCCAATAGAGTCGTTTAAGTTGGAAATTGATAAGACCACATCGTCTGCATAAGCACTCAACTTAAAGATCTGATTTTGAATTGTCACACCCTTAATTGTTACATCATTCCTAATCCAAATTAATAAAATCTCCAAAGTGAGGATAAATAATAAAGGAGCCAGGGGACATCCCTGATGGACACCCTTATTGATATTAAATTTAGAGGTCAGTTCTCCGTTTACTATTATTTGGGCTTCCTGGTTTGAATAAATTTTAGATAGCCATTCGTAGAATTGATCACCCACTTTTATTTTTTTGAGAACCTCGAACATGAAACTCCAGTTAATGTTATCAAAAGCTTTCTCCGCATCCAGGAAGACAAGTGCCATTTTTTTATGAAGTTTTTTTTGATGCATGTCAATTAAATTTAGTATAATCCTAAAATTTTCTTTAATCTTCCTGGATGGGAGAAAGCCGTTTTGGTCAGTGTAAATCCAATCACTAAGTATATTTTTTAACCTGTTTCCTAATATATTTGCGAAGAATTTATAATCACAGTTTAATAGAGAGATAGGACGATAACTATTTAGGTCTAATTTATCTTTATCTTGCTTTGGAATCAACACTATGTTTGCGGAGTTCCATGTTGGAGGTATCCCATTAAGAAAAACATTATTTATGGTTTGTAACAGATGGGGCAAAATTGTGGTGCAAATATTTTGTAATATTCATTAGAAAATCCATCAGGCCCTGGAGATTTAAGATTTTTGGATTTTCTGACTACCTCATGCAATTCGTCATACTTAATTGGTTCATTTAAGATTAACCTTTGTTGTTGCGTTAAGGTTGGGATATTAATATTTTGCAAGTATTTTTGAATTCCAGCTGTACATACTGGGGTTTCTTTAAATATGCCGTGGAAATGTTCTACAAAATTTTTCTTTATTTTATTCTGTGCTGTAAAGACTTCTGATCCTTTTTTAATCTGATTTATTGTCCGTCTTGCTCTTTCCTTTCTAATCAAATAAGCCAACAGTTTGCCTGGCTTATTGGCACCCTCATAATATCTTTGTCTCATAAATTTAATTTTTCTTTCAATTTGTTCAGATGTTAGAATTGAAATTTTTTTTTTGAACACTTTTAATCTTATTGTTAATTTCAGAGGAATCCGGATTCTGTTTTAGTAGTTTCCAATTTTTTCACTTCTCCATTTAATAAATTTTCCTTTTGCTTTCTCTTTTTTTTTATTTCACTAGACTTTTGAATAATAATGCCTCTAATTACTGCCTTGTGGGCATCCCAAATTGTGTGTATAGGGACTTCACCATTTAAGTTCTCTTTAAAATAGCATGTTATATGTTTTTTCACAAATTAATATACTTGGTTATCTTTCAGTATATTTGAATTTAACTTCCAATTGAATACCGATGTCCCGTATTTGAGTTCCAGTATGACAGGGTTATGGTCAGACCAGACTTTGGGTAGCGTAGTTAGTTTCATTATTTTCGCATTTAAGTGTTCAGATATCCAAATCATATCCAATCTGGATAGAGATTTGTGCCGATTGGAATAGAAAGTGAAATCTCTTTCATCTCCATTTTTAACAATATGGGCGTCAGCTAAATTTAAAATTTCTGTTAACGAAAAAAATTCATTTGGGAGTCTGCCTTGTGTTTTGTGAATCGGTTTAGAGGATTTGCAATCTAGTTTAGGGTCCACTACTCCATTCAGATCTCCACACAGTATTATATTTTGATAATCCAATTCTACCAACCGCAATCTCAGTTTTTTATAAAATTTATTTTTGTTTTCTAATGGACCATATATGCCTATTAGCAAATATTTTTCCCCTTCGATTATAACTTCAACTAACAAGAAATAGCCTTCTTTATCATCAAAAATTAATCTTGATTCGTAGTTTGAATTCACATAAAAGACTACCCCTCTTTTCTTAAATGGTGAAGCCGCTACGTATTCGGTTCCAAGTTTGGGACATCTAAGATATTTACTATCTTTTCTTCTTATTCTACTTTCCTATAGACAACAATCGTCTAGTTTTAATTTAGATAGAAAATGAAATATTTTTTTACGTTTTTGGGGCATGTTCATTCCTTGAGTGTTCCATGTAAGGAATTTCAAATGCTTGCTTTGACCCATATTATATCCTTCAAATATTAAAGACCTTCAGATTCATGGATCACAAATGAAACTGTTAATGTGTTAATTATCAAAATATTCCTCCTGCCCCAATCTAACATTAGAAATCAAATTGGAACTATCGCCATTTTTAATCTCGTTATCAGACTCATCCTCAGGTACCTCATCTTCCTCATCTAGGTCTACAGGTAAATTTTCAGTGATAGTCCCTGAGGCTTGTATAGCACAAGCCCCTAAGGCACTATAGTCTTGTTCTTCCACATCTTCCCTTTCTTGGCTATCCTCCTCTTTTTTCTTTGTAACCTTTTTCCTTCTACCCATACATTCTCGCAGGAATAGGTTACCTTGCTCAGGCGTTTCAATTTTTATTCTTTTCCTATTCCACCAAATAGTTATCCCTTCTGGTGATTCCCAACGGTATTGTATTTTTTCTTTTCTCAAAAAAGAGGTCAGATTAGCATAGTTACGCCTTTTTCTCAAAAGACGGGCAGATATATCTTTCAGAATTTTCAGTTCTTTGTCCCTCGATAATCATTGGAGATTCGTTGTGTTGCATCAGTAAACGATCCCTAGTCTGTCTACGCACAAATTGAACCAATATGTCTCTGGGGAAGCCCCTTTGTTTAGCCACAGCTGAGTTAATCCGATACAGCTTATCTATATCATTCTGCATCGATTCTACATTTTTACCTAAGAATTCGGCTATTTTTGGCACCAATTTATCATATAGATTATCATCTTTTTCCTCTATCAAGCCTCTAATTTTCACTGCCCTTTCTCTAATTTTCTGCTCTAACACCGCAAGTTCATCTAAGACTTTTTCTCATTCATTTTCTAGTTTCGAAACATGCATTGCTGTTTTGTCACTTCTAACTTCAAGCACATCGACCCTTTTTTTTTGTTGATTGCACCTCAGTCAAGAGTCTGTCAACTTTTTGGTTTATTTCCCACAGGTCAGACCTTATTTCCTGCCTCACCTCTTTTTTGAAGTCTGACAGCTGCTGAGTAAAATTCACTGCTAGAGAGTCAATCTTTTCTAATATCAATTGACTTAAATCTGGATTTTTAAGTTTTTCCATAGAGGGGTGTCTTTGAGCTTGCGTTGATGTATTATTTTTTGAGCCTGTGCTCTTGTTGTTATCTTATCCATAGTCAAAAGGAAAAAAAAACTATCAGTCAATTAACAAAAGTACAACTCAACAATCAATGCTATAACTTATTCTTTTTTTTTTTTTGATATCTGACTGTCAAGCTGATTATATAATGACAAGCTGATGACTGAGATGCAGTGTAGTATAATTCAAACAGCCTTAGGTGCTTTAAATCATAAATTACAATTATTGTCTTAGCTGTATTGCAGTTATTATATTGGCTGTGTTGCCTATATTATAACCTTTCAAACAGTGTCATGTACTATGCTTTACCAGTTTCTACTGGTTATTAACTCAGTCAGAATTAATCCCGGGACCTTCACACTTTCCGGGTGCAGCTGTGACTTGTGGAGATCTCAGCACGTTGTTAAAAATAATCTTCTCTGCAAATCTTCTGAGCAAGGTCAAGTAGCCATTTAATGTTTATTGCAGCTCGCCGAAACAATACTCCCACCAGCACTGGAGAAACTGAGACAGTTGAGATCGAAGGATATCTGATCTTCCAAATCCTAGCAGTCAGAACGGTCCAAAAAAAGACTCAGAGAGAAAAATATATAGTCTCAATCCAAGAATAAAGTTCCAGATATTCAGTCATATAGTCATATAGTTTTAAGTCCCACAGTCTTTCCCTGGAATGGCAGTGTCTTTTTGAAAAGAAGGGGAAAGTATCGGGTGAAAGTCCTTGGCTCTGTCGCTACAAGGACACAGATTTGATTTCAATTCAAATACTTTCGGGATACAGTCACACTTCACTTGTAAATTAATGGCTATTTAAAAATTTAAAGAATCAGTCCAAAATCTATAGTCAAATTTTTTTCTGATCAGTCTTATGACGTATAGTCAATGTCAGGTATATCCCTTTAAATAAGAGATACGTGGGGCTCAAGAGTTACAGAGTAGCCAAAATCCAAAGTTAAAGCTGAGCCTCCAAACTATTCAATAGTCCAACTTTGATCCACTTTATCAATGTCAAACACAGGAACAGTATGTTATTACCTCTGGTTATTAAGAACTCCTCTTACCACTGCAGTCGTTATTCAAATATAACCTCTCATAGAAAAATTAAAAGGTGGCGGCGCTCCCGTGTAGTCTTGCAACCATCCATAGCAGGGACGTGGCTTGCTCTTCAGTCCTTCCAGGGACTCTTCAGTCCTTCCAGGGACTCAATGTTCGATCCCGGTCCTAAGTGCTTCCCTGGAATCCGGACTTGCTCCGAGCCCCCTCTGGGTTCTCTGTTACCAGGGAACACTTGCAGGACCCTCAAGTGGTGCTTGAAGGTCTGCGATCCTCCTCTATGTAGGACGGTCGTCAGGAGAAGTACTGATGTGCATCCTAACAGAGCGCCATTACCACTGGAAGTCTTGGGCTTGCCAAGTTTTGGGGTCCTTTTGGTCTTTTCCCTGAGACCCTTCTTTATTTTTTGTCATTCCCCTGTCATCTCCCCTAATTAATACTAGTTCATCAACCATTCTAGCAGTTTCTGCTACTGTTTTGGCCCTTTTCTCTTGAACTAGCCATTTATACTCTTGGGGAATTACATTATAAAATTGCTTCAAGCCTATTAAGTTTTGCAATTCTTCTTTGGATGTTACTTTGTAGCCATCTACCCAGCTCTTTAAATAATAATCTAGCCTACATGCCAGTTAAGAGAAAATTTCCTCTTGTCTTTTCTTTACCTTTCAAAACTCCCTTCTGTGGTGTTCTGAAGTTAATCCAAATCTTTGCTTCACCATCTCTTTGAATAACTCATAGTTTTGAGCTTCCTCTGCTCTCATCTCAGCATAAATTTCAGTGAGACCACCACAAATCTGGGATCTTATATAATTTATCCTTCTTTTATTTTTAATTCTTCACAAGTTCTCTCAAATTGGTGAAGAAGAAATCAATACCGTCCCATTTATAATATATGGGAAGTCTCTTCATATCAATCTAAGGTGCTCTATTTACCTCAGCCACCATCTGGGTTTGAGGAATTCCCTGTTCTAGACTTCTCATCCTAAGTTGGAAATCCATTTCAGTTTGTCTTACCCTCAATCTTTATATTTCAATTTGTTGCTCCTTTTCAATCTCCTTTTCCCTCAAAAGCCTGTCATATTCCTTTTCTTTTAAAAACCTCTTATTTTCCTTTTCAGTTCTAGCCATTTCTATTCTTTCTTTTATTTTCCATCTCCAAACTTTGAGGTTCAGAAAGGGCAGTGTCAAGACTAGCCTCCATTTCTTCTCTAACCTCCTCTCCTTCCACCAATTCAGCCACTGCTGGGATTTTAACTTTTTTAGGAGGCATGGTAATAGTATTTCCCTACAATTACCCGCAACTTTTACCTCAGGAAATACTTCTAAAATGTCAGTTCCTCAACTGAACTTAAAGACAACACCTGTATCTTGAAGCCAGAGTAGTGATTCCTTACTTTACCACAACTTATACCTCAGGAATCAATTGTGTTTTTACTCTTATCACTAGTCTCATACCAATACCTCAGCACATTTACCTCAGAGACTAGTTAATTTCTAGCATGGTCAGTTTCCAAGTAATCTCCTAAAAATACCCTTGTGTGAATACCTCAGAGATCACTTTATTGATACCAATGCCTAGATTTCAAAAGGTTGGTTTTTTAACCTTTTCACTTTAGACCAACTATTGGGTATCTGGTATCTTACATGCAGACCCCTTCAATTCAAACATACTTTTGGCTATCGAATTTGTCAAATCCTGATGTTAAAACACTATTAGCCACTGGATCTTTTCATATCCCAGTGCTGCCACCAAACTTATGCCACCTTTCTCTTTTTACACTTTAATTCTAGCTGGCAGTCCTGTGGGAACTTTTTATCCCCACCCTTGCCACCTAATGAAGTGTAAGGGACCTACACTGATCTATTCACCACAATCACACACACTCATAAGAAAAATCTACCAAGCTGGGAGTTTATGTATGGACTTAGAGACAACTGTTCCAAATTCTCACAAAGTCCACTTCTAACTCCTAATGGCATTAGAAAGTTTGAATGTCAAAAGTCCACCTATAGGATTCCCAGTTACTTTCCACAATGTTCCCTTCTATTTTTGAGGCTGTCCTCTCCTAAATCATTCTAATTTATTAAATGGATGAAAAGAAGGAAATACATTCCTTCTCCAGTTCAGTTATCCAGACTCTAGCCTCTCTCTCACTGACTCTTCACTTCTTCTCCAGACTCCACTATACTTTCTGTTGTTTTTAATTCTTCCATCTCCTCAAAGGTAGTGGCAGCAGCTGCCAGCCATCTAGCAGCATGAAGTTTGACACTGGTAGCAGCAGCTACTGTTGCTGCTGCTGGGCTCTTCTTCTTTTTGACCTGCCATTTTATACCCATCCCTCCATTAGACACAAAGACACTTTCAACATCCCTTCTCCTCTTTGATGAAACAGGATAAGCATTTTTTTCTCCTATTCCCTCATTCGCACAGTAGAGATTTCAAAGACAGAAGCAGGGCAGAAATTTGGGATGATCAACTGGACCCCATGGGACTCTATACATTTTGAAGTGTGAACAGCTGATTGCTTGGTGGACTTGTTTGTAGAGATGAACACAGAACAGTGTAGCCAGCCTAGTCAGTAACAAGTAGTAGTCCCATTGTAGAAGCCTCAGCACATATGGAGCTTGATGAATACTCAGGAAATGTGTCTGGACCAATAACTCATTCAGAGAAGCAAATGTCAACCTTCTCTGGAAGTTGTAATCCTACTTTATCTGTACATTGGGATTAAAGATGCACAAGTAGTCTAATGTTGTGTAAGGCAGCTTCCTATATTATTAATTCTAACTGCAGAGTTGGGAGGGGGCAGAGAACACTAGCATCACCTAAATAAATCTCTTGTGTGAAAACATCACAAGCATTGAAAAACAACAATGCAAATCTTCACTTATTTTGTTCTCACATGCAAGAAATAAACATTTCATAAATTTTGTCCCTGCTGGTTGAGATTAGGGAAAAATACATTTTATATTTATTTTATTTGCATTGGGGTGGATATTTCACTTGTGCAATGCTAACAAAATAGTTTTTGAACATTTGAAGAGAACAAAATGAATCATCATAGCAAAATATGATTTAAACAACATTTCCACAGAATTCATTGACAATATAAGGAACAGATTTGCAGTACTAAGTATAATACATCATGAACCAGAAGAACTTTGGTGTGAAGCCAGGGACATAATAAAAGAAGAATGTATAAAGACACTTTCAACAGACAAAAGGAAAGTGAACAAATCATGGATAACAGATAAAATGCTACAAGCAATTAAGGAAAGAAGAGAAACAAAACAAAAAAGATATAGGAATAAACTAAGAAACATTAACACAATAGTACAATGGCTAGTGCACAAAGATAAGGAAAATTATTACAATGAAAAATGTAGAG
>CM034706.1:103739272-103752667 GCA_020142125.1 Phrynosoma platyrhinos
CCATGTTCCATTTGTATTGGATTTATTATTACCACATATATAACATTCCTCTTTTTCAGTGTATACTTCCTTCAGGTGTCCTCATCTATCTTCATCTCCCTCTACACCAATTACATTTTCCGTACTGGGTCAGAGTTATTTTCAGTTTTCTTTGGGTGATCCTAAAAGCCAATTATGGCTATTTCCCCCCATATCTGTTCTAAATATTCTAACACTGGCTTCCATTCTTCTGTTGTTTTCTTTTTGTATTCCTGTCTTAAAAATTGAGTCAGTTCATCCATTTCAATTGCATCATATAATTTTTTTAACCATTCCTTTATATTTGGAGTATATTTAGATTTCCATTTTTGTGCTAAAGTCATTCTGGCCATTGTCACCAGGTAAAAAAGAGATTTTCCATGATTTTTCTCTAAATTATCCTCCCACATATTAAGCAGAAAAGATTCAGGGCAGAACTGAATTTTTATCTGAAGGATGGAGCTTATTTCATTCACTTTAATCCAATAATTTCTTATAGGTTTACATATCCACCAACAATGGCAGAGGGTACTGGGTTTTTCACCACATTTCCAACATAAGTTATTTTTAGTTTTATAAATTTTTGATAGTTTATCTGGTGTAAGATACCATCTAAAGTACAACTTGTAATAGTTCTCCCTTAGGCTCTGAGATAAAGTGTATTTCATTCTTTTAGTCCAGGTATTTTCCCACTTAGCCAATTCCAATGGATGTCCAATATTTTTTGCCCACAATACCATATTTTCTTTCACTATCTCTTCCTCTAAATCCCATTTCAGGAGTATTGCATAATTTTTTTTAATCCATTTACTTGTACCATTTATGATTACTTCATCAAAGTCTGTATTGCTTTCACTAATTTCATATAATTTAGTATCTGTTTTATAACGTTCTAGAATTTGTCTGAATGGGAACCAATTTAATTTATTTCCCTCTTTGCTTAGCTCTTCTTGAGATTTTAAACTATATTTTCCATTACTATCTATTTTTAACAGTTGATCATGGAATTGTTTTTTTTCCCCCTGAGACACTGAGCCTTCTCTGTCAGAGAGCTCTTTAGCCACAATAAAATACAGTTCCCATGATCCCCTAACCTTAACCCTAACCCTAAAAGTGGACTCAATTTGCACTATTTCTGGCAGTCTGCAACCCCCCATAGATTATAACCACACATGGAGAAAGAAATCCCAGAGGTCCAAACAAGATTCAGGAAAGGAAGAGGCACCAGGGATCACATTGCAAATATACAACGGCTAATGAGGTGTAGCAGGGAGTTCCAAAAGAAAATCTGTTGGGGCGTAGAAAGAAGTGCTGTGTCCTCCACAACCACATGCAGAGTTGTTCCACATCAACAGGACGCCAGGAGAAGGATTCCAGAGAGTTGGCTGAAAAAGGACTTCTGGCAGAAAAAGGATAAATTCCTTCACAGCAGCACACGGCCTTGAGTTCTGGCTTTCTTCCAAATAAAGACAGCAGCAAGGCTAGCCTTCACTTAACACGAGGGCTTTAATCTTTAGTTACACTATGGGCAATATATACATATAGAGTATTGGACAGCCATCTCAAATACTCACAACTATGCAACACTCCAACAAACTGCTTTGCCAACCAGCATACACAACAAACCCACACTGGAGATAATTCCCACCTCCTTTTTATAGGCAGTCAACTATGCCTGTTGCATCAGGCATCTCAGGTGTGTATATTTCCAATCACTAACCCACACACACCTGCCCCCTGGAGCTGAACTGCTTGCATTTCTTATCCTGCAGTTCCACCTTGTGGTCACATCCATGTCATTTTCCTGACATTCCCCTCCAAATGACATGTGGTGTGTACCACATGTCATTTACACTTGTTTTTATATGCTGTGACCTTAACCTCTGATACCTAACCTGTTAGCCAATTTCGTGTGCCTTTCTACAGGTAAAGGTTTTGTGAAAATGTCTGCTACATTGTCCTCTGTGCCAACATATTGTAGCTTCAGTGTTCCACTTTTTACATGTTCTCTCACATTTTGGTACCTCACTGCAATGTACTTCATCCTGCATTTTAAATTTTCTGACTCTGTCATGTTGATGCATGCTTGAGAGTCTTCGTTCACTATTGTTGCTCTGCTGCATTCCTCTCCTAGGTCCTTTAACAACTGTCTAGCCCACTGAAGTTCATTTGCTAACTCTGATAACACAGCAAACTCTGCCTCTGTTGTACTTAGTGCTGTACATCCTTGTTTTCTGGAGCTCCAAACGACCAGGCTACCAGCAAAGCTGACTATCAAACCAGTTACCGATTTTCTATCAGCTGTTTCTGATGCAAATGAACTGTCAGCAAAACCTTCTAGTTCTGATGTTCTTCCAGTAATTAATAAATATCTGTCTCTTGTGCCCTTTAAATATCACACAACTTGTTTCAATGCCATCCTGTCTATATGTCTATGACAGGGGTAGGCAACCTTTCCCCTTTAAGGGCCGAGGGACTTCAGCTCCCAGAAGCCTCAGCCATGTTGGCCACTAGTCCCATGTTGGCCAATAGCTCCTGGGATTCTGGGAGCTGAAGTCCCTCAGCCCTTAAAGAGGAAAGGTTGCCTACCCCTGGTCTAGGATTTGCAGCTCTTCTGCTGAGCAACCCTACTGCAAAGCTAATGTCTGGTCTTGTGTTTTTTGCCAAAAACAACAAACTTCCAATCACTGAATGATATATATCCGGCCTCTCAAACATCTCCTCTGATTTCAGATTTTGGTAATCAGGTGTCATTGGGCTTCCTACAACTTTAGCTTCACTTAAACTGATTTTTTTTACTAGTTTATATATTTTTCTCCTCTGGCACAACCTGAAACCACCACTCTGGTGTCTCTCTACCTCTATGACTAGGTAGCTTTTTAGATGACCAAGGCTCTTGAGTTTAAACTTATGTGCTAACTCATTTTGCACCAGTCTAATCTCTTCTTCGTCCCTTGCCACTACACACAGGTCATCAACATAGATTACTAAAATTCTACTATCTTTTGTATATACACATGCATCGGCAACACTTCACCGATAACATAACTTCACTAATTCCTTGTGTATACACCTATTCCAGCATCTGGTGCTTTTCTTAAGTTAATACAGCACTTTCCTCAGCCTATAGACCAGGGGTAGGCAACCTTTCCCTTTTAAGGGCCTAGGGACTTCAGCTCCCAGAATCCCAGGAGCTATTGGCCAACATGGCTGAGGCTTCTGGGAGCTGAAGTCCCTTGGCCCTTAAAGGGGAAAGGTTGCCTACCCCTGCTATAGACCTTGTTACTGCCTTCAAACTCATATCCAGGAGATTGTTCCATGAATAAAATCTCTTCTAAATTGGCATTAAGATATGCTGTCTCGAAATCAAAATGATGGACCACTAACTTCCTTTTTGCAGCTACATCAAGCACCATTCTGAGATTCTCTGCTTTGGCTGTCAGTGAAAATGTTTTATCATAATTCTCAAACTGTCTCTGTGAGCAACCTTTTGCTACTGTTCTAGCTTTATACTTCACAGTCCCATCAGGCATGTCCTTTTTCCTGTAGACCAGGGGTAGGCAACCTTTCCCCTTTAAGGGCCAAGGGGTTTCTTGTCATGCTACATTGGATTCTCCATCCTTGTCATGCCCTGTACTAGACAAATAGACAAATAGAATCCCAGGAGCTATTGGCCAACATGGGACTATTGGCCAACATGGCTGAGGCTTCTGGGAGCTGAAGTCCCTTGGCCCTTAAAGGGGAAAGGTTGCCTACCCCTGCTGTAGACCCATCTACAGCCAACTACTTTCTGCTCTTTAGGCCTGTCAACCACATTAAACACTTCCCTATCCACCAATGCACTGATCTCCTGATCCATAGCCATATTCCACTTCTCCTGCTCGGTTACTGGATACCTGAGCATGTCCTTATAATCATCAGGCTCCTCTACCACAACAGTGCAAGCTTGTGCCTCTTGCACCACAAACCTTTCTAGGGGTCTCCTGACTTGTTGAGTCCTTTGTGGAATGATGACTTTGGTTCTGCCATGCTCATCCTCAATGTCACTGCTACTGCTTTGACTAGGTGTTCTGGCTTTTGTCTTGGTGATTGTGTGCCTTCAGAAGTGCTTGTTTGCTCATTACTCATATCTCTGGATGCTATCGCCCCTTCATTTCCAGTGTTTTTGTTTACATCAATATTTTTAAGTTTTACAAAAACATATTGGTTTGAATAAATTTTCTCCCACCCAGCATGAGTTTCAAAATTAGCACTCCTGGAATACAAGATCCTATTTCCACCCATCAGGAACCTGTACTTGTTTCCCTCATAGCCCACAAAATGTAACCTTTGACTTTTGGGCTCATTCTTCTTCCTAAATTGAGGAGGAATATAGACTGAAGCAAATTGACCAAACGCCCTTAAATACTTCAGGTTCGGTGCTCTCCCATACAACAAATAATGTGGTGCTTGATTTATCACCATGCACCATGACCTGTTTACAATATGACAAGTGGTTCTTGTTGCTTCACCCCACAAATTAGCTGGCGTTTCGGAATCCTCTAACATAAATCTCTTATCTGATTTATCATCCCAATCCTACATTAGCCAAACCATCCTCAGCTGGACATCCGGGATTTGTAGTTTTATGTTGGATTCCTTTCTGCCCAAATCATTGCTGCAGGTTATTACACAAGAATTCCCCACCTCTGTCAGTCACAAAAGTTCCAACCATGTAGGGAAACTCCCTTTCAACAGAATTGACCCATTTTTTAATCATGTCAGCAGCATCACTTTTGATTTTGAGCATAGTCACATAGGTAAATCTGGTATGCCTATCTACAATCACTAAGGTAAATCTGCTACCCCCTATGCTCTTTACTTGATGCGGCCGTGATAAATCTGCATGAACAACCTGAAAAGGCCTCTGGGTTATGCATTTGCTCACCTTCACTACAGGGTAAGCCTTGACCTTGACCTTTTTGCAAATAGCACAATCAAGGTTGCTTTTACAATTCTCTACCTTGAACTCTGGGCAAACCTCTAGGTTTCTCAAACCTTTGAAGCTTATATGGCCCATAACTCTATGAAGGTAATGAGCACACCCATCATGCAGTGGCTTGTTTGTTACATTCCCACACTGCACTTGTGCCACCATGTGATAAATGTAGTTTTTCTTTACAGCTTTACCACACACTGCTCCATCCTTGTGCACAATCCCCTCATCCCCTTTAAAAAGGATTTCATACCTATCACCAGTTAGGGATCTACCCTTACAAGGCTATTTTGCAATTTTGGTGCACACAGTACGTTATGGAAAACTTTTCTTAAACCTGGGATAAACACAGACCCTTGTACATCTACATTGCCAGATTCACCATCTGCAAATGCTACAGTGTCCACTGGTGCTGGATTTGGGTTCTGTAGTTCTTTCCTATTAGAGGTCATGTGATGAGAACACCCACTGTCCAAAATCCAGACAGACTGGTCTTTCTTGTCACACACAATTTCCTTGATAGCAGTAGCAAACCCCCTCCCATCTTGGGGCTTGTCTTTAGTTTCTTCTGTGTTTTTTGTCCTTTCTTTGATGCAGAGACCTTAGGACAGTTCTTTATCAAATGTCTGGTTTCCCCACAGGAAAAAATCTCAGTGTCCTGCAGACAGCAGCACTCCCTTCCTCAGACAAGGATGTAGATTGGTTGGTTGGTTGTCTCCTCCAGCTGGTCGCTCCCTTGAAGCTGTCCTCTGAGTCTCTCCTCTGTGCCTCTTCCAGTATTCTAGATGCCATGAAGTTGACTTTTAAATCAGCTTTGGCTATGCCTTGGAGATTGTACATTAGAAACTCCCACTCACTGTTTAGACTGCTCAGAAGTATATATGCTTTCTGAGTTTCTTCTATATGGATGCTATGCTCACTGCACTCTGAAAAATTATCTTGCATCCTTTTTAAATGTACAAACATGCTTTCACCTTCCTGCTGTTTACAACAATATAACTTTCTGCAGCACAGCATTTTAGACAAGACTCCAGCTGGTTGGTTGACATTCTCAAGAGCTTTCCAGACTTCAAATGCTGACCTCTTATCTCTGATATTATTCAGCTGATTTGGTTCTAAAGCTAGAATAATGAAAGCTCTAGCTTTTTCATCACCTTTTAATTCATTCTCATTAACAGGGTCATGTTGTTTCTTTTACATAGTCCCATAAGTCCTGCTTTATCAGCAAAGCCTGCATGTATAACTTCCAGGAAGCATAGTTCTTCTCAGACAGCTTTTCAAACCTGACTGCCATTTCCATGTTTGCACTGAGTCTGTGACTTAAACAGATGCAAACAAACACACTGATAACAGTCTGGGCAGGCTGCCAAAAACAATCAGCTTACAAAGCAAACAGATAAGAGCAGAGTCCGTGCGTAGACACAATTAACTCACTCCTCTCTGGGACTTTTCTCTTCAGCCCCCCAGGAACACAAAGCAGCTCACCAAATGCAGAACTATATCTCCCACAGCTTCTCAAGCATAGTCCACATGGACACTGAGCCCATAACCCTTGTCAGGGCATAGAAAGATGCACTGTGTCCTCCACGACCACATGCAGAGTTGTTCCACATCGACAGGATGCCAGGAGAAGGATTCCAGAGAGTTGTAAAAGGATAAAATCCTTCACAGCAGCACACAGCCTTGAGCTCTGGCTTTCTTCCAAATAAAGACAGCCGCAAGGGCAGCCTTCACTCAACATGAGGGCTTTATTTTTTAGTTGCACTATGTACAATATATACATACAGAGTATTGGACAGCTGTCTCAAATACTCAGAACTATGCAACATGCCAACAAACTGCTTCGCCAACCACCATACACAACAAACCCACACTAGAAATAATTCCCATCTCCTTTTTATAGGCAGTTAACTATGCCTGTTGCATCAGGCATCTCAGGTGTGTATGTTTCCAATTACTACACACCTTGTACATCTACATTGCCAGACACGGGACATTTGATAAAGAACTTGTACACACACCTGCCCCCTGGAGCTGAATTGTTTACATTTCTTGTCCTACAGCTCCACCTTGTGGTCACATACATGTCATTTTCCTGACAAAATCAGCATGTGCTTTTTAGATTATAGCAAAGCCTTTGACTGCATAGATCATGAAAGGCTATGGAATGCCCTTAAGGACATGGGAGTGACAACACATCTCATAGTCCTAATGAGGAATCTGTATTCAAAACAAGAGGTTACTGTTAGAACAGAACATGGAAAAACAGAAGTTTCCCAATTGGCAAAGGAGTCAGACAAGGCTGCATCTTTTCACCCTATCTATTCAATTTATACGCAGAACATATTGTAAGGAAAGCAGGCTTGGACATGGAAGAGGGAGGAGTGAACATAGCAACATAAAGAAAACAAAAATAATGACCACAGAGAAGTTGCATACATTCAAACTAGACAATGAGGAAATAGAAAGAGTAAAAGAGTTCTCATATCTGGGATCAAACATTGATTGGAACAGGGACTGCAGCCAGGAAATCAGGAGAAGATTAAGAATGGGGAGGGTGGCTATGAAAGGACTAGAAAAGATCATAAAATGCAAAGACATATAACTCAGCACAAAAGTTAGAATCATACAAGCCATCGTATTCCCTATTAACATGTATGGATGTGAGAACTGGACAGTCATGAAAGAAGATAGGAGGAAAATCAATGCGTTTGAGATGTGGTGCTGGAGAAGAGTGATGAGGATTCCATGGACAGCCAAAAGGACAAACAAATGGATCTTAGAACAAATGAAGCCATTGACATCCCTAGAAGCCAAGATGCCAAAACTTAGACTGTTGTACTTTGGATACATAATGAGAAGGCATGAATTGTTGGAAAACACAATTATGTTAAGAAAGGTGGGGGGAAGTAGAAAGAGAGGAAGGCCACATGCTAGATGGATGAACTTTATTAAAGAGACCACAAATATGAGTTTGCAGGAGCTAGGCAGAGCAGTAGAGGACAAAGGGGCCTGGAGATGTCTCACCATAGGACCACCATGG
The DNA here is from genome assembly GCA_020142125.1 of Phrynosoma platyrhinos. NCBI lineage: Eukaryota > Metazoa > Chordata > Lepidosauria > Squamata > Phrynosomatidae > Phrynosoma > Phrynosoma platyrhinos. The sequence continues at coordinate 103,747,309 of CM034706.1, forward strand.
GTTGAGACCAACACGAAGGCAGTTAACAACAAGAATATATTCTTCACAAAACAATGGATTCTGGGAAAATTGTTGTTTCTTTCTTTTTTTTGCAGCAGCTTCTTCTCCAATATTATTTTGTTAAAAAGTTCCCAAATGGAAGAAAACTCATAGTGGTTGGCCATTTTTTTCCTCCCAATTGAGCATCCCAATGAATCAAAAATGAGTTTTAAAAAATGTAGGGATGATTTAGACCCCTACTAATAAGTACATCTACTCTGAGCAACATTAGGTGTTACCTCTGACAGAAGGCACATGAACTGAATGTTCTCCACCCCCACTGTAGAAGGTCCTGCAAATATGGAACTTGGTGAGGAAATAGGAACTGCACACATCCCTTGAGCCGGAATTCATGCAATGATGAAAATGGCAGCCTGTGAATAGATAATTCTGCTGTATCTGTACATTGGGGATTAATTGAATAACCTAATAAACCATCAGGTGGAGACACGAGAAATGTTTGTTCTAAGTAAGGGTTGATTGGTAAAGAGGGAAGACTATACTAAAATATAGTCAGTCTCATATGTCAGAAGCCAGTCTCATATGTGGATACATTCAGGTTTACAGGGACTTTCATGTCTTTATTTTATGCAAGACAATAACAGGTTTCTAATGGTGCAGTCCAGTAGTAAGAATATAAGAATTCAATCTGTGGATTACTAATGCATAATATAGTTGCATATTAAATATTTTTATATCCTTGAAAGCCTACAGTGAGATGTTCAGCAACAGACTGGGTTTTATTTAAGTGTCAGAGTAATTAGTCAGGAAGTAAGGGTGGTTTTTCCTCTTTCCAAACTGATACCCCATTTTAGTCTTTTATTCTTTAATTGTACTGAGGCTTCTTAATCACATTATATTTTCTTTGAAGGAGAATCTCTCTGTGTGTGCACATGTGCATGCATGCATGGATTTTTTGTGCACATCAAGCAACTCATCTGTTCAATTCCTAGCAAGATTGGTAAGAAAGATCTCCATGTTTCTTTCAGATAGAGCTCAGGGGAATTTTCTCTGCATTTTCCATTATTGGATTTGCTGTCATATTTTGTTATATATGTGTGAGAGAGTGATCTCAGCTGCAAACAAAAGAAGGAATTTGTGTTCATTTTAGGATAGAGACTCCATCTGATGAAAGTGAATTTAATGCAAAATTCAAAGAGATTCAAAGAGACCCCATCTGTTGAAGGAAACACTTGTGAACTGAGTAAAATAAGGTTCATGAGAGTTCTACAGAAGCAATGGATTTCTCAAGGGTTAATTTCCTTTTAGGACCAGAAATGGCACATATTTCAAAGTGTCAGTGGGTTTCCAGAAGATCCTAGATTATCCTTTCAGTTGCAGATTGCCTGAACCTATTTGGTCAATATGAATCTGGCCATTATTGTTGCATATTGCAGTGCTTTATAGAAATTATAAAATCACTGACATTCATCTGTAATTGACACCTGTGAGGACTCTTTAACTGGGAGCTCTGCCATCTGAACCATTACATATGAGAAACAGTTTCTGAACAATTAGTAGAGAAATATAATTTGTTCAGTGCCCTAATGCTCTTTCATCCTCAGTTTCTTTGTTGGTTTTGGAAGAGGTCATTGATGATGTTGATGCTGTTCAGATGCATATAGAAAACATAAGTTTGATCTTCAAAATTGTTTGAAATGTACAACATCCAGCTTGTATAGTGTCCATATGGGGTAAGGGTTTATGCACAGGCATAGTGAAATAAAGAACTGGTAGGATACGCTTTGCTTTGAGAGTCAGAATCCTTTTCTCATGGTGCTGTTCAGGAGAGCAACCCATGGCAAATCTGCATAAATGTAGATGCATGGGTTTTGCTCCAAGCATCTTTTCCCTGTTACTCTCCAGCAAGAAATCAGTAGAGAGTTCTGACCACCTATGTGGCAGGAGGCAAAAAATACTCATGGAAAGCAGCAGGTCTGGTCCTACTATGAGAAGGTGACTGCCTAAATCTACAGGTTCTGGATATCATGATGGGGCAAAAAGTTGTTAGTCATTTCCTTTGTTCTTATTGTGGATTTACTGTCAGAGGTTGGAAGAGATATTTGGAGGATTTTATGCCTCAGATAATTGCCTGGCCTTGTGCATTATGCAATTCAACATGGGACTGGATACTTTTGCTGTTCTGCCTCAGGCATCATGGAACTTGGGCTGCCCCTACAAAGCAGAGAGACTCTTTGGATCACAGCCATTCTATTTATTTTAGAACTGAGCTCAGACCCAAGAATATGATTGAAATGGTAAGGCTAGCAAACACAAATATATTGCTCCTTTCAGGAGGGTTATATATTTTGATAGCTTCTGTATATCTTCACCAGCAGTGTTTGCAGTGAGTAAGAATGCTTTGTAAAAATGTCCCTTATAAAATGAACAGTCAAAAGCCTTGACTTTATTTCACAGCCTGTTGACCTAGGCCATCAATTTTGCTTTATCCAGCAGTGATTTGCAACCACACGGATCACTTTTACAACATACAGTGGATGTGGAAAGAAAACAATATTAATCTAGTATCTACCTGTACATACACATACAAAAGGTTCAGATAAATAATTATTGTAAAAGTCATACATTGTGTTGGCTCCTCCTGGGTTCACCCTTCCAAGGAAGACCAGAACCACTGCATAACAATGTCCCTAAGTCCCATCTCAGAGAGATGACCCAGAATATGTCATGGTTGATGGTATTGAAAGTTGCTGAAAGGTTCAGCAGGACCAACAGGGAACACACTCCCTATGTCTAGTTTCCTGGGTGGGCTGTCCACCTAGGCGACCAAAGTTGCCTCTACCCCATATCCAGGATGAAGTCAGATTGAAATGGATCTAGATAATCAATTTTATCCAGAAACACCTAGAACTCAGTGGCCACCACTCACTCCAAAACCTTACCCAAAAATGAAATGTTAAAGACTGGACAATAGTTATTGAGAATGGTGGGATCCAGGGAGGCCTTTTTCAGTAGACCTCATCACAGCCTCCTTTAGGCATGATGGAAACCTCCCCTGATGCACTGAAGCATGTATCACTTCCCTTACCCACTTGGTCAGTTCCCCTCTAGCTTCTTTCATGAGCCTTGAAGGGCTAGAATCCAGTATGAATGTGGTGGTCCTCCCTTCTTCAAGGATCTTGCCCATATCCTCAGGCTGCAAAATTGAAAATTATCCAATAATACAAGACAAGCAGGCACCTAGACTCATGGTCCAAGATCTAATGGACCTGTGTCAACTATAGTCCATGTGAGATCAGATCCAACCAATTTTGTCTGCAAAGTGTCTTGCAAATTCTTCAAAGTGAGCTGTCAAGTGGTCTTTATTTTCTTCTTGTGGGCCAGAGTGTAAAAGGCCCTAACCACTTGAGACAGCTCTGCTGGACAACACTGTGCAGGTGCAGTGCTGGCAGAGAAGTTGAAAAGCAATTAAACAAACATCCATATTAAACATATTCATTTAAAACAGTTAAAAAGCCTGGTAAAAAATTCATGATGATTACAAAAATAGTATACATCCCAAATCAAAAAGCTTTTTCAATTAAATAAGGAGCTCTTTTCCTGTTAGGGGATAGACAGCAAAGACAGGGGCCAGCCAAGTCTCTTGTGGGAGGGAATTCCACCCCTACAAATAGACATTGAGAAGGACTATTTCCCATATTCTTATATAATTGTGTGTGAAAGTTTTATCTTCAGGTTTCCTGAAGATCGTAAAAGTCTGGCAGCCTTATATTGAGAGATACATACTTTCAGATGGGCAGAACCTTAGCCATTCAGAGCCCAATTTATATGGTTGGCCATGACCATTAAAAACCTGCATGGTCTGAGAACTTCCGGTGGTGAAGGTGAAGTGAGAGGGCGTGTTCGCATGAGGCTGGTGCGACTGACTCCAGATTTTGTGGCAGGAGACCCTCTAAAAGGAAAATCCCAAAAGGGATCAAGACCCCCCTGGCAAAGGGGCTCTGCAGAGACCAGTTTCCAGCAATTAGCATCCTTAGAAAATCTAGGAAGAAAGAAGGACTGCGGGAATTGCTGAGGAGGTCGCAGGACAAGTCACCGCCGCTGATCAGTTCCTTTTGTGGATCTAAACAATGCCACCACCCTTTACATTTAAAACCTCATTTAATTCAAAGTAATTTAAATTTAAGATAAAAGAAGACACCAGTGTTCCTTCATGTTGCGGAACACTTCTATCAAATTTAGGACTTTCCTTGGTACTCAGCTATCTCAATAGGAGATGTCCTATTTTTTTTTTGCAGCCAAAAACAAAAGATAAGAACAATAATAGTAAAATCCCTGAATCAAGCTGGGGGAAATAAAATGGAAAATAACCAACTTAAACAATAGAAGCCCACCTTCTCCAAACTATTAAAGACCTAGAAGAACAATTCTAAATGTAAGAAAAAACCTGGACTCAAGAGGATACTGCAGGTGAAGTTAGGCAGACAGGACCCGCTGACGGATATGAGAGAGGAGACAAGGAAAAATGAAGGAGATCGGCTAGGAGAGCAGAGGGGTGCCAACAAGGGGAGCGTGGATCAGGGAGACAAAGACGAAGAGAGGCTTGGAAACAAAGGAGGATAACAAAGGGAGTCGGGCAGTGAGAAAAGTGGAGAAAAATCAAAATGGAGAGAGAGTTGGAGAGTTGGAGGAAGTGGAGGAGGAGAGTGGAAAACCACAGCCAGAAGCTCACCATCGAAAGAGGAAAGAGGTGTGAGGGAAAACTTCGGCAAGTAAAGCAAGTAAAATCTAGAAGAGATAGAACTCAATAGGTCCCAATGAGGGCAGGAACTAGTAATTCTTCCCAGACAACATCGCCGAGGAGGGGATAACATGCAAGTAACTTCGATACATATCTGACTGAAAACATTTAGAGTATTTTTTATCTCCTATGTTACTTTGTAGAATTATCTATTTGGATTTCATGGTAAATGAGAAGGGAAGTGGTTAAAATTGGGAGTCTTGATTAAGTGTGGATTTTGGAAACCAGGGGAAAAATAACTGGGAACATAGAGGGTAAGTGATACAGAATTTTGGATGGATTGGGAAAAGGGTGGGGGAAGAATTATTATGGTCTAATTGCCATTTGGATCTCTCTCTAACTCTTTAACTCCATTGTAATTTTTGGGTTCTCTTCCCTCTTTTGTTTAATATTTTGTCAAACTTCACCAAGGCTCTCTCTCTTGACTCCACACATTCTTATCTCTCTATTTGCAAATATACATTTAGCTCAAGGTCAGGAACCTGCCTACAACAAGTAACTGACCTTCAGATAGCTGTTTAACATAACTCCTAAAATATAACAAAAATACAAAGGAGG
>CM034706.1:103773401-103792312 GCA_020142125.1 Phrynosoma platyrhinos
TATCCAAGGTGCTGAAACTATTTGGAGATTAATGTCAGCACCATTTTATAGCTGCTTTCATATTTGGAGGTAAGCCTGGAGCACATTAATCACACACTGATACTAGAGATTCATCCAACACTATTTCCTAGTTCAAGGCAATTTTCACACTTCAGACTATCTGCTTGTATATTGTTTTTGTAAAATAGAAAGTGGCAACAATTTATTCTTTAGGAACGAGACTATGTGGGTGGGATTTAAGTAAGATTGGCACTATAGCCTTCAATTTTCCAGAATACAAATCTGTGCCAAAGCATAGCTTGACTATCAGCTGCTTTGTCTGCTGTCGATTTTTAGATCCAACATCCAAGGCTGTATGTTTATTACAACTTCTTCTTGGAACCTGCTTTGAAGGGGGATGGGGAAAATGCATTTGATTTATTCATAATGAAGTGAGTCTATTAAAGTGCCAGAGACTGAGAAATGGCTGCGCCTTGTAAGCTCATCAAACTGTTTTTATTTACACCACATTGTGTTACATTTTAAAGGGAGATTAATTGGGAGGAATTATTTATAGTCAATGTCTTCAGATGGCCTAATTGTGATTTAACTTGCATGTTTAAAGGGCTTTTTGGGATGGGTAGGTGGAAAGCTGATTAATTAGAAGTGCATCTGTCTCTGTGTTAGCATGAGCAGTTCATTTAGAAATAACTTCCAGCATTATATTTATTCTTTGTAAACTCACTGTTGGCAGAGACTAGGGGAAAAAATATCTGCTACAGCTATGACACAAATCAAAACTGACATTTTTTTTCTTTCAGACATGCTGTGAAATGAAGTTTGTTTTAAGAATTATTTTTAATGTAATCAACTGTTTTAGAGGAAGTATTCAACATTGTCACTAAATTTTCCAAGCAACAGGTGCTGAGGATGGGCTTATTTCTACAATCCAGCAGAGGTGCTGAGCATAAAGGTTGACTGGATCCTCACATATTTTTGGCTTATGATTAATTGCTTTCCTGTAGGGATGTGCAAAATCCTCTTTGGAGATTTCACTAGTGTTAATGAACCTCTTTATTGTTCTTCCACTAACCAACTGCAGAAAAAAAAAGTACATTTCTATACTGCTTATTAGTGAACTAGCACTCCCCATGCAGTTTACAATGTGTAAGCCAATTGCCCCCATCAAGCTGGGTACCCATTTTACCAACCTATGAAAGGATGGAAGGCTGAGTGGACCATGGAGCCCTATTTGGGATCAAAATTACAATCTTGTGGCTGTGGCAATGGCATTTAACCATTGCACCTCCAGGTTAGTACTATTATATAATGTAATATTATAGGACTATCAACAAGGTAGCACATTATAATGCAGCGTTTATATCCCTTGTTAGAACTTTCCTTTCAAGATGCCAGTTTCATGAACCTGAGAGGCCTGGGAGTTACAAGTGCATAAAACTCCTCTAAACTTTTCTAAACATATTTTTGGGAAGAGATATTCATTACTAAACAGTGCAAAATCCTTCTTTATTCACTTGTGGTTATGACTTGCCACAAGGAAGCTGGAAGTGAGGGAATCTTTAAATTGCTGAGGGAATTTAAATTGCATTTCTCAGCTTTAAAATGGGAAGTGTTGTCAGATGAGCCCTTGCTCCTTCTTGTAGATAAGGGATTTACATCTATGAGAAGTTTCAGGAAATTGACTGCAGAGTTAATGAGGAAAGAGTTGATGTGGTCTTGGCCTTTATTCGGTTAGGAGTTGTCTAATGTGATAAGCAGAATTCAGCGTTACAGCCTCCTGGAAAAAAAAAGATTAATTTTTTTCTCTTATAATGCAGATCACATTTTATAGGTACCCAAGTAGGCCAATAATTTTCTAAAGAGAAAGAGGGAGGGAGTAATAGAAGTGATCATATACTCATTTTTTCCTGGATAATTCTTTTTGCAGCAATCAAGCAGATATGATGACATATTGGGACAGGTTACCTCAAGACATACTTGGGGGGGATATTTGGGGTGTAATTTATTGGTTGTATGCCTCAGCCTGTTGAACTTCCTGCAGGATTTTCCAGTCACATTAATATAAACAGCAGCTGTAGTCTCTGCAATGATATAATTAAAAGTCAAGATACATTCTCTTCTTGTCCCTGTATGGACAGTCTATATTGATTTTAAAAAATGCCTTGCTCTGCACATACATAGGGGCAATGTCATCACCACTTTCAGATGTCTCTTGGCCCTGATGTCTTTAGATACTGTATAGGGTGGTATACTGTTTCTAAATTCTGCTTTCTTATTGGTAGTCACTATAACAGCAAGGAATTACAAAGCTGTTGCCTTAACATTTCCTATATAAATGGTGGACATGATGATTAAAGCTGGAAGTATGAACTATACAGAACAAACCTTATTGAGGTTTGTGAGATTGAAGAATTTCATGAGATTAGTAAATATAGTGATGTGATTAGAATGTTTGGAATACATTTTGATTCAGCTTTATTGCCACATTTATCTGTTTGCTTGAAAGTGTGTACTGTAGAAGGTGCAGGGAGAGTGCCTTTATATCTTGTTCCTGAAGTGTATGCATGCAGTATATCAGATTTTCTTATGTCTGATATGGTAGTCTGAGAGGGTAAGTGTATATAGTGGAACATACATGGAGAGCTCTCTGATATTAAGGAATCCTAGTGAGACACGGTTGTCCATTTTAGTGAGGCTTCTAAATGCATCTGTGGACACTGCATCTATGAGCAAGGGTAAAGATAGGCTGCTTCATGAGGCTGCCTGTGATTTTACAACTCAAAAACTTCAGCTGGTACAGAATATGCCTATTTGAAGTCTTCATGAGTCAAGATAACATGAACATCAGTTACAACATAAATACTTTACCAGCTGTATTGGGTGACAATACATTGTTGGATCAGTTCAAAGTGTTGTTGGGATCTGAAAATCTTCCATTTTTCCTATTTTTCCTAATGTATGAATCTCTAACATTATTCTTAATAGATACCTGCTGATGACACCCAGATATATTTCTCCATGTCTCGGGCTTTGGCTTCGGTTTCCGATGGCATCTCTCCCCTCAATGACTGTCTTAAGGCAGTAATGAACTAGATGAGGAAAAACAGATTGAGACTGAATCCAGAAAAAAATGGAGGTACTCACAGTAGTGGCCCTGAAACCAAGAATTGGGTTGCAACCTCCAGTCCTGGATGGGGTCACACTCTCCATAAAGGACTGTGTTCGCAGTCTGGGGGTGTTCCTGGATCCGTCGCTCCAGATGACTAATTAGGTAAATGCGTCGGTCATGAGTACCTGTTATCAGCTTCAGCTGATATGCCAGCTGCGACCTTTCCTGGAAGTAAAGGACCTTGAAACTGTGGTGCACATGCTGGTAACCTCTTGTCTTAATTTCTTTAATGCGCTCTACATGGGGCTACCCTTGTGCTTGGTTTGGAAACTTCCAATTAGTACAGAACATGGCAGCCAGATTGATTTCAGGTACATCAAGGAGAGGCCATGTTACACTTGTATTAAAATTTCTCCACTGGCTGTCTATTAGTTTCTGAGCCCCGTATAAGGTGTTGGTTATTACCTTTAATGCCTTAAATGGCTTGGGTCCAACCTAACTTCAGGACCACGTCCTCTCATACAATCCACCCTGCACACTTCGGTCCTCTGGGAGGAATTTGTTGCAGCCGATAAAAACAAGGCTGTCTGCAACCTCCCAGAGGGCCTTCTCGGCAGCCGCTCCCAGATTATGGAACGGCCTGCCGGATGAGATCTCTCAGATTAAGTCCATGAGCAGCTTCAAAAAAGCTGTTAAGACGGATCTCTTCCGGCAGGCCTTTCCTGACTAGACTTCCTGGCCTTAGGAGTCCTGCCCTCTTATTCTCCCCCACTTCTGTCTGTAGCTGCTGCTGTTGACTGTTGGCTGTTTTGAAGTTATTGTGAGTACGGTATATTTTAATATGTTTTAATATATAATCTGATTTAATAATTTTTTAAGGGAAGGGTGGTTTGGGGGGTTTTCAGGTTACTTTATGTAATCAGTTTTATATTGTATGAATTTTAATGTTGTAAGCCACCCTGACTGCTCATCAGAGGGGCAGGATAGAAATAATAATAATAATAATAATAATAATAATAATAATAATAATAATAATAATAATAACCTTTATTTTACATTTTTCCCATTGACCAAAGCATTTCTGTCCACATTTTACATAGATGTGCATTTGGGTTGTGTGCATTTATTTGTGCCTAATTTAAAAAAAAATTGGGAGAAGAAGAATGTAGGAAAATCTGTTGCTTGAAGTTTCATTCCAATAATAGGAATCTGAAGGATAGACATATTCTTTTGTCAACAATTTCACAGGCCACAAATTGAAAAACTTTGAGCCTATACAGATTGCCAGAAATCATCCAGCTTGAGACCACTTTAACTGCCCTGGTTCAGTGCTAAGGAATCATGGTAACTGTAGTTTATTGTGGCATCAGAGCTCTCTGACAGAGAAGGCTCAGTGTCTCAGAAAAAACTACAATTCCAATTATTCCCTAACACAGAGCCAGAACAGTAAAGTGGTCTCAAGATGGATTATTTCTGACAGTCTGTATAGGCCCTTCATTATTTTTTTCACAAGCACTATTGTGGAACTCACACAGTATTCCCGATCCCATTGGACTGCAAGTCACAGCAGCTCTGACCAGCATAACCAATAGAGATAAGTGCTTGAAATTGCAATCCAACAAATCTAGAAGACTTAATAATTCTCATGACTGCACTTTGAGAAAAGGCCATCACAACTGTGGTGCTTCTTGACAAACTTAGTGGACTCCTTTATTGATGTACAATGTAATTCTAGGTTCCATCAGATATTGTCCAGATCAAGGAAAGTAATGCTGCCCCTGTATTCTGCTTTTGTCACACATTATCTGGAATAATGTGTCCAGCTCTAGGTTTCACAGTTCAAAAAGGATATTGACAGGTCAGAACATGTCCAGAGGAGGGTGACCAGAATGATCATAGAACTGGAAACCAAGCTTAGGGATTAATGGCTTAGGAGCTTGGGTGTGTTTAGTTTAGAAAAGATATGATTGAAAATTGACATGATAGAAATCTTTAAAACTTTGAAGCAATGCCACATAGAAGATGAGGTGAGGCTTTTTTCTTCTACTCTAAAGCCTAGAAAACAAGCCAGTGGCTTCAAACTGTAAGAAAAGTGATTCTAACAAACATTAAGGAAAACTGTTAGGCAGTGAATAGACTTCCTTATCTGATGGTAGATCCCCCTTCTTTAGAGATCTTTAAACAAAGATTAGATCTCTCAGAAGTGCTTTGGTTGTATTTTCCTGCATGGTTAAGGGGTAGACTAGATGGTCATTGCAGTACCTTCCAATTCTATTTTTCTATGATTTTGTGTTTCTGAAAGGATTTTCAAAACTTATCTCTTCTCTAAATCCTTTAATTGAAGAGATAGTATTGTATATGCTCCTGATAGGCACTTGGAGTTTTTATTTTATTTTTGTGGGCTTATTTTAAAGTGGTTTCTAATCCACAAGAAGTGGGTACTATCTGAATGTGTTTTATTGTTGTTAACTACCCTCGATTCAGTCTCACCTCATGGCAACCCTGTGGATGAGACATCTCCAAGACTCCCTATTCACCACTGTTATTCTAAGTTCTTGCAGATTCATACCCATGGCCTCCTTATTTGAGTCCATCCTTCTAGCATGGGGTCTCTCTTTCTTTCTACTTCCCTGCACCTTTCCTAACATTATTGTATTTTCTAATGAGTCATGCCTTCTCATGATGTGGCCAAAATATGACAACCTCAGTTTAGTCATCTTTGCTTCTAGGAAAATTTCAGGCTTAATCTGTTCTAGGACCCATTTATTTGCTCTTTTTGCTGTCCATTGTATCCTCAGCACTTTTCTCCAGCACCACATCCCAAATGAATTTATTCTCTTTTTGTCCATTTTCTTAACTGTCCAACTCTTACATCCATACATGGTAATGGGGAATACAATTGCTTGTACTTTCATACTTAGTTGTATATATTTGCTCTTTATGAACTTTTCTAGTTCTTTCATAGCTGATCTTCTCATTTTTAATTTTCCTCTGATTTCTTGACTACACTCCCCATTCTAATAAATGTTTGATCCAGGATGAGAGAAAAGGAAGACCAACAAAAGAGAAAGGGGGAGGGAGAGAGGAAGAATAGTTTTGGGATGGGAGAAGGCTAACAGTTTGTGAAACCATGCAACACTGATAACATTTGGTAGTAACAAATGCATATATATATCTGAGTAAAGATCATCATGCACCCCCACACTCTACTTGCTGTTGTTCTTTGCATAGTCAGAGGAGTCATTAAAAATAATAAAGCCTTATGTTAAATAATCTAGCATTGTGCCCACTGATTCAAAATTTCTTTCATAAATTCTGATTCTTGGTAACACAGAGAAAATCAAGGTTAAATCACTCGTATTAAATGGATGACTGTGCTAAGGCCCAATCTCTTCTGTTACATTCAGAATTCTCTTTCTCTTCATAATTACTTCATTTATATTTATCAATTTACTTTTAGGCTGATTGATGCCACTCACTACTGTAATGGGCAAAACTCAAGTTCAAGAATGGCAATACTCTACACCAATATTTTCTAAAACATTTTTAAGCTTTCTTGAGTGCCAAGGAAGTCAAAAACTTTTGCACATGTCTCAGAAGGTATTAGGTGTTTCTATGATAGCACATCCTCGTAATTTTCAAAGGGCATCCACATTTCAGACACTTCAGACATTCCATCTCCTGTCAGTCATGTTTAATTTACAGAGCTGTCAAACTGTCCTAGGCATTTATTAGATATGTCAAGGCCAGAATCCACCAGTTCATTGTCTCACTTAAAAATAATGAAGCTGACCAACAGTGCACACAACACCTTTGCCATAGGCTGGTACACTGCTTAGTCTCTGAACATGCTACTCTGAATAGGGCTGGTTATGGAAAAGACCCATATGCAATAAGTTCTTCAAGGGCTCCAGCTGACCAGGTATTGTATGGAAGTGCCACTTGCATAATTCAGAATCTCCAAATGTGTAATGGCCACAAGAATGTCTGATTATAACATCAATTGCAGCTTCACCATTGGAATTGTGAAAGGTATATATCACCATATTAGTGTGTCAGCTTATACAAAAGATGTCATTATGTGAACCTTAAAACTCTACATAAGACAGTTGTTTCATTTGTGGCCAGAGCCAAATCTTATGGTGTTGATAATGAGATGTATATGTACTGAATTTACTAGACTGATTTCATATAATTATGTGCACATATAATCACATATGAGACCTATTCAAGCCACATACTATTATGAGTTATGCTCAATAATTATGAATATTATTCTTAGATGCATATGGTAGAAAGCTGTCTGTTGCCAGATTCTCCACAAATTATTAAGAAGGCTACTGTACAGGGTCAGGCTGGTTGCTTGGACCTTGTCCATCTCCAAAAACAGTAAAAACTTATATTAAAGTATAAACTAGAATTTCCCTCCAACTGCCCCTTCTATTGACAAGGAAATTGTTTCATTGATGAGAGCAATCAGTGCTTAACTGTCCACCTTCACTAAATGGAAATCTGCCAAACTGGCCCAGACTGTTACGCACAAACACGCACACATACACACACACACGCACACACACACACCAAATTGTGAGGTATTGTCCAGCTTCCAGAGATGTTGGGCAACCCTGTCTGGATTTTAATAAGGGTAAAAGTCTACTTTGTGGGCTTTGTCTCATGTACACAGCTCCATTATGTTCAACTGCTCTGAAGGACATATTCTCATCTGTCCTTTTGCATAGTTGCAAAACCTATATACTAGGCACTTTAAGCACATGTTTTTGTTCTTTGAATCCTCTATAGAACAACACTGAGGTCATGTGCAGAGGTGTTCCCTTCACTTTAGGAGATAGCTCCCAAGTTATGAAGAGGTTAAGTCTTTTCAATAAAGAGAGACTTGTTTTTGCTGTAAAATCAGTTTCATCAAGGTTTCATTATTCATGGATTCAGCCATCCATGGCTTAAAAATATTGTGTGTGTGTGTGTATCCTAAAAAGGAATCCTTGATTTTGCCATTTTATATAAGGGATACCATTTTACTATGCCATTGGATTTAATGGGACTTGAGAATCCATGGATTTTCTAATCATTGAGTGTCTTGGAACCAAATCCCAGTGGATATCAAGGGCCCACTGTACTATCATACCTACAAGCTGAGTTATGGTGGATAGCTTGATGAAAATATTAACAGAGTGTGCATCCCTTCTAGTGAAGACAGAGAAGACTGATGTTTTGTTGGGCATCATAGAAAAAGGAACTGAAAATAAAATTGACATTATAATGCCCTTACAAAAAATCTAGGAACAAACTCAGATGGAATAGTGTTCTGATCAAAGCACTTCAAAAAAACATATTACAGAACTGCAAAAGATATGAAAAGTAACAGAAGAGGCTAAAATAACTCCCCTTGGAAAAGGTTACCATGTTACAATGTTTGAGACTATAGAATAAAGGCAAGTAGTTTATGAAAGTATATGACTATCACATATATAGTGATGTGCATGGTTTGAAGAAAGTGGATAGAGTTATGTTTTTCATCCTCATAATAATAGAACCTAGGTTCATCCATTGAAGCTGAAAGGACAGATAAAAGAAAGCATTTTTTCTTACATTACATGCATCGACATCATGTGACATATGTTCCTGAAAATGTGTGCCATAATTCTATAATGTATACCGGGGTAGGCAACCTTTCCCCTTTAAGGGCCGAGGGACTTCAGCTCCCAGAATCCCAGGAGCTATTGTCCAACATGGGACTATTGGCCAACATGGCTGAGGCTTCTGGGAGCTGAAGTCCCTCGGCCCTTAAAGGGGAAAGGTTGCCTACCCCTGATGTATACATTCTATAATTGATACAGACCCCATTTTTAAAATGGTGCTTGAAGGAAAATCTATGCACTGGCAAGTAAAAAAATGGCTGTGGTTTGCTTTAAGGCAATATTTGCTTAATAGCAGTGGTCTGGAACCTAATCAACCATGTTAGTGAGGTATACCTATAGTTTTACATTCATCTGCCAATCACAAATTTGTGAAATATGCTACTTATTATCATTCAATAAATCCTCTCTCTCTCTCTCTCTCTCTCACACACACACACACACACACACATGATACAGAAATGAGATGGTATCCTCACATCATGCACCTGTCCTGCTTCCAAAGTCACATTCATGGGAACAAAGTTTGGATGGGACATAAAATCCAGTATGTGCATAACATCTCTGCACATAAACTTAAACACTATGTATGCTAATTCAGATAAAATCCAGGAAATCAATAATTTAATCAATGTTATACCTTATCTCTAAGTCTCATAGATTCAAAAGTGGGACAGGAAGGTAGGATTGGAAGCAATAGGAGAAAACATCTAGTTGCTGTCCGTTTGTATATGGATACAAGGGGGAAAGGGCAAGGGGTTACTATAACCATAACACTGACATAATTCCTTCTAAAGAACATGATCCTAAAGGATCCTGAACTAGGGATGGGCAACTTTGATGGGTCTGGAACCAGTTTTGCTGCCCATTCACTCTGGAGCAACCAACTCTTTTCTGCTGAAATGATGTGTGAAAGTTAAAAACAAAACTTCTGGGAAGCCTGAGAAGGAGAAGGAGGGACCTAGAGAGCTGAGAGTTGAGTGGCAAGCAGTGGCAGAGGCTTTAAAACCTCCCCACTCACCACTACCACCCCGGCAGCCCAAGAGGGAGGAGGAGGGACACAGAGAGCTGAGAGGCAAACGGCATGTGGCAAGTGGCGGCAGAGGCTTTAAAACCTCCGCACTCACCACCACCACCCTGGCAGCATGAGAGGGAGGAGGAGGGACCTAGAGAGCCAAGAGGCAAGCAACAGCAGAGTCTTTAAAACCGCCCCACTCACCAGCACTACTCTGGTAGCACCAAGGAGGAAGAAGGAGGGATTATTCAATACCAGCAACAGTAATGTCAGTAATAGCAAGTAGGGGAGAAGTGTAGAGCAGTGAGAGCAAAATGTAATTCACAATTTGCAATTTCCAGATAATAATAATGGTAGTTTGATTTAATAAGGCTTAAGAGAAGTAGTATAAGCACAGCTAAGGGTAATAACTAGAAACTAGACAACATAAGATTAGAAAACTTCTGGGTGCTTTGGTTCAATAAAGAGAGAGAGGGAAAAAACAGGAATTTTTTTTTAGAACTTGGCAAACAATGCAAAAACACTGAACCAGGAGGAAATAAATGTTATCCCATAAACAGAAACTCAGACAGAGAACAACAAAAAGAAGTATATACCAGCTCTTTCCTTTTAGAAGAAAGTAGGAAAATAGTAATAAATATAAAAGCAGAGATAACAGCAAACATCAAGGAGGAGATAAAAGTTCTGAGAGATGAAATTAAAACAGATATCCAAAAAGAACGAAATCTATTCAGAGATACTCTAACAAAGATTACAGGGGAAGTGAAAATATTGAATAACAAAGATTACAGGGGAAGTGAAAATAGTGACAGAAATCCAAGAAGTGACTGATATAGTAGGGAAAAGAACAGATATTCTAGAAGGTAAACAACATCAAGATGAGTACTATAAAGCACAATTAGAACTGTGTCTCCAAAAGAAAGTTCTGAAATTAAGAGGCTTGGGAGAACAATTAAATGAAAATTTCAATACAAGAATCATCCCCATGCTAGCCCACTTTATTGATTGGTTAGGAGAGTAACTGGACCTAGAAATAGACAATATGTATAGAATAGACTCCTGGATTGCTAAATAACTCACCAAGAGATATAATGATCTATTTTGTAAGGGAAAGAGTAAGAGTTCTGATTCTCGAGACAAACTTCAACAAAAAACTAGAGATAGAGGGAAAAGAGGTAAAAGTATACAAAGCAATCCCATTACAAATCTTAAGGAAAAGTAGAGACTATACAACATTAACAGAATTTCTAAGACAAAATAATATAAAATACAAATGGGAAAAGAACAGGAGTCTCTTTTACATAAAGAAAAGAAAGATTCACAATCAATTCAGAAGAAAAATGAACACCTTCTTAAACAATTATAAAATGGGCCAAGAAGCAAGGAAAACAGAGGAAAATAAAGAAACAGCAAAGAAAAATGAAAATAAAATAAAAAAAGGAAACTAGATTGGAAAAAGAACTCAGAATGGTAAATTTAGAGGAAGTCAAAGTAAGCTCAGAAGATTCAAATAGACAATCATCAGAGGATGAGAGAGAAACAGAATCAGGGTGGGATGCAGATCAAAAATCAATAACCCAACAGGAAGGAAAATGAGAAAGTAAGAACATGAGAAAACAGGCACAGGCAGAAAATAAAAAAGGAAAGAAAAAACAAAGAAACAAAGAAAGACCAAATAGAAAATAAAGGTAGGGGGAAAATATTTCATAATGACACAATTATTTTATCATGGAATATAAATGGATTAAACTCAAAGTTTAAGAGGAGGAAACTCTTTCATTATTTAAACAAACCAAAAGCAGATTTGATCTGCCTTCAGGAAACACACATTAAAGAAAAAGATAAATACGCTTTGGAAAATAAAAATCTTGGCGAAATGTTCACTGCATGTGATGTGGAGAAAAAAAAAGAAAGGTGTAGTAACTTATGTTAGGCTCAAAGGTCAAGCAAAAGAAATATTGAAAGATGTCGATGGAAGATATGTGGCCATTGAAATGATATATCAAGATGTAAAAACACTGATAGTAAATATATATGTGCCACAAGAAAATAAAGGAACTTTTTATAAGAATTTATATCAATAAATTGAAAGACTGGAATATGAGAAGATTATAATAACAGGAGACTGGAATGGGGTTTGGAACTCTGCACTAGATAGATCCAACTCAAATATCAAAAAGGGGAATCAAGGGACACTATCCCAAGCAGCATTCACCCTTGTAGAAAATCTGAATTTAACAGATATGTGGACGTTATGTCATAATAATTATAGGGACTATACATTTTATTCTGACAGATTTAAAAAAAAGGCAGAAACCAATGGCTGGTGGGCTCAGTTACCTTTGGGAGGGACAAAGATAAATGCCTTTCTTTTCTCCTCCCTCCTTCCAAAGGCAGAAGCTGATTAATTTGCCTTTAAAATGATAGAAGTGAGGCAAAGAGAGAAAGGTGGTAAGAAGAATCATTACTTGAATAAAGCCAGCCTTGAGTCCATGGCGATTGGACTTTTCCCAGTCTAGGGCCATGTCAGGGACCCACAAAAGGGTTTTGTTATATTAAATCAGTCATCATAACATGTCCTTTCTTCTTCCACTGAGTTTCACCCCACTCACACCATTTCTTCAGCATTTTCATGGGACATGTAAATGCCACAGCCCATTTCTGCCAAAAGGCGGATGTTTGAGAAGCAGTAATTTTACCCCCACTTAGGATGTCACCTGGTGTGGTCAGCACTCCCTGCACCCCCTAGTGATGCCACTGCATTTTGGTGAAACTTTATATGATATCTTATAGGCCCCAGGAATTATGGTGATAATCTTGAGAAGGACATTTTTGTATGCTGAGGGATTCTGGGGGCTTTCTGTGTGGGGCTGGTAGTGGTTTTTCAAATTTTGGAAGATTAATACGTGTTTTTTTGGGTAAAAAAAGCTAAACAAATTTTACAAGTACTGGAGGTTGTATGTTTTAATGCTCTAAAACAGTGATTCCCAAACTCTGGCCTTCCATATATTTTGGACTTTAGTTCCCAGAATCCCAACCCATTAGCCATGGTGGCTGAGGCATCTGGGAGCTGAAGTCCAAAACATCTGGAAGGCCAGAGCTTGGGAATCACTGCTCTAAAAATAGGGAACAGAGGCCATTTGTGGCCTATTTGGCACACTTTACCAACCTCTGCAGTAAGGGAACATGACATGGTGACAGTGTCCCTTGTCTGGCCCAACAACATCTCATTCTGGCTGAAAGAGACTCTAGGACCTTTACTGAGCACAGAAGAAAGTGAGATCAGGAGAAAAGAAATAGTAAGGTTAAATGTGAAGTAAATTCAGTCATAAAGTAAAAAAATTAAATGTGAGTAGAAATTACAAATACAATCTGAGAGAAATGGGAATCAGCCACTTTTTCTGGAAATGTAAGAGTGAGAAAGTCACCATGTTCCATCTGTGGTGGCAGTACACAAAAACCAAGAGTTTCTGGTCACAAATACACACAATAAAATACCAGAAATATTACAAATTAAACTAAGGAAAAAGTCCAAAAGCTACATACCAGGCATGATGGAAGAAGATGTGGAGAAAAGATATAAAAATCTCCTCTTCTACATGATAATAACAGACAGAATAATATATGCCAGGAAGTGGAGAGAAGAAGGGATCCCAGATATAGATGAATGAAAATGGAAGAGGTTGGACTACAGAGAAAATGCTAAACTAGCCTAAGCTCAGAAACACACCCACTGAAAAGTTTGAGAATGAGTGGGGCAGAATGAATGAGTACTTCCAAATAATCTGATATCTAGCTGTATATTTGTTGATTTATATATTATACATTCTATAAATATAAAATATACAAATAAGGTCTCATAGGAAGTAAAGATTATAAAAGTTTTATAGAATTAAGGATATTTTGTTAAATAGAGTTATAAAGGGTGTAAATTAACAGAAGTAAATTAGAAAGGGAAAAAATCTACAGCATTATAAACAGTATAAAATCACAGTCTGTAGGTAAATAGATATAACTGAGAAGATAGTGATACTGGACTAAGATTATACAATAATGAACAAAAAAGATTATACAATAATATAAAATATAAAACAAAAAGGTAATAAGCAAAAAAGTAAAAGGGATATATGATATCCAAGAAAAAGATCACGGAGTAGAGGAAGTATATATGTACATATATGTTCTATGTATTTTAATAGATAGTTATGTTTTAGTCTAGTGTATATCTATGTCTAGGTTTGGATAGTTATGTCTGTCAGTTTATGTAATGTATCATGTCATATTGATGTTGGTTCTAAGTGTTGAAAAATAAAAAAAAATGGAAAAGGAAAATATCAGCCACTTCTGCTTTCTCTTGTATATATATATATATATATATATATATATAGAGAGAGAGAGAGAGAGAGAGAGAGAGAGAGAGAGAGAGAGAGAGCACTTCAAGTTCATTTGATGCTGAACATGGAAGCTTTATGGATGGTAATAAATTCTTCAAAACTGAACTGATAATAAATCACACAGACTCCCATTAGCATGAGTAAATTTAAATAGGTATGACTGTTCCCACCATGGAGAGGTTGACATTGTACCTGTCCACCATATAGATGTTACTGATAAATAACCTCTTGTCTGGTGGTCAGGGGCAAGGTAATGCAAACCTTAATTCAGTGCCAAGATGCTAGAATATAAAGAGAACATAAAGAGGCTGAATCAATCCTTTTAGATTTAAGCAGTCACAGTTCTGGAGCTGGACAGATAAATCTCAAAGTTTCAGTTTCTCATATATTTAGTTAAAACAAAACAAAACAAAAACCCTCAAGTTTTTTTCATCCCCAATATAGAGAAACTTCTATTATTAATTTTGGTAAACTGTGTTTAAATATGATCACATAAAAAAAGCCCACTTTTTTATTCCTTTTAATTTTTAAAAAAATTCTAGTATGTGCCAAGCCTTAAAAGGCCTCACATTCCTTACTAAGAATTTACAATTTAAATTGGTAACAACAGAAGCTCAAGAGATTAGAGAAATCAGTTAAGCACAATAAAGTTAATATCTACAGGAATGTATTCAGGATTCTGTGAAGCCAACCAATGTGAACAACTGAGAGTGGGGGTGGTGTGAGACAATTCTGTTTCTTTCGAGAGGGATCCAACTAGAAAGCAGATAAAACAAAGTAAAACCAAACTCCTACTATCTCAACAATTCTTTAAAATTCCTAGTGTGGGCAAGAAAGCATGCATAATTAACAAATGGTACAATTGAATAATTAGCAAGCACAAAATAAATAATCAGAGAAGTTCAAATGTTGTATGCAGCGTTCATCTGCAATAATTAGTGTAGGTGGAGGCTTGGAATGAATGGTGTTTTACAGAAGACATTTAAAAAATCAACTGTTGAGTACCTACATAAAGGAAAGGGGATCTGGCTGTTTACAGTCTTTTTATTGACTGTTACTAGTCATAATGCTCAACTAAACAATTCTGAGTAACTCTAAATATATTAGTCCTAATTCTAGGGAAACCTAGAAATATTTGAATCTAATTACAATTAATGAGGAAATTAAATAGATTTTTGTTTCTATAGAATTTGGGCCTCAGCCTCACTTTACTGGATGTAGTGGTAGGTTAGGTCAGCACTGGGCAAGGAAATCTGTGGTGCCCCCCATGGCACAATGGTGCCCCAGAAAAGCTTATGGGATACTGGCAGAAAACAGCAAGGATAATAATAATAATAATAATAATAATAATAATAATAATAATAATAATAAATCTTCCCAGACCCTTTTAGGCTGCATCTGCACTGAAGAAATGACCCAGTTTGACACTGCTTTAACTGTCCTGGTCCATCCTATGGAATCTTGAGATCTATAGTTTGTTGTAGCACCATAGTTCTCTGACAGAGAACGCTAAATGACTCACAGAACTACAGTCCCCAGAATTCTATAGCATTCAGCCATGCTCATTAAAGCAGTGTCAAACTGGATTATTTCTGCAGTATGGATGGATGCAGCCTTAGTAGGGAGTGGAGCAGCAGGATAAAGCTGCAAATACGTCCATTTTTATTTCCCCCAAATGTCTTTTGGGGAAAGAAGGAGGGAAACACTTGTATCTTTTCTGGTCCTTGTCTTATAAAACTGTTTTGTTCAAAAAGTAAAGTAAAGACAAGTGAATGGGTTGCTATTGTCTCAGCCCCAGTGAGCTCCCATAAACCATGTGGTGAGAATTTGTTCTAAATGTCTTAGTATCTATCTATTCCTAAATTTTGTTTGGCAATTGCTATCCTAAAAATAAAAATAAAATACAGTGGACCATTTTTATCTGCAAGGGTTCTATTTTGGATCCCCCCTCCCCCACAGGTGGCAAAAACTGTGGGACCTCAAGTTTTGAATGGTGGCATGTGCACATGTTGCTGCTTTGTCAGAAACATGTGCTTGTGCACCCATTAAACTCAATGGGGCTTGCTGTTCGCAGATGCTTAAATCCATGGATGACAAGCCCATGGTTGCGGTGGGCACACTGTATTGTCTCATGGCTAATAACAATAAATATTTTGTTTTGGGTTAGTATGAATTAACTTCAGAAGCAGTAACAAACTTCAAATATGAAATATCCAATTGTATATCCACAGATGTGTGAGATACATAGAGGAATGAGGCTGTAAAATGAGAAGTCAAGTACAATTAAGCAATGCCTACTTTCCAAATATGTATAAACATGATTCTATCCCACTATGATAAAGCTGAATAGGAAATCTTTGTTTCTAGAAGAGAGGGAAAAGAGGATTAAGTCATAGGAAGTACAGATCAAGTAGGAAGAAAATTAGCAAGCAAAACAGACAAAGGTAATTCTCAGGACTGTAAATTATGTTTGGGAAGCATCTTTAAAGGTGTTTTTTTATATTGTTGACATTGTATACTTTGATGTTTTATTGTGCAAGGGCTTTATGAAGTAATTGCATTTACATGGATTTTTTAAAGCACAGAAGAGACAGTGGTTGTCTGATTCTACCTGTGAGATTACAAAACAGTTTGGTTTAGCTACTTAAATTTGTTCTTTTTTTATAACATTTGTTAAAAATAATTGTTTAGTCACTAAGGCACACCAGGTGCTCTGTGTTTTAAGAACAGCAGTAAATATCCAAAAGTGTTGTCTGGAGACTGCAATAGATCTGTACTTGTGTGTGAAAACAAAATGAAATTGGAACAAACTTTAATTTAAACTTTTTTCCCCATTTTACAAACACCCACATCTGTTTTCAACACATCATACTGCAAAAATGGAACATGAAGAGTCCAAAATGATCCTAAAAAACACCCAGATAAAAATAATAAATATGATTATGTGTACATATGGTGTGTGTGTATGTGTGTATGTGCGGTTATTTGTATGTATCTTAGAGAGAGAGGGAGACATAGTATATACTATATCATACTATGCTATAAATTATACTACACAAGGAATACTACACACATACATGCACATTTACCTGAAAATTACTGGATTGTTTATAGTTTCACTTAGAATGTATATGAATATATATTTGTCAGGTAACACCTACAGTATACAAATGTTGTTTCACACCAAGTTACATACAAAATGCACTAAAACCAAAACAAATATGGTGGGGGAGAGCAATTTGCCAAACAGTCCTCAGTTTGAATGAAAATGACGTATGAATGAAAATATCATGAGAAGAAAAAACTCACTAGAAAATACTATGGAGATTACTGCACTACACTCTTATAGTTGCTATTCCACTTCAATTGCCCTGGCTGCCTCCTGTTGCATTCTGGGGTTTGTAATTCAGTGAGGTCTAAGAGCTCTCCGTTTGAGAATTCCAAATGCCCCCTCTTTAAACTGCAAATCCCAGAATAATGTGCTAAAACAAACTCCTTATCAATCACTACCCATCTCAGCAACATTAGACTCACTCAGCAATTTAGCAGTCCTACAAATCGAAGAGGAAGGTCTACAACCCTTTACAAAAGTGGGTAAGATCTCTCATTCATAGGGTCACCATGGGTCAGAGTCAAATTGAAAGCAGTCAACAACAAAAAGGAACAGTCACTGAGAAGGCTGTCTTCTAAAAGGAGAAAGAAAAAGAGTATGATGAAGGAAGAGATGGAACCCTTGATTAATAAATAGTGGAAAGAAGGTCAGAGAATGTGAAAAGAGAGAAGGGGGAGATCAGTATCATTTGCTATGCAAATGTTGTTATTATGTAAGTTTGCTATGTATGTATACATGTAAAATAATGTGCTTTATGCATTTGTCATTATTTTATATTAATTAAATGAAGGAGAAGAATCTCCTCCATCTCTTCACAAAACAGACCTATGACTGAGAAAAAGCCATAGAAACATGCCAGGAGTCATATATCATATACTCATATATCATATGCATGTAATGAGGAAACCAGATACTTGTTGACCATATCAACATTGCTTGGAAGTACATTTGTTTGCTTGTTTTATGGATTTATAAACCATTCCAGAATTAAACTGAGTGGCTTAAAGCAAGCCATCATGGCTGCATTCCAAGAACCAAAAGCAACTCTTCTATTCTAGATAATATGAGTATCTTTAATACACTTCAAGTGGGGACGTACAATTGCTGAACATTTTATTACCTAAGTGAACAGAAATATGCTGAAGAAGGGTGGTTAGTGACATAAGAGTATGGTCTAACATCATTTAGATGGAAAGCTAGATGAACACAGAACCACTTTAGTGGTAGCTTGTGTTCTGTATTAAAATAGTGAGATGTGCAAAAATCTCTTGCTTCAGGGGATGCCACAGGTTAACCATCTATACACACACACACATACTAGAAATGGTGTGACTCTTACCAGGTTGTTCCACACCATTTTTGGCTACTTGACATTTGAATGCTGAAACATGAAGCCATTTCATCAACAGCTTAAATAAATTCACATCATTTGCAGGATGTCACTTAAAATCTTGGATTCATCATATAAAAGTCAGTGTATTAAACTGTGGTGGGAAACCTCCATTCTCTGCCAGTGTTTTGGCTTATCAGTAATTCAGGACTACAACCCTCATCAGATCCATTTAGTATGGCCAAAAGTACGGGTAGGCAACCTTTTTGAGCCGGGGGCCAGGTTGCTGTCCCTCAG
>CM034706.1:103804633-103825950 GCA_020142125.1 Phrynosoma platyrhinos
GACTGGATGGCCCTTGTGGTCTCTTCCAACTCTATGATCCTATGATTCATATCAAAATCCAGGATTTTGGCCCTGAAACCTTCCATTGACTTATACATGAGGTTGACTTGCACATGAGTATATATGGTACTTCTGAATAGATATATAGAATCATGCTAAAAGTTCCATTCTATTCTTTTTAGGGCTGCTTTGTTATAAACATATTTTGTTTGTCAATATTGCACCCATGTGATTAAGGGGTGAATCAGATGAGCCAAAAGGAGCCGCTAAAGGCTGATCCTGATGTGATTAGCCCAGGACACAGTGATCATACAGCCTGATCCCAAAGCAGGTCATCACTGCAGTCCCAAACTGGCTGCTGACAAGAGCAGATTTAATTTGCTCCTGAACAGACCAGCTTTTACCATCTCAGTGTACCACTGTTGCAACTTCCAGCCACTTTGAGGCCACGTGTTGTCTAAATGCCAAGCCCCAAAGTGGCTAGAAGCCACATTATTTGACCTGTCTGTTTTGGGTCTCAGTCTCTCACAGTTAGTTCATATAGATACAATAGGAAATGAAATCTTAGCATTAGCATGGGGTAATAATTTGAGTGTCATAGCTATTCAGAGCAAGGAAATAGTTGACAGATTAGGAAAGGAAAAACATTTTGATAGTTTTAAAATTCTCAGCACAATTACTTATGTCATATCTCCTAAGGCTTGCATAAGCCAAAGCATGCCTTATCCCCCAAATTCACACCTGTGAGGCTTGTGGTACTATTTCTAATGCATAAAATCATGTACACATGTTTGAAATGTATGCAACTGAAAAAGAGCATTATTCAATCAGTGAGGAACGTGGGTACATGTATGTGTGAATCAATGAGTTTAATCATCACCAGCACCACCACCAATCACATGTTGTGAAGATTTATCTGTTCAAATGTGGAATGGTAAATACAGCTCAAAGAAGATAAGGCTATTGATAGCTACTAGTCATGGTGAAGGCTAGCTACTAGTCATGATGAAAATCTATTACTTACTCTGGCCTGAGTGCAGGGGGAGCAGCAAGGCATAGCTTCATTCACCCAAGGTCTGGTAAAAGGCCTGCCTCCATTCCAATTGTAATTGTATTGATCTTTGAAGGAAACAGCTAGGTACAGCTCCATTATGCCTTGACTTTGCAGCTTATGAGAGACCCTCCCTCCATTCCAGCTGCAATTGTCCTGGCCTCTCAGGGAAAGAAGAGCAGATAAATATTGCTCCATCATGGCCTGATCCAGAAATTGTTGAGAGACTTTTCCTCCATTCCAACTGTCATTACTTTGAGAGAGAAAAAAGCAGCCAGAATCTGCTAGTCTCTGTTACCCCACTGCCATTATTTTTAAGCTGTCCTGGGGAGCCTTTGGCTAAAGCTAGTTAGGCTGATAGACAGATATCACATCTAGTAGCATAATCTGTATATCTCTCTGTAAATCAGTTGCTATGGGAGCATGAATGTGTTAGTCCTGGGGTAAAAACTGTTGTTGCGTTTGTAACCTGCTTGTGGGCCTGTCATAGGTAACAAACTGGCCAGTGTGTTAATAAAATTCTAGAAATGATAGATCTTTGGTCTGATTCAGTGTGCAGCTTGTCTTGTGTTTACTTCACTTTAGCAAAAAAATTGACCCATCTCAGTTCCTAAACATTGCTATTGAAACAGTCATATCTTCTTAAAGATATTACCATTATTCCTAAACTATTGTGTATAAACATAAAATTTGGAACCCAGTCTTTAAAAAGCAAGTTATTGCTATTTCTTCAGAACATGACATTTTCCCTATATGCTGAACCGTTTTTGAAAATTCAGATCATTTCCCTCTCCATTAGAAGTGCAGGGTTGTTTGGAAAAATGTGTTTCATTTGTATGTAACCACAAGAATGCTTGTTTTTACTGATGATTTTCTATTATCACAGTATTAAAGACAAACCTCTAGTTTAATCAAGTTTAATTGGTCCATGCCACTGCAGAAAGCATCTCTGTTTAGAGCATAAGAGGTCTTTATATTCAACAATGCTGAAATAAAAGTCTCCATAATACTCTCTCTTAGCAGGGAAGGAATTTGGACAGCAGAGTCATAATGCAAAAAGTCTACACAGCCTCAAGCAGATCAAAACATCACCTTTTCAATTATTTCAGACAATGCTAGAGGCAGAAAATGTATCAGTCTGAGAATTAAAATAAATACCTATAATATTTTTGCTGAAAAGTCATTGTCTGGTAAATTCATCACAGAATCTATTTCATATGATGTTTTCAGAATAGAAGATTTACCAAAACAATGTGACTGTATGGAATGGAAAGAAGGGCCTCTACAGAAAACAGGACAGAGCTCTTCATGGAAAGAATCACTGATGATGTAATGTGTGACTTCATGTCATTGTAGGATGCTAACCACACTAGAGGACAGAGGTAAGATGTTTGGTTTTGCTTGCTTTCACCTCACTTGGAATGCAAACAGTACACCTATTAAATTAATACCTGGATGTTCAATTTCATCAAAATGTTAAACATGAATCAAAGTTTTAGTTTATGAGGAATAATTCAGAATGGCATTCAGCACAGACTGCTTTTCAGAATGTGTTCTAGATACGTGCTGAACTAGGTAA
Organism: Phrynosoma platyrhinos; assembly: GCA_020142125.1. Lineage (NCBI taxonomy): Eukaryota > Metazoa > Chordata > Lepidosauria > Squamata > Phrynosomatidae > Phrynosoma > Phrynosoma platyrhinos. The sequence goes on from CM034706.1 coordinate 103,807,264, forward strand.
CTCTCTTCCCTTCCTAGTGTGCCAGGGACAAGCAATATATGTGTGTCCATTGGATACAGCTGTTTCTTTCCTGAAAACTTGCCAGGGAGTAGCAACCAATAGCTCAGGTACCAGCATTGGTCCAAGGAGTAGCATTGCTCTAGATGTTCTTGTTGTTGTGTGCCTTCAAGACTTATGGTGACCCTAAGGTGAACCTATCACAGGGTTTCTTCAGAAGCAGTTTGCCTTCACAATCCTCTGAGTTTGAGAGAATGCAACTTGTCCAAGGTCACCTAGTGGGTTTCCATAGCCGAGCCATGATTTGACCCCTGGTCTCCACAGTCATAGTTGCAATGCTCAGACCACTACACCATGCTGGCTCCCCACTGTTCTAGAGAACACAAGATTATTTGGATGCCACTACACCATGTTCTAGATAACACAAGATTATTTGGATGCACATGAGGCATTCCTTCAAAGAGAACATAATTAATGTGCCTTTCTGAAAGTGACTGATTATCTCCTATAATGTCTTGACACAACATCGTATTGGAAATATTCTAGGTAAGGATATGAAATCTCTGTTTTGATTTCATTGAGTTTCTCTAAATGCTACCTGTATTATTTCCTGTTCTTTCATATCAAGTAGTAAGACTGAGCTTTTTTGCTGCAATAAAATATATCTAGGTTTTGTAAATGACCCACACCCACACTATTTTGAGCATGAATTCACACATAATTTACAATTTTTCCCTTGTAACCAAAAATATATTGTTGTTTCCCCCCACCAACCCAAATTATGTGAATTCCCCCCCCCCCATTTTAAAACAGGCACCTTGGTTTTGCCCATACTTATTACCTGGAAATATTCCACAGTCCTACAAATGTGTTAAAGCTCAAGACAAGGCATACATTTTTTCCACAAGTTCTAGGAAGAGTGAAATAACACTTATCAAACTCCATGAAAATTTCTTCCCAGTGACAGTTCTAGGTCACCTCCTTGATTCACGTGAAAGAACTCTGTGTGTCCAATATGAACTACATACATCCAGCACATCTCAGATCACTCTATTTGGAAAGTGTTCCCTGACATTAGAATTGAAGCCCATAGGTACAATTTATACAAAAAATTAAGAGAAGAAGAGGAACCATAGTACATTAACAGTTCATATGCTTTGCATGTAGAAGGCCCCAAATTCAGTGTTAGACATTTTCAAGTAAGACTGGAAAAAACTGTCTGAAAAGCTGTTGCTGGTCAGTGTAGAATAAATGATACTAGGTAGGATGAACAAACTGACTTTTTTTTTTGTATAAGGCATCCTTCTTCATGTCTAAGACTTATGTAGCAAAGTTTTGGAACTTTTTTTGGGGGGGGATACAAATATTAGATATCATTATGCCTGTCCTCAAATGGTGTACACAGTAGACTGCTGATATCATAACAACTATTAGTAATATGGATAGTGCAGTATAATTTCTAACTATATTGTGCAGTAGTTGGAATAGCTAGCCCAAGGAGATACAGAGGTTCTGTCAATTAAAGTTTTCATATGAAGACATGAAGTTCTATTACAAATGTCTTAGGGACATCACTTGTTATATGAAGAGGTGCCACATAATTAAAGCAGCAGCTGTGCTATACCTTTGGGTGTTTCCTTATAATCTAAGCATTACTACAGACATTGGAGGTGGAAAATCCTACATGTGTAAACCTCTATATACATATCCTTCCCAATGTCTTGGAAAGCTGATTGTTCAAAGTTCCAGGACTCAGCCTACACAAGAGGTCTATTTGAGTAGAGTATCATGGCTCAGATGGCCACTTAAATGTGTTGATAGATGCCAAAGGTCCAGGAGGAGCTGTGCAAAATGAGGTAGGTAGTGGCACAGTGGTTAAATGCCTGTACTGCAGCCACTCACTCCCAAACCACAAGTTTGCGAGTTCAATACCAGCCAGGACTCAGCCTCGACTCATGTGAGGTCACTAAAACGAGTACCCAGCTTGTTGGGGGCAATTAGCTTATAGTTGTAAACCACTTAGAGACTGCAAAGCATGATATGAAGCAGTATATAAATGAAGCTGCTATTGCTATTGCTAGTCAGAGGCATACTCCTTTTAATCACATTATGTTCCTTGACCTACAGGACATGTTAAACTGGCTAGTGAGCCATGAGCACATGGAGCAACTTGCTTTGACTGACTGTGGGAGCTGGAACTGTGGCATGTGCAAAATTATATCAATTTTTAAAGAAGAAAATGAAAGACATTTTATGCAATTAGCAACATTGCTGTGGGCAGTTCTTCATATTTCTAATATATTCAGAAACTCAAAATGGTTTAAATGTCATCTACAAGATATATTTGCAGAAACAGAGATTTTTAAATTGTTGATTGAAATTCTTGATTTATTACCACATGCTACAAACCCAGAATTCCTTTTCATGGAAAGGGATTTGTGGAAACATCTCCCTACTGGTATTAAACAGTTAATGTTCACAGTGGAAACACAGCTAGTATGAAATAATCAACAAAATGTTAATGAACAATTGAAATACCAGATGTTTTATGTTTTAAACAATGAGGAATAACAGAAGGAGAGGCTGCTGGTAGGAATATAACATAAATTCATATAATGTGGTTATAAAAGAAAGTAGAGATAGGAAAGGTTCTCTTTGTTGAGATTTTTTATGCACTAATGATAAATAAATAAATACAAGCTTACATAAATTGCCTTAAATCATTAACATTTTTAGACACATAATTAATTACAGGTGCAAACTTTAGAACTGAGCTGTCTAATTACCTGAATCTCTGTACAAATCAGATAATTGGATAATTGCTCTCCTCTTTCCTACCATTTACAGCCATAATTGTTATCAATTGCTATTTTACATTTATTAGGCACCAGAACAATATTACACATGAAGCTGTTTCTCAAAACACAATCAGTAATAATCTCAAATGTATTTTCTGCATAAATTGTCTGTCTGCAAAAGTATTATTATTAAAATGCAATTCAGTCCACAGTGAATGTTGTAATCTGTGGTGGCTTTAATCAGCAGAAAGTATTTGTGTGACCAACTATAGGACTATAGCTGGATGCCTATATGTCACACCCCTGCTCTCCACTGGCCAGTGAATTTATTTGGGGGGAGGCATTAGTGGAAAGCTGGAAAAAGTAAAAGGTGATTTGGGGGTGGGCATGAGAAGGGCTAGGGTTCATAGTTCAGTCAATATGGAAATTTATAATATATGTCTCATTCCAGGATCTCAACCATGACTTTGGCATATTTTAACATCTTTTTTCAGGTCAAGAAAAGAATAATAGATGTTAAGGTATTTAGGTGATATTTCTTGAGATATGAATTGACATAGCATTAATTCTATTTCTCCAGTATATTAATTTTTTTTAACTTCTTTCTTGTGGAGTTTATGCTTCATTTCTTCTTCATGTTGTTGTAGTTATGTGCCTTCAATTCATTTCTGACTTATGGTGAACCTATCACAGGGTTTTCTTAGCAAGATTTGTTCAGAAAGAGTTTGTCAATAGAGATTATCACACTTGAAATCTGCACCAGATTACATATGGGTTGTAACCGTCAGCATCAAATCTTATTGCACTGCCCTATGCCTGGGCAGTAGTTAGCCTGTATCAAATCCTGGCTTTTCCCATTGCTTTTCAGGAATGGGATTTTCCCATTCTTGAAAAGCAGCCAGAGAAAACCAGGTTGGATATGATCTGCCTTCTCCCCATGTACAAAGCAGTGTGATAAGATCTGTCACTGATGATTACAACCCACATTTAACCCAGCACTGATTTTGCATGCGATAATTTCCTTTGTCCTCATCTGAGGCTCAGAAAGTATGACTTGCCCCAGATCCACCTAGTAGGTTTCCATGGCTGAACAGGTATTTGAACCCTGGTCTCCAGAATCATAGTCCAATGCTTAAACTATTTACTCCTAATGAGACCAGATTTTCTGGTTTCTAAGGAAACCAAAAACTGTAGTATTTTCCAACTTCTAGCTACTGATTTTAAATTTTCAAAACATATTTCTAAGGCTGCAATTCTATGCTCTCTCTCTCTCTCTCTCTCATGCATGCTTTCAGGTCACCTGTTGACTTATAATGACTCCATGAATTTCATAGGGTTTTCTTGGCCAAGGAATACTCAGAGGTGGCTTTGCCAGTTCCTCCCTCTGAAATGTAGCCTACAGCACCTGGGAATTCTTTGCTGTCTCCCATCCAAGTACTAACCAGATCTGACCCTACTTAGCTTCCAAATTCAGACTATCAGTTGCTAACAGTAAAGCACTATTGAATTTGTCAGGGCTTACTTTTGTGGAAGAAAATTTTTCTTATGTTATTCAACATGTGAGCTCCTTGTGACCAGTACCACCCCCTTTTTTGCCAAGTTAAAATGATGTGATATCTTCCTATTCTGTTACTGGAAGTTCAACAGCATGCAAAAGTGACTGTTAACATTCTCAAGAATTACTCTGCTCTAGTATTTGCCCAACCATGCTGCCTGACCTAAAAAGCCAGGCTAGTAGCTGTCCTTACATGTGGTTTGGTACCATGTTTGTTGTTTCATTGTTGTGCTGTTGTAAGCCTTCAAGTTGTTTCCAACTTATGGTGGCCCTAAGGTGAGCCTATCACAGGGTTTTCTTGGCAAGATTTGGTCAGAGTGAGGTTTACCTTTGCCTTCCTCTGAGGCCAAGAGAATGTGACTTGCCCAAGTGGGTTTCCATTACCAGTGGGTTTCTATGGCCAAGTAGGGATGTAAACCCTGGTCTGCAGAGTCATATTCCCATGCCCAAATCACTACACCACACTGGCTCTCTTTCCATTTCTTAGCCATGTAATATTGCATGCAGGTATATTATATTGTAGTATTGGGACAGACTAGTGAAACTCAGCAAACACTTTTATTGCCTTATTTTACCCAGCCCTGGTGTAGGAGCAGCTGCTGTACCAATTGTTCTTTGTGCTTCATCCTGCCAATTTTTCACATTCCTCAAGACATCTCCTTCAACTCTCTGGTGTCTAGGGCCTGAAATGAGCCATTTTTCAGATTGAAACACTAGCAATGTCATTAGTTACTCCAAAAATGGTGCATTAAGAAAAGATTATTAAATTGTAGGCTGCAAGGCTCATGACTGGGGTGGGGAAAAGATTGACCTAGAAGTCAGTGTCTAACACTTGGTCTGTAGTTTTGTATCATAACTCCTCTGCTCATATCCAGACAACAACAAGATTATGGGGTCCAGGAAAATCAGATCCCTGGTAGCCCTCTCTAAACTATTCATATAGTGAGGGCTCAGTGCCTCAACATCCAGTGAAGTAAACTCTGAATGCAAGAAAGTAAAATTCAAAATTCAAATTCAAATGCTCATAGCCTGAGATTCAAAATGCTCATAGCCTGAGATTATCCCTCAGCAATGGTGAATAGTGTCATTAAAGCATTAGCATTTTTAGGGGGTGAGGACAGAAAGACAGAATGTTTTTTTAAGTAACATGTAGATTAAGTAACATGTAGTTTGGCCCTGGTTTTTACTTTTTATGGATACCAAGGACATATCTAGATGGAAGGTTGCTCATGTTATCATTTTCAATGTAGCTATTCCATTTTTTTTCTCTCTTCCATAACAGATTTTCAAAGATTTCATGATGTGATAAAAGCCCAGTCTAAAACAACTTCTTTTGGCTTCAGGCATTGATATAAGTAATAAAAAGGTCTCTTGTTCCAACTGTGAGAAGTGTTATGACCTGGTATATATTCTCTAAGTTATGTCATGATCTAATTTGCAGTTTCTTTCAACATAACTTGGTGTGCTTCTCTGTATAAAGGTAACTGCTTCCCCAATGATTTTATTAGCTTGTACCAGTAAGTTTCATTTCATTTCCATCTTGGTTTGTTTTTGTTACTGTTTCCTTTTTGGCTTCTCTGTGAGCTCTGTTCTGGGAATGATTTAAAAAAAAAAAAGGTACATGACTTCTAGAACCAAATTGATATTAGGAAGGGTTGTTCAAGAGGGGGAAAAAGTTAACCCAATTTGTGACAAGTTCTGGACTTCCTGCCTAGTCTACAAAAATTGTTGATTGGCTTAAGGCATTTTACAAAAACTGAATCAGCTCTCTCTTCAGACATTTGTCTGAACATGTGGGGACTGTACTATATTTACTGTTGTATTAAAGCACACATTCTGCATCTTATGCTTATTCACTCCATGCCTCCTCAGTCCCTTTTCTCCACATTGAACATGGAGACCTAAAGGAGTACAGAGCTGACCTTTATTTTCTCAGATCCCCGGCCATCTGGAATATTCTACTTACATTCAAATGACCATAAATAAAATATCACATCTTTCTACTCATCATGGACAGGTTGGGGATGGAATGGTGTGGTGGGTGGCTATGGGTTTTTATGCCTATGATCCATCTCCATATATATATTAGCCTTGCATCTGGAAAAAAGGTTAATGTTATTTTCCTCAAGAGTCTACCTATCTTGAATCCCACCTCCCTCTTCTCTGCCCTGTTGTGGTGTCTTGCTGAAGGGAAAGTGTCATAGTTTGGTGGCAGAGTCTTACAGTCAAATCCTGATATCTCTGTGTATGACTGGGAAACATTCCCTTCATTCAGGGCCAAGAAAGATATGTATGCTGAGAGAACACTGTGTAAGCTGATGAAGCCCATCAGGGATCACATACCACCTGCTTCAATGTAGACTTGCATCTGTGTAGCAAAAGAGAATTGGCTTGGTGGTGACAATTACATGATTTATGCTTTCCAGTAAAACTTATTTTAAAACAAAAGAAGGAAAGCTCTTAAAAACAAAGCAAGCAAGTGAACAGGTAAACAAAGCAAGTAAACAGGTAAAATTGATTATTTCCTCTGAGGAAAAAAAACGCATTTAAAATTCATTGGAGTATTACGTAAATGGAATGTAAATAAAGACTCTTAAAACATGGAGAAGAATATTGCATTTATTATCATTCCTCTTTCTTACTACTCCTAAATCATATTACTCTTTCTGAATTATGGTGATAGAAAATCACAAAGCCCACTCTGATTCAATGTTGCTCCCCAATATAACCAAATGAGGGAGGTGTTTTGTTCTGTTTTATTTTCAGAGGAGTGTTCACTATATTATATTTCCATGAAGCCCAATGAAGAAACATACACACAAAAACCCAAGGGGGAGGTCTATTTGGCATATAGAATACTATGAAGGAAAGGTAGATTGTACAGTTCCACAAACTTCACAGAATCAGCAGCACAGCTTTTCTATTCCTTGTTTCTCCCTAAATATTCACTTCTAAAACAGATTTTATCAAAACATAATCATATTGCTTTGTAAAATACTTCTTGGAACCTATTCATTGTTACTGAGTGATTAAAATAAATCAGCCTATTAACAGACTGTAGTCAAGGTTATATCTTGTTGGCTTAATACTGAGAAATTAGAAGGTAGGGAAGATAATATTAACAGATAAACCCCATAATTAGTAGAATTATAGAATCATAGAGTTAAAAGAGACCTCAAGGGCCATCAGTCCAACCCCCTGTCATACAGAAATACATGATCAAAGAACCCCTGGCATATGGCCATCCAGCCTCTGTTTAAAAACTTCCAAGAAGGAAACTCCACTATGCTCCAAGGAAGCATATTCCACTGTTGATCAGCTCTTACTGTCAGGAAGCAGTGGCGTCCCACTCCACCCCCAGTGTCACCTAGTATAGGGGGCATGGCTACTGGAGGCATGTCTAAAAGGCTGCATTCTCACCCCTTATCCCTCCTTACAGTGGCAGCAGTCTCCTCATGAGGAAAATACTGAAACCACAGCCTGGCTTGCTAAGCCTTCTCCCAGCAGCAGTGGTCTCCTTGTAAGCAAACCACTGCTGCCATGGGGAATTGGTGCCAGGCACATTTGTCCTTCTCCCTCCTCATGGAGGCAGTGGTCTCCTTGTCAGGAAACTACTTCCTTTGCAGAGAATCTCTCCTTCCTCCAAGAGGAAGGACAGCCTGATCTTTTGGAATATCACCTGAGGTAGATGGCATCACTGCGCACACACACATCCCAGTGATGTCATTGTCAGGAAGTTCTTCCTAATTTTGAGGTGGAATCTCTTTTCATGTAGTTTGAATCCATTGCTCCATGTCCTAGTTTCTGGAGCAGCAGAAAACAAGCTTGCTCCATCCTCAATATGACATCCCTTCAAATATTTAAACAGGGCTATCATATCACCTCTTAACCTTCTGTTCTCTAGGCTAAAAAACTCCAGCTCACTAAGTTACTTCCCAAAGGGCATGATTTCCAGAACCTTCACAACTTTGGTTGCCCTCCTCTGGATACACTCCAGCTTGTAATAATTCTTTTTGAATTGTGGTGCCCAGAACTGGACACAGTATTCCAGGTAAGGCCTGACCAAAGCAGAATAGAGTTACTTCCATCTCTCTAGACACTATACTTCTATTGATGCAGCCTAGAATTGCATTGGCTTTTACTCATGTTCAACTTGTTGTCTACTAGGACTCCTAGATCCCTTTCACATATACTGTTGTCAAGCCAGTTGTCCTCCATCCTATATCTGTCTATAACGATCTCATTTTTTTTCTGCCTAAGTGTAGTACCTGACATTTCTCCTTTTTGAAATTCATTTTCTTAGTTTTTGCCCAGCTTTCTAATCTATTAAGATTATTTTGAATTTTGATCTTGTCTTCTGGAGTATTATCTACCTTTGGTATCTTATACAAGTTTGGTAAGCCCTCTATTCCTTCACCAAAGTCATTGACAAAGATATTGAATAGCACTGGGCCCAGGACGGAACCCTGGGGCACCCCACTGATTACTTCTCTCCAGGATGAAGAGAAGCTGTCACTGAGCACCCTTTGGATTTGGCTGGTCAACCAATTAAAAATCCACCTAACAGTTGCATTTTTTAGGCCACATTTTACTAGCTTGTTTGCCAGAATATCATGGGGGATCTCTTTGACCCAGTATTGATGTTGCATAGCATCACAGAGTTTGCTTATCTATAAAATTCTTCCCATTCACCTATTCTTTTCCACAGTCTTTGAGACCAACATCCAGATGAGGGGACTTGGAATGCCTGGATCTAGCAAAGACACATCCTAGGCTATTCTGAACTTCTATTGTCTAATGGATATCTTGAGCCTCATTGTATCACTAGCAGAATCCTGTGAATTGATATGTGCCTGTTTATTTAGTCATTGTTTAGCCATTTAGTGCAGAAATGCACTAAACTTTTCTATGCAAAATAACATTCGTCTGAAAACACTGGAGTATTGGTAGCATTCTAACTGCAGGATAAACTGGGGATTTATAGGTTTGCTAGTAGTTGTTCTTGGGGTGTAATTTAAAGACAAGAAACATCTAGTTTGTAGTTTAAAAGCAATAATAATGGCTTTAATAAATAATTACATAACAAAAACAAAATCCTAATCTAACTAACGGGGAAGCAGACGGCGCTTTGTGCTGTCTTGGAGGTAAGGAAGGGGAGGGCCATCCTTATGCTGGGTGCCCCAACCCCTTCCCAAACATGTCATCGGAGCACCCATCACTCCACATGACGGGCGCTCCGATGATGTCCTTTTGCTGCAGCGTCTGGACACGCTGCAACAGAAGAGACTCCGAAGAGGTGCCCAGTGCCTCTTGCGGTGCACTTTTGGTGCCTTGTGGAAGGAGCGCTATTTTATCGCTCCTTCCAGGGCCTGAAAAGAGGTGCATTGGGGCCGAGGAGTACGGGTACCTCGGCCCCAATCCTCAGCTTCTTGGGGCGGCCCATGGTCGCCCGTCTGTAGAGGCCCAAAAAATGGTTTTGATAAAGAGGGAAAGCATTACCATCTTTATATAGAAAGAAGATGGGAAAAAAATGTTAGACATGTTAAACTAACAGTCGACTCACACACTAACTGTAAGATTAACAGTTTAGAATAGTGAGATAGAGACTGTTAGTCTTAAAGAAAGAGGGACCTAAACCTATCTGTATAACGAGGGGAAAGATAATGCATATATTTCTTCCAATGGTTGTCATATGCTTTCATGGGGCAGGACAATCTAAGTAATGTATGTATTGCTGCCCAAAACTTTATCAAACTAATAAGAATCTCTTTCCCCCAAGGACCATGAACAAAGTAAATGTGTTTTTCCCCATTAATATTACACAGAAATATCTGTCCAAATATTCAGTAATAACAGGAAAATTAACAGAAACCCTGACAAGTATCTTAGATTGATGAGAATCTTCAGTTGAACCATGTTTGATCACAGAAATTTACAGTTTGATTGCAGAATTCACAAGTGGTTGTGTTGTACAGAAGAGAGAAATTTCTGTGCAGGAAACAGTATTTTATGTGTGGAAAATAATATTCCAAAGAAGTCAAGGTCGATTTGCATAGAAAACAGCATTTTCTATGCATGAATTAATATTTCTGCCTTGAAATATTCTTTTCCAGAAAATGTTGTAGCTGGGCATTTATTCTGTGTAAAATTTGCACATGATTGATTAATATAGAAAGTAGCATTTTCTGCATGGAGAACAACATTTTCTTCAAAGGAATTAATATTTCTGCATCAAAATATTATTTTCCACAAAGAAAATCTTGCTTTCTGCAGACAATAGCCATGTGTGAATTTGTGCCAAAACTGCAAATAGCCTTCAAAAGCTGTAATTTTCAAAGACTTTCTCATAGTGAGAAGAAAATTTTTGAAATTACTTGTTGGCACTTGAAGAAGATTAATGAAGGGGTTTCATCCCTAGTCCAAAATGGGAATAAAAATAGACAACACTAATTTCCATTGATTTATTTTGAAATCTATTATTCTGTAAGCAGCTTCATTTATATTATATTATTCTGTACACATTGGGTGAAAAACTGTGGCAGGTCTGGGAACCACTTTTAAGTTCTAGGATAATCCAGAAGCCACTTGGAAAATAAAACAAAATAAAAATAAAAAAACCCACAAGGTGGTCATAAGACCACTTCTGGTTCTCAAATATATATATATATATATATATATATATATATATATATATATATATATTACTTTAAAAATATTAAATTGTACAAGGAGGCCTTGCAACCTATTTTAAAGGCAAACTGTTGTACCTGGAGGCTTCTAGGAACAGCAGTTCTTTATTTGGCCAGATAAAAGTTGGTCCAGAGATACTCGATATTTCAAAGGCCACAAAAGCACCCTTGGGAACCACATGTGACCTCAGCGCCACATTTTCACTACCTTTTTATAGACTTTATCAAGTAGTTTGTGGATTCCAAATTTCAGATTATTCACATCAAAGGTGGAATTTTCATAAGCCATAGTATTTTGATGCTTATAATGATGGATGTTTGGTATATGTTTGTAAATCTCCTTACTAAGAAGTTTGCAACTTCTAGATTTTAACATGGCAGCCAGGAGATTTGGCAGAGTAACATTTGTGTGAATTATGGTCAAATGTGCTGAGTTTTAAGCTGAAAATGTGGTGATGGATGGAACACATGTCCATTGTCACATGTGAAGTGTGCAACAAATTTTCTCTAGCCACATTCTTAACATCCATTTTATCCATGGGAATTGTCCCATATGCATCAATATTATTTAGGTTTTTATTACTTGAATATGTGCATTGAATAGATTGGCAGTTGCTGAAGACAGGTTACATTTATGAAGCTAACTTCTAAAAGGCCAAACAGAGGATACCTTTCTGAAGCTAGCATTGGTAGCCCAATAAGTATGCTACTGTTTCAGGAAGCAGTTCTTTTAAACTTTCCAAGTTCCTCTTCTGAAAGTAACTTTAGCCATTCCAATGAGTGTGTAATCAAAAACTTTTTTCAAATGAATTCTATATTAATCTTTAATTAATGTCATACATTACTTCGGCTTTTATGCAATTACATGATAAATTATTCAATTTTGATGTTAGGTTTTAGACAGATGTTAAATCAAAGACGTGAATGATTAAACATATTTTGATAGATTTCCCACTATGACTTCATTCACTATATACAAATGAATTCTGGTGTTCATGTAAGTATGAAACTGAGGGCTATATTTCTTTAGGAAAGGGGACCTTTATCTGGTTTCATACTTTGATTTCATTGTAAGTAGTCATGCTGCGGTTAACATGCCTTAAAGAAAAGTTTCTTTGCCAGGAGAGTAAGACTAATTATGCAGATTGATTTTCCAAAAACCCCCCTCAAAAAACAAAACCTTTGAAAGTCTGAAAACAGTACCTCATAAAACATCCCCCAAACTATACTGGCACCTTTCCTTTTCCCTGTAGTAGGAAATGCATCATTTTCCAAAAAAAGGTTACTATGTGATTCCATAATTTCAGATGCAGATAATGGCTGTTGTATAGTTATAACCAGGAGCACTATAGCTCCAAAGTTAACTCTTTATTTATATATCACTAGGGCTTGTAGTTATCATAGGAAGTCACAGGCAACTTGTTCCATTGCATTCACATAACCATGGTCTTCAGCTGTACAGATCTCATGAGTTAGGGATGCCAGTTCTGTACAAGCTAAATTACCCCAAGTCTATGATATTCCTTCTGTCCAGGAAACAGGTTAATAAAGACAAGGCTGCCATTCTGCATTTCTAACCTCCCTTACTTCTCTGCACTCCTCCTTCTCTTCCTCCTGCTTTCTGCACCTACGTCCTAGTCAATGCAGTTCCTCCTTTTGAGCCACAATACTATTATCCCCTTGTCCTTCCACCTGTAGTAAGGCTTCATATTGGTTTGGGTTTCATTTCTGAACTACAAACTCCTTCCCATAATTCAATTTGTTTTCTTGGCTGTCAGTTACTGTTCTAGCCTCTCCATATATTGGAAACTGAATCCTGACAGCAAAATTACACCTAAAGTTTATTTTACTTCCATTACACTAGGTAATAAAACATTAATCACTCCAGATGTATAATGCAAACTTTAATGTACCTATTTGGAGGAACCTATCAGCAGGCTACAAAAAAGGCCAAAACAGCTTTGAATTTCTCCAGTTGCCTTTTCTCCTTCTCTAATGATTTTGTAGTGATGTTTCCACTACTGCCAGAGGCAGTGGCAAGTATAAAGCTTTTGTTTTGTTTGTTTGTTTTTCAGGAATAAAAGGGGCAGCCACTGCCTGTACTTTTACAACTACCTGCATTATTGACCATCCACTTGAATAGACTGCTTTTCAATTTTGTTTTGATTCCCCTTAGCCAAAGGGGATAAAAATATTTAAATAATCAAAATTGGTCTATTAAAAAGGAACCATATACACCAATTCTATCATTCTCTTACATTCTGTAGGTTCAATAATGAGAACAATGATGCCTTATTAACAGTCTTTCCTCATATGGGATCATAGTCATATGACATGGATTATCAATAATATGGATTCTCAAAATATCTTTAATATGGATACTCAGAATACAATTGACATTGTCCAGTAAGCCTTGGGGAATACCCTGTATCTAATTATTTTATAGGTATTTGTGGTTCATAAATAGGAATCATGCACAGGTTTAAAAGCATGAAGCACATTCCATTGTTGGATTGTAATAATTGGTAAGAAAAATAATTATACATAATTTATAATAATGCATAATTACTATTGCAAAATTTGATGCAAAATACATTGTCTACTTCTACAAATATCATTGCCTTATGGTATACTGCTACTTCATGCTTAGGATACTGAAAAGTACAATATGTTTTTCACAGATATACACCATATATACTCAAGTACAAGTCAGCCTCATGTATTAGTCAGGGACTAGTTTTAGGGGCAAAATTTATGGATTTTGATATGGACCTTGGAAAGTCTAGGGTAAAACCTAGAACCTAAAGGACTCAAGTATGAAGCAAAGGAAAACTATAGGCCTCGGCAGACGGCTAATAGAGCCATCTTGGAGGTAGGGAAGGGGAGGGGCAGCCGCACGCTCAGCACCCCATCCCTCTCCCGAGGTTGTCCTTGGAGCCGCCGGCCCTCCACATGGCCTGCGCTCCGAGGACAACCTCCTGCAGTAGCGTCTGGACACGCTGCGGCGGAAAAGTCAGTGAAAGTGCACTGCAAGCTTTTGAGGCGCACTTTCACTGACTTGTGAAAGGAGCGCTATTTTAGTGCTCCTTTCAGGGGCGGCGAAGGTGCGCCGCAGGATCGAGGCATGGGGATGCCTCGGTCCCGCGGCGCACCTTCCCAAGGCGGCCCTCGGCTGCCAGTCTGCTTAGGCCCTATGCCAAAGAACTTAGAAAAAATCCAGCAGGCATAACTGTTTGTGTTCTCTCTAAAGGCTTTGAGGGAAATATGCTAAATGGTGGCTGTGCAATGTGTGGGAGAGATGATCAGGCACAGGAAGGGCTAAGAAAATACATAGACCCAAAAAGCAAAGCAAAGAAAATGGTGACTATGGGCCTTTACAGACTGCCAGAAATAATCCAGCTTGAGGCCACTTTAACTATCCTGGCTCAATGCTAGGGAATAATGGGAATTGTAGTTTTTCTGAGACATTGAGCCTTCTCTGTCAGAGAGCTCTAGTGTCACAATAAACTACAGTTCCCATGATTCCCTAGCACTGAGCCAGGATAGTTAAAGTGGTCTCAAGCTGCATTATTTCTGTCAGTTTTAAAGGCCCTATGTTAACTGTGCTTATAGTCTTTAACTTTAATGTGATAATTTTGCCTGATTTTAACCCAGAAAAGTTGACAAACATACACAAATGTTTTATTCAAACCCTTCAAAGCCCAATTTCTCTCAATGTTCCTTTGAGGGGAAGCACCAAGGAGCTTCCACCACTGCCATTTTCCCACCCAGATATTCAAAATGATCAGAAGTAGCATCATGCTGGAGAGAGTATAGGGGTCAGTGGTCCTTTAAGTGCTACTGGAATGGACTAAGTTCTTATCTTTTGCCATTCTACTCAGAGAAAGGGATGGTTACACACACACACACATACACACACACAGTTAAAGTACAGTACTTCCATTGACCTGTAGATGAGATAGACCCAGGTTTTTCCAGTATAATTTTTGACTCAAACCTGTAAACATATACATGAGTATTTGTTGTTATACAGTAGCATTCTTAAATCTGCTGGTTGTTTGAGATATACATGGGCAATGATGACATATATTTTCACATAGGAAATGAAACAATATAGGCAGTATTGTTGGGAGATAGAGATTTACATCTTGAGCCACACAATGACTAGGTGGCATTTGGCCAGTCACTTCTTCACCTATCTCACAGGCTTCCTATGAAGAGTGGAAACATATGCCATCCGGAATTTCTTAGAAGAATTCATGTAATAATAGTATAGTGAACTGATGAATTCTCAGCAACACTAGCAGAGATTATTCAAAATGGAGAACATGTGGCAAAATTTGTCACTCTTTTCAAGAATACAATGATTTAGTAAGAGAGATATTTAATAAGTACTAGTATTTATTTGTTTGCTTAATGCATGTCCTGCCTTTTTCCCATCATGGAAGAAAATGTGCAACAACAACAACAACAACAGCTGTTTATTGCATCAGTCAGAGGTCACCTCAGTTCCCTCCAAGAATACAAAATACAATCAGAAGCAATATACTTGGAAAGAATAGCATATCAGTCTCCACAAGGGCAATTGCTTCCTTCATAGTACTAAGCTTGCCAGTATGGAGGAAGTGGGAGTAGGGACCTTTGCAGACTGCCAGAAATAGTGCAAATTGAGTCCACTTTAAGGATTAGGGTTAGTGCTAGTGAATCATGGGAATTGTTTTTTTTTTCCTTAGATATTGAGCCTTCTCTGTCAGAGAGCTCTGGTGCCACAATAAAATACAGTTCCCATGATTCCCTAACCCTAACCCTTAAAGTGGACTCAATTTGCACTATTTCTAGCAGTCTGCAAAGGCCCTAAATTTGGGAACTGTCCTCAGTGAAATTTGTGAAAAAAATTTGTGAGGAATTTTGAAGTAAGCAAAGATATTTAAATACAATTAGTATTTTTTGTCATGATATTTCATGCATATCTGGCTTGTCATCACATTTCAGCTAATGTACAATTAAAAAGCAAGTTTGAAGATTCCTTCTCAAACATAACTTCTGATGAATATTGGGAGGGGCGATGTGAAGGAATTTCCAGCAGTGAAATTTCACCAGCAGCTTTTATACATTTTTAATCAGTTCTGTTGTTGTAGAAGAACTGTGGTTCATTATAACCTTCCCTTCCCCACTAGAGTAAAAGGCACCACAGGAGGCTAAGACTCTATTATGTACTTTTAAGAAAAGATCAGAAAACATGCAGAAAGGAAGCTATTGAACAGCAACAGTAGTGAAGGTGATAAGAGTGAAGGATCTCTTAGAGACAATAACAGTGGAACTGTAACTAACTCTTCTAGTACTGTATGCAAAAGGATCTTGCCACACCCTTGAGAATAACTGAAAAATAGAAGTTGGTAGCATGGGTTTTCATAGACTTGAGCATACCTGCTCAGATGCATTTTGTGAAGATATCTCTGTAATCTGGACTAATTGAGGGGACTAACATTCCACCAGAGTTTCAACAACCTCCACTCTACCATCAATCCTGGAACTATCAATAGAACAAATTCACTGTTTGGACACCATCGTACAGCTACACAACTGATACTTAAGCATCACATTATATCACAAACCGAATGACCACTACACATATTTGCACGTCTCCAATTTCCACCCTGAACACACTACGAGATCCATAGTCTACAGCCTAACCCTCTGATACAATCACATTGCTCAGACCCACAAGACATCAAACTCATGGCGTTACAACAAGCATTCGTCAAGCTACAATGCCCTCTATATGAAGCATAAATAAATAAATAGGCAACATTGAACCCAGGACTGATGTATTACAGAACAGACTGAGGACAGAACATGGCAGAACCCCACTAGTAGTGACATATAGCTTCCAACTGAGATGTATCATTAATGCACTACAATGTATTGTGGACAATAATGCTGCCCTCTCAAGAGATCTTGGTGGCAGGCCTTTCCTTGACTACGGACAGCCTCCAAGCTTCAAACAGTTACTTACCTACAGAATAACAGATAACACAGATGTGGACATGGTACAAAGCCTTGCCACAAACCCAGATGCTAACTCTTCAGGGAATGTCATCACAGGACCTAATGATATTGCCAACAATATTATTATTATTTACCAACAATATTAGAAGGACTTTCACTTCCTCATCCTCTAATGTGATTTATGCCATACTATGTTAACAATGCTCTTCAGCACTCTACATTAGGCACAGGCCAGTTCCTGCACCAGAGGATGAATGGACATAAATCAGACATTAGGAATGGGAATATGCAAAAAACAGTTGCAGAACATCTCAGTCTTCCTGGGCATTCCATCTTGGACCTCAGAACAGCAGTCCTTGTCAAAAAGATTACAAAGGAAGATTGGAAAGAGAAAGCACAAAACTGGAGTATATCAACAAACTGCAGTCCATTAGCAGTGGGTTGAACAGAAGCAATGGTTTCATGGCACACTACATGCATTATAACACTAGCTAACCCCCTTGACTCATGGAGGCTGTCTTGGCCATTTCATCACATCTTCTTTTTGACTCCCAATACTCATTCACATGGTTATCTACAAATTTTGGCTTTAGGCAATATCCTTGCCTTGTCCTACAATGACCATCCTGAATACTGTACTTGTCACCTCACCTCCACACCAAAAATCCATACAGTTTTGCATTCCTATGGATATTATTAAACAGAGACTGCTATATAGGTCTGCTCCTGGGCTTTCCATTCCACCAAATATGTCTGAGGAAGCAGGGTCAAGTCTATGAAAGCTCATCTACCAACTTATATCTTTTAGTTAGTCTCAAAGGTACTGCAAGACCCTTTGCATACTAATTTTCTAGACTAACATGACTGTGGGGCAAAAAAGTGGCTTGAAGCTGCCTTTTCTGAAGCTGCATTGAAACCCCACCAACCACATTGCCCACTCCCAAGGCAGCTGGAGTGTGCATGTCATGACCACATGGCACAGCTTCAACCTGTGCTACTGGATATTTTTTTAACTGCCCCCCCTCATCTTTGTTCACCTTTGCAGGAACAAACCACCAGTGACTGCCATTCCATTGGATTGCCGTCCCTGTGAACCTGCACACATTTGCATGTGCAGCGCTTCACTGAGAGAGAGATTCATAGCAGAGATGTGCCCATGCAGATGCCAGGAAGATACAATCATGCCTCCTATCACCCCCCCTTCACCCCATGCCCCCTCTTTGATGGTCTGGTATGTGTATGTTGTACTCATCTCCATGAGAGGTGTCATGGTTTCTCTTTTGGGCATTGTAACCCATACTGCTTAGGTACAGCAGCTCCATCCCTTTTAAAAGCACTCCAATGATGGGGTGTTTACATGAACAGTTAGGGTTATGGTTTGGAAAGAGAGCCCCTTTAGAGCTGCCCGGGTGTTGGTACATTTATACATACATGCAAAGGTTTGCACTTTTTGGGAAGAAGTGGAAAAATCCAGTTCCCTTTTAGTCTGGCTTTTCTTTATGTAGCATGTCTATGGTGTGCTTTCTGGCTGGCTTCAAGGCATGTGTCAACTAAATGCCCCACCTTAAAGCTGGCCAGAAACCTGCTTATTTTGACCATCTATTTCACCCCTATCTCTTTGATTTGTAGTATTCTGTTA
>CM034706.1:103882257-103892311 GCA_020142125.1 Phrynosoma platyrhinos
ATAAATAAAATTTATTATTATTATTATTATCATTATTATTATTATTATCCTCTTCCTCCAAATCCTCCTCTCAAACTCTGGCCCTTGCACCAGTACCAACCCATCTCACTTTTGCCCTCCTTGCCCCCACCATGCCTCAGGCAGATTATACTTTCCCAGGCATTCAGCCTCAACTTCCCATTCCTCTTCTTCCCACTCCTCTTTTCAACCTCCTGGACAGGAGATTGACAGGAGGATGGGAAGAACAATGGAGATGAAACTAGTGTACTCAAATGAAAAGGATGTATCTCAATGTCATCAGTTATGCACCATACTTATTCAGAATCATCCAAGTTCTCAGTCTTCAGCCAGTGAAACAACTAACCATGAAGTAGTTCCCAGCAAGAAAAGCTGTGATTCTTCTGTTTTTATTTAAAACAAAATAAAGAAAATAACTCTAGACAAACTGATATTGATGCTGATTTGTCTTCTTATAGTAACCTTCTAGATCCAATTATTGTGTTAGGATTTTGGGAAAAGTGTCACAAAAAACTACCATTTCTAAGTAAGGCTGCTCTGAATGTTATTATGAGCTGGTTAATTCAGTTCAGCAACAGTTCAGTGGGTGCTTAGTGAAGGAGGAATCATTGTGAGATCTCGTTGCAGCAGGCTGGGAGCCAATTTTGGTGTGTGTGTGTGGGGGGGTTCTCCTAAAAAGCAATCTTGATAAATTTTATTATCAGTACAACTTTGTTTAAATTTTGTTGAAATTTCCTATGCTAATTTTTAACTCAATTCTGTGCATGACTTTATAGTTATCGAACCTCCCCCCCCCCCCGACACCACCGCTACCTCCTTTTTTCCTGATAATGTTGGCTTAGGATCAACTTCACTTGAAAGTATCTTGCAAAGACTTGAGACTTGGCTTCAGACCAGAAGGTAGAGACTCGAGACTTGACTTGAGAACTGGAGGAACTGGAGTAAAATACATTAATACATCACTGGTACAGGGTACTTACCGAACAGTCTAAATTTTGGTGAGATATGGGCTGATAATCCCTTTCAAGTCAGTCCAATTTTTCTCCATCATAAAAGTTAACAGAACCCTAGAATAAATCCTTTAATCAGCTCTGATGCAAATTCATCTTGACAGTGTTCAAGCTTGGTCTTACTGTTAGCAGTCTCTCAATGTGCTAAGAGCTGTATGCTATCTTGTTTATGACATCATACATAACATCATAATAATCTAGGCTAGATCCATGCCAATATATATATAAATGACTTCCTTGTTGCCTGTCCTCCTCCATCCCTCCAGGACCCTCCTAATCAAAAAGGAAGCACAAGGATACCTGACACACACACCCCTCCACTTTGGAAAAGAAGGAAATCCTGGCTAGAGTGACTGACATGGTGTGGGGTGCAATGCCAGACACTTTCAGCTGTATAAGAAATTGTAAGATGGTGTGGGATCAGACTGGCCAATGTGGCTTGATGTCCAGTGACCCAATGAAGGTGAAAACCTTGGACACCACCCTTTTGTAGGTTCTGAGGGTAGTTGGGGCTAGTGAAGAGAGGATGCCCTGAATCACAGCAAGCTTCCAACCTCCCACAGTTCCTCTGGGAAAGGTGTGGGTGAGGGGTCTGCCTCTGGCAGCAGCTGCCAGAACCTGGCCTCCTGAAAATGAGAGGGAATCTGTGATTTCATTCCCCAGGCCCTGTATGAAATGGGCCGTGAACATGGTGTTGTTGTGGAGGCACAGCAGGACAAATCATCACACCAGAAGCATAACCTGCTCTGACTTGGAGGTTTGGTGATTGAGCACGCTGGCCACTGCCTGGTTGTCACACCAGAAGCAAATAGCCCTGTTGGAAAAGGATTCCTTCTAAACATGGAAGATAGGGAAGAACTCAAGGAAGGTGAAGTCCCTGAGAATGCCCTTTTCCTCCCACTGGGGAGTCCAGCATTGGCCGTACCACTGTCCCTAGAAGAAAACTCCAAACCTCAAGCTCCCAACTGCATCAGAGTGGACCTGAAGACCTCGGCTGAGGTCCCATGGGTGTTGCCACAGTGACACTCCATTGAAGTCCCTGAAGAATTCTTCCCACAGTCGGAGGTCCTCCTTGATGCCTCTGGTGAGACAAATGCAGTGATGTGGTGCCTTGACCCTCGTTGTCACCCTGGTGAGGTGGGCACAGAAGGCCCTATCTGGGAAAACCATCCTGCATGTGAAATTGAGGTGTTCCAAGAGTGCCTGGACTTTGCTGAGTGTGGCATTGTGGGCTGTGAGGGTGGCCTGTAGCATGGAGAGGAGGGAACAGAGCTTCTCATTTGGGAGGCAAGATACACCTGTGACCAAATCCAGCTGGATTCCGAGGTAGATGAGGGAGGTGGTGGGACCCTCGGTCTTTTCAGTTGCTAGAGGGATCCCCAACTCTGCTGCCAGTGTCTGAAAAGTTGTCAGGAGTTTGGCACAGCCCTGGATGCCACTCTCACCAATGAACAGGAAATCATCAAGGTAGTGTGTCACCAAGGGGGACGTTGCATGGCCTTTCACTTCCCACTCAAGGAAGGAGCTGAAAGACTCAAAAGCCACACAGCTTACTGAGCAGCCCATGAGCATGGACTTGTCGAAGTACCATTGGCCCTCAAACTTGAAACCGAGTAAGCAGAAATCATTGGAGTGGACAGGCAACAATTGGAATACTGACTGGGTGTCACATTTGGCTAAGAGGGCTCCCCAACCACAAATCGGACAGCATGATCAAAGGGAACTTAATGTACTGAGCACAACTCTGGTGAGATGGCATCATTAATGGATGACCCCAGGGGGTAGGAAAGATGGTGAATGAGGTGGAACTCTCCCAGTGCCTTCTTAGGCAGAACACCCAGGGGAGACACCCAGAGAGTGGGCAGGGGAAGGGAATCAAAGGGGCCAGCCACCCTGCCAGTCTCACACTTCTTGCTTTTGGCCATGAGGACTTGTGGCATGTCTCTAATGGATTTGAGATTGAGGCCCACCACAGGGATTCTGAAACCATGAGTGAAATCTGCTGCCAGGAAGGCAGCTGCCTTCCTGTCTGGGTAATGTGTGAGCAGAGAAAGTAGGGCAGAAGGATGCACAAGGGTGGGCACGAGGTCAAAGGGTACCCAGGAAGCCACAGGGGACTCACTTCAGACCCCACAATCCTCCAGTTCCAGAGCCTGCTGCTTCCTCCTTCCTTCTGGAAGCTGCTGGGCTGGGGCATCCTGGGCAAAAGGGCTACTGCATGCTGGCTGGGCATGAGCAGGCCAGCTTGGCATGGGGGCTTCAACAGAGCTCACAGCAGTGCTCAAATTTGCACTGCGCACTCACACATTTGCTCAGGTTAAACTTCCAGCACAGCAGCCTGCAAGGATCCTTCTTTCCCACCCACTTGGATGAACAGGAGGGTTCCCCTTTGACCTTATGTGGGCCCCCATCTCAACAGGCCAGATAGGATTGTTGATGAGGTCCCACCTGGAGTTGGAGATTTGGGAAACCTGCTTGTGGAAGGCAGCATTATATGCGATGACCACTGCCTCTCCTGCAATGTCCTGCACCTTGAGGACATTGATCTAGTAGTTGTTGAGGTGACCACTCCCATATAAATGGAATAATCCATCATCTAATTTGTGAAGGACCACTCTGCAGGGACCCTCTTGGCCTTCTGCCTAACCTTCTTGCTGGATCCAGGGGAACAACCCTTCTCCCCTTCTGGCTTTAGCAAGGTGAATACATCAACATAGTAACCTCTGAGGATATGCTTCCTGACCTTCTTGGGCAAGTGAAAACCCAAGTAATCTTCATTGTCTGTGACGATGGGGAAGGCAGCTGCCTGGGGATCCTTCCACATTCCCTCCAGCTCTGGGTGCCTGCTCAGTGCCTGCCAGTTCATTGGGTCAGCCCCAGGATCATTGCATTGTCCAGCCAGTAGTCATCCCTTCCAGTCAGCGTGGAGGACTCACCAAACCTATCCCTTTTGGCCCGTGACTTCTTGGCCTTTCTCTTGTATCTCCATTTCTTTCTGCGGGTCCCCCCCCCCCATCTGCCAATGAGCCACTCATCAAAATCTGGCTGGAAGAACTGCTGCTATGGCTGCTGCTGGAAGCACTGCTGCTGGGAGAAGCCACCATGCGCCTTCTCTGATGCTTGGACTTTCAGCCCCTAGGATGACTCACAGGGGGTGCAGAAATGCTTTGGAAGGTGTGGCTCCAGCGCACCCCATCTGCTGCACAAAGGATGAAAAGGTGTGGGGAAAACCTTTTACAAATGTGGGTGAGCTGAGGATGGGTGACGCTGCTGGTGCCAACCTCTGCCTGCTTTTGGGAGCCAAGGCAACCCATGACCTTTTTTGTTGCCCAGCCTGTCCCCTTGTAGAGGGCAATGCTGGTAACTCTCCTCACCTTTCCTTCCTGGGGGCCATTTGAGCTGTTGGATCCTTGAGGAGGACCAACCTCAAGACTGAGATAGTGTGACTTGTCCCCCAGGGAAGCTGAGAGACTGCAACCTGTCCATGGGCACCCCTGGAGGCTGAGAAGGTGTGTCAAGCCCAAAGCAATGGGGCATTGAGGAGGCTGAGGGAACGTGTCTAGCCCCCAAGGCCATCAAGAGGCAAAAAGGGGATGTGCCTTGCCCCCAGGGATCTGAGGAGGCTGCAGAAACAATGTGGGGTGAGGTGCTGGAGTGGGCTCCATTTTGGCCCACTGGCCCTGGTTCCTGGGGTCTGGGGTCCACCGGCCCCCCAAGCCTTACTACAGCACCCCCTGGACTTGTGGTAGGCATGGGGTGTGCTTCACCTGTGCCCAGCCCACTGGCACTGAGTCTCCCATGGCCTCTGTTGCCACCACTTGCTGGGAGGCAGAGCTCTCTGCCAGAGCTCCAACCTGTGCAGGCTCCAGCTTGTAATGCCACCAGCCACCCCCACTATGTGGCCTTTTATAGGGCTTCTGGCCAATGGGGACTGGCACCAGCTGGAAGTCCCACCCCTCCTCAGCCTCACCACCAATCAGGGATGCTGACTCACCAGATGGGGTGGAATCTCTGACTGCACAGACCACTGGGATTTGTAGTCACCCTTTGGTTGCTGGAAGTCCCACCCCCTGACCGGCCTGCTCAGCCAATCTGGGCCTCCAAGCCACTACTAGTGAGCCCTGGGAGCCGGCTGGCATCCTGAGAGGGCCGAGGAGGCACCTAACCATTGCTGGCTCCCCGCCCAAGCAACTCAGCCATCCCAGTGAATCGAGCAGCAGCATTTTTTCCTATAAAAATGTGGTGGTGGAAAGAATATCCTCCTCCTCTATCACTACTATGCATTCAATACCAGTACATTCAATACCAATACAAAAATTCTGTACCAGAGTGAGAGGGCAAGTAGACAATGCAGTGTCTGTGGTAAAGAAAAGAAAACAGAAGGAGGTCCAGATGTCTCTTTTTGGTCAGCCATCAGCAGGCAACTATGACCTACAAAGTGATTTTGGTTTTATCTGTATTTATCTGGAGAGGTGAAGGCCACCACATGTGTCATAGATTCTTGTCTTTCTTGTATGATTAAACAGGCCAAAGGGAGACTGGCTGAGTGGGTGAAGGAGGTAGTCAATGCCTTCCTACAACAAGACAAAGTCCCAACATGCCTAAAAGAGGCAGTTGTGAGACCTTTGTTAAAAACGCCATTTCTGAATCCCACTATAATGGATAATAATCAACCATTGTCAAACCTAACATTTTTGAGCAAGGCACTGGAACGTGTGGTGGCTTCCCAAATCCAGGAGTTTCTGGATGAAATGGATTATCTAAATCCAGCATGCTGGACAGACAGGTGTCAAGGTTATATCCACTGGCACTGTATCAACTACAGCATCCAAGTCAGAGCAGATCTGAACAACTTTATCTCCAAAGTGCCATGCAAATTCTTCACAGCATGCTCCTGAGTGGTCTGCATTTTCTATTTGAGGGTGAGGGTGTAAAAGACCCATGCCACTTGGAACAGCTCTGCTGGATGGCTCTATGCAGATTTAATGCTGACAGATATAATGCTGACAGCAAAAAATGATTTCTTTGCTGCCCGCCTTGCCATAGAGTAGGCCTTCAAATGGGCTCTAGCCCATATTCAGTCAGATTCACTTTGAGTCTTCTGCCAACATCATTCTAGTCTCCATCTCACTCGCTTCATCACCATTAACTCCCTGGAAAACCAGGGGGCTGGTTTGGCTGCACTCCATAAAAGGGGACGATTGTGTCCACCACCCTGGCCATCTCCCTATTCCAAAGGTTGGCCAGAGATTCAACAGAATTGCCTGATGAGGTGACAAGAAACTCCCTAAGAGCCCTCAGAAATCCATCTGGATCCATCAATATATTAATATATTTAATATATTAGCCCATAGGAGGGCCTTTAGGGAGACATGGACACATAAGGACATTTCATAGCCAGTGCTCTCTTGAATGACATCTGATAAGGTAACTGAATCACAGTTAAATGCTAATCTTATATTAGGGCTACACATGGGTACTCTGATTTGGTTTGGAGCCCCATTCTGTAATTTGGATCCAGAGTCAGTTCACTTCAGATCTGTTTAGATTGATTCACACTCCAGATCCCTATAGCTGATTCAGTGTTTCAGGATGCGTGTCTTTGTTTATGTAATGGTTACATGCATTAACAAATATTTCTTTTTTTTTTTTTAAATAATCTTGCAAGAGAGGGTTATGGGAGCTTTTTGAACATTTTTGGAATTTTTTTTACATGATGAGACTTTTTAATGAAAATTGGGTCTTCAACAAAAACTTTGGGTTTTGTGTGGAAAAACCCAGATTTTACACAGAAAAGTGTATTTACATTTAAAAGTGTATTCTAGTTGTAAAATGTTGATTGCTGAATTTTCTGAAATTTTCCTAAAAATTCTCCTAAATTATGAACCATAATGAATTATGATTTTTGCAATGGGCTGTCTCAATGCGTTAAGTCATCCCTTCCCAATAAGGATAAGAAAATGTATTCTTTACATCTTTCTCAATGTTCAACATATTTTTCTGAAATTTGTCCAATTGTATCCCTTGGGAGGTATATTTTCCCTGTCAAATGACATTTTTTGAATTGTTATGTTAAATCTCTTCAGAATTGATGTTTCAGGCATCACAATGATAGAAAACTAGAAAGGCAAGATGACCTGAAGCCATACATAACATTAATATTCTGGATTTTATCCCACTCCAATGGTCTTCGGTCTACTCTCTCATCTCGGAATCTTACTAGGGCATATTAACTTCCATTCCTTCCCTCAAGATGGGAATATTTATAAGGGAGTCTAACACAGAGAAAGTTTCTCTCCATATCATACCCATAATGTTTCAAACTTTTTCTGAAATACAGAACTCTACTTCTTAATAGTTTTAGAAATAAAGTTTCTGAAATATTGTTGCCTTCCTAAATACAGCAGTAATTTTATTTTCAGCTGCCCAAAAATGCAAAGAAAGAAATTAAAATCTGACAATTATCAACAGAGGAAAGCTCTATTCAGAAAGCACTAATGACATTTTATTGAAGAAACAAAAATTGCAGTACTATTACATAAGAATCAGTGGGATAGCATGTAGTGGGAAGAAATAATATCCCATTAAGCAAAAACGTTTCATCAAAGTTGATGTCCTATGGACATAAAATGTGAGGGCTCCCTGGATGTTGAGAGAAAAAAAGGCTTTCTCAAATGTCAATGACAGATTCTTCATAAAAAATGGTAAGGCAATATCTCAATTGATGTGGAGGGAAAAAACAATCTTCAGTAGAAAGTAGTCTGGGCAGAGGACCATTTTGTCTTGGTAAAAATGAAGGTAGGTGGATCTACTCAAAGTGCACACAGTTCACATGTCCTTCTCTCAGAAACCAGGAAGGCCATCTTCCAGGTAAGTAGTCTCACATCACACAGTGTCATGGGCTCAAAAGATCACACACAGTGCCATGGAATAATAATAATAATAATAATAATAATAATAATAATAATAATAATAATAATAATAATAATTTATATCCCACCCCTCTGCCATGCAATCGGGGCAGCATATAACATATTAAAACATCATAACAAATTAAAATCAGTCCAAATCCCATCCCATATTCCCACACCCACCCACCCCTTAAGAATAAATTAAACTGAGCAGATTAAAATAATGATAGTTAAAATATACAATTCAAGGATACATAGGATAACTAAGAAAGTACAAGTTCCAGATTCCATGCTGGGGTAGGACACAAGACTGGAGGGTGGAAGTTCTGGGATCTTTTCAGAAATATTTTGAGTAGCAGCTCTCTGCAGCAGGAAGGTTAACACAAAGTTTGAAATTGGGAAAACATAGCCACCACATAGCACTTCACTGATAACATAGAAAGCCTACATCTGCCAGTGACATTGGGATCTGGAGAACATGGCTGATAGTTGTCTTAGCTGGTGACAGCTGTACAGTTGAAAGAAATTAGATTAACTTCTTCCATTTGTATTGGTAGGACTTTTGAGTGGAGGGCCTATGGATTGATTCAATAACATCCCGGGTCACACTTGGTAATTAATTCAGGATCAAATTCTCCAAACCACTAGTTGGAGAGTTTCCAAGTCTGTGTGTCAGACATTGCTTCCATGAGTGGACAGCAGGTGTGGTCAAAGAGGTCCTCTGAACCAGATGCATAAGAGACATGGGGCAGGGTGTTATCAATATGCTGATGACACCCAAATATACTGCTCCATGTCTCGGTCAGCTGCCATGACAGCAGATGGCAGTTCTCCCCTCAATCAATGTCTTGAATTGGTAATGGTCTGAATGAGGAAAAACCGACTCAAGCTGAATCTGGAAAAAATGGAGGTACTTACAATAGAAGCCTCCAAACCAGGTATCGGGTTGTGACCGCCAGTCTTAAACGGGGTCACACTCTCTGCCAAGGACTGTGTCTGCAGTCTGGGAGTGCTCCTGAACTCATTGCTTCAAATGACAGATCAGGTGAATGCGACAGTCAGGAGCGCCTGTTATCAGCTTCGGCTGATACACCAGCTGCACCCTTTCCTGGAAGTAAGGGACCTACAAACTGTAGTACATGTGCTGGTAACCTCACGACTCAACTTCTGCAATGCACTCTACATGGGGCTACCCTTATACCTAACTTGGAAAGTACAACTAGTCCAAAATATGGCAGCCAGGTTGAGCACCGGAACATCAAGGAGTGATCACATTACACCTATTCTGAAATCCTTGCACTGGCTGCCCATTCGTTTCCGGGCACAGTATAAGGTGTTGGTGATGACCTTTAAAGTCCTACATGGCCTGGGTCCATCCTACCTAGGGAATCACCTATCTCCATATAATCTGCCCTGCGCCCTCAGGTCCTCTGGGAGGAAGTTGCTTCAACCAATAAAAACTAGGTTGGTGACGACCTCCCAGAGGATTTTTTCAGCCACAGCCCCCAGACTGTGGAATGCCCCACCAGAGGAGATCCATCAGATAACCAACTTAGATGGCTTTAAAAAAGCCATCAAAATGGATCTCTTCTGGCAGGCATTCCTGGAATAATATTATTTTCCAACCGGCGCCTCTTTGTTAGATAGTTCTCTCTTTTCTTCCCCTATTTACCTAGACTGCCGCTTGTTTTAATCTGTGTTAGATGCCTCAAAGCCTATTGTTTTAAATCATATTTTAATGCTGAATTAATTTAATCTATTTTTAAGGGGGGTTATATGCTTGTTGTAATGTTTGGGTTTTGTGATTGATTTTACATATAAACCGCCTTGATAGCCTTGGCTAAAGGTGAGGTACAAATAAAATTTTATTATTATATTATTATAAACAGGGTTGCCTTGGCCACCATGAAGTGATCAAGATGGTATTTGCTTGGTCTGACCACAGGTTTTTTTTTTAATTATTATTTTTATTCCATTTTTCATGTTACAGTACTTTACCTATTGTGCATATTACAATATCCTACATGCATTGTGTATTTTACAGGAGGTATCAAATACATTGAATCAACATTAGCAATTTTAATTTGTCTTCATTATTATTGTTGATAATATAGG
>CM034706.1:103920682-103930902 GCA_020142125.1 Phrynosoma platyrhinos
GGGTATAAATACAATTTTATTATTTATTATTATTTTATTAAAAAGGAAATGAAGAATTAAATTAAAAACTCTTCAGGATACTACGGATAGAAGAGGTCTTGCTCTCCCCAACCTAAAATGGTACTATGAAGCTTGTGTTTTTGATTGGTTGCAGGATTGGTTTAAATTGGATAACTCTAGAGTACTGACACTTGAAGGATTTGAACTACAATTTGGCTTTCATGCCTATCTATTCTACGATAAAATTAAGGCTGATAAAATTTTTAATAACCACTTTCTTCGTAAATCACTTTTTACAGTATGGAGAAATTAGAAGAGTAAATGGTGCCCAAGAATTCCTCTTTGGTCATCTTCGGTGGAAGCTCTTATAAAAAGGGAAATGTACAATAAAGAAAGATGTTTATGTTACATGGATATTGCTAAAAAGGACCAAGACATGATTGTTTTAAAATCTCAGGAGGAATTATTGGAGTCTGGCTATAATTGTAATTGGTTCGCTTATAGACAATTAATTGAACGATTTAAAATGGATATTAAAACATGTGGATTTGGCCCGAGTGATATGGAAATGGGAAAATTCTGAGGGGACAGCCTGACAAAATAATATAAAAAAAACCTTGATATTGAAATGGGAGCTTGAGGAGGAGACGGTCAAAGATTACATGGTAAAATGGGCAATTGGTTTGAATCAGATGATAGAAATGAAACAATGGGAAAAATCTGGAAGGTAAGGATTAGATATACAGTAAGTGTTGAATTAAGAGAAAATCTGTATAAATCAATGTTCATATGGTATTTGACCCCTTCTAGACTTGCTAAAATGTTTAAAGGATCCAAGCCTAACTGTTGGAAATGTGGAGTGGAATCTGGTCCATACCTACATATATGATGGAATTGTGGAAAGGCTGTAAGATACTGGAAAATGATACACCAGGAAATTCAAAAAATATTTAATTTGAAGGGTCGCCCAGAACCCAAGCTCTATCTGTTGAATATTTTAGATTATGATAAACTGAAAAAAGAGGAAGGGAAAATAACGTTTTTGACAATAATTGCTGTCAGAATTTTATATGCTAAATATTGGAAGCAGAAGGAGACATCAACATTGGAGAGTAGAAATTAAAGCTCTACGATTTTTATGAATTGGATAAATTATCCTATTTAGTTAACAATAAGGTATCAGGTTTTTATATGGAATGGAAATTGTGAATTTCCTATGTGCAAGAGCAAGGTAAAAAAAATAGATATATAGCATTAGTGGATTAATAATAGCTCCCTGATCACATGATTATTGTTTGAGCAGTTGGTGTAATATTCTTTTAGTGTAGCTGTCTTATTTTGTAAAGTTTGGTAATGTTCAATAGAGCATTAATAGAACACAACAGAATATAATAGAAGATAAAGGACACAAGATAATAGAAGATAAAGAAAACAAGACTCCTTTCATGGGTTTAAAACAGGCCACAACTTTTATTAAATTGTACAGGGTCAAAGTCAAATAATTAATTATTATAACAGCTTTGCCACAGGTGTAAGTGAAGGTATATCCACCTAAGGGTGGTCCTTCACAGTCCATGGCAAAGCAATAATTGATTACATATTTTATCAGTAAATAAATAAACAAATATGTAAACAAATAACCAAAAACCCCTCCGTGGAAATGACATCATATTACGTCATATGATGTAATAATTTGCTATGACGTAAACATTTAATTATTTACGTCATTTCCTGTAAATTTGTTTAGAGCCAATTTTTTTCTATTCCCAATATAACTAGCCAAATTAATTTTATCTGTGGGATGGGGTCATTCCCCGCCACAAGAGCGCCCCGCAAGCCTGTACCTTTTTGCCCAGTTGAGTAACTTGGGCAAGTAAATCCTTGTCCCTGCCAGCAGGCTTAGAAGGTCTTTTAGAAGCCAAGTGACCTGCAGAAGGTGCTGCAGAAGCTGCCTGATGTTTTGATTGGGCCTTACTGCGTAATCCTGAACTCGATGACAATGAACATGGGCCCTAACAAATACCCCCACGGGGGATTCCATCCTGGCCTTAAGGCCACCCCTTCCCTCAAGTCTCACCGAGACACCACAGCCAGGGAGCAAAACTGGCAACCACCATGGGAAAGGTGTCCACCAAATGTTCAGCCAGAACCTTCACCGAAGACTAGCGTCTTCACCCACTCACCGCTGGGAGGAATTGCCGCAACCACCACCACCACCACCAGCGGAGGGTCCTGACCTTACCAGATCGAGTGGCCAGGGTGTCTCAGGGCCTGAAGGGAGCCCACAGGACCTTTCTCAGGTGAAAGCCCTGAGAATAGAAATGCAGAGGCTAGAAGGCCCCGAAGGCCAGCCCGAAGGCCACTCGCTCACCCCCACAGGTTACTCTAATGAAACCAGAGCCCACGGAGCAAATGATGATGCAGAAAATAGGCAAAGCCACAAAAGCAAAAGCCAAAAGGCAAGGCCAAAGCCAAGCATGCCAAAAGCCGAGAACAGTTTGAAGTAATTCTCACCGTCTCGACTATAAAAATGGCTGTCTCCACGTGGTTGCATAGAGTTATAAGCAACAAACTCTCATCCAAATCTCACATAACAATAGCCTTGTGAGAATTGTTAACACCATCCTGTTGGCCCAGGTGCGGTGGTGTGACTCCCCCCCCACACCTTGACCAATGAAGAGTCTTTGTCCTTATCTGGCCAGTACAACAAGAAACTGTTAGGCATGGTAACGCAGTGTGTGGAGACCACGTAACGTGAAGCACCAGGATCCAGACTTCTCCGATGAAGCAGGCTGCTTGTCAGCTGGAGGAACTCTTCTCCCCTTCCAGACAGAGCACAGAGACTCTACAGCCAGATGTCTCACAATTGAGGCTTTAATCTTTGTTGCTTCATATACAGATATGTACAGCATACACAAACGCAGCTCCAACAGAAAAACAGCAATACTACGAACTCAACTCACACTCCATAATCCACAGTCCACATGTGTGTCCAGAGGCTTGTGCCTTATATAATCTGTGCTCCACATGGCTTTCTGGCCCTGCCTCTTCCAGCTGGACACCTGTCACTCACCTGAGTGACACTGCACTTTTGCAGCAGTTTCTGTGCTTTCCAGCACCAGGTGACTACTTCCATAATGCCATGTCCTGTGACATCAGCATGAGGCTGCATGACTTAGCTGTGGCCAAATGCCATCATGGCTGCCGCACTATCCCACAATGTACATTTTCCCTTGGGACCCAATCCTAACAGAAACCCCTCCCAAAAAGTCGTGGGGTGTCTTTCTATTCAAGACGGTGTTCCCTTCGTGCTCACTATGGTCTCATATAACTTTCATGATATTTTATTTTATACCCGTGTGCTTTTTTTCACTCTTTGGGATGCATTTGTGGTAAGACATAATAGATTAGACGTTAGATCCAAAATCTGATGTTATTAGATTTTGGGGTCATTTCTAGTCTATTGAAGGTTTAAGATGCCCTTGGTTTAACTATACTAATAATATCAATAGATAGGTAGGTTTCTATAGATGTGGATGCAATAATTCATATGTAAGGTTAAGAGTTATAGTAGTTAGTTATAAGATAAACATTGTTCTTTTCATGCACAGCTTAGGAAGTCTTTTTTAATGTTTGAAGATGTGTGATTTGTGATGTATGTTTGAATATGTATGTTTTCATTCTTTGTGTTTTTTTTAATACACAATAACATTAAAAAAAAAGAAAGAAATTGCCTGCTGTGGATTCCCCATTTTTCACCTGCCTAAACAGAAATGTAGCCTGAATATAATTCCTATTAAAAAAATAAAATAAAACCCATAGGATTGGACCTACATAACATGAAGACATCTGAAATAGTATTTAAAGAAAAAAAGCACCAGCATGGCTGTTTTTATTTTTATTTATTATTTTCCCTAGTGTATTTGTGGTGGTTCTGGGGTCACATAATTAATCCTCATGGACTCAATCTGCACTGCAGACATAATGCAGTTTGACACTGCTTTAACTGCCACGGTTCAATGCTATGGAGTTCTGGGATCTGTAGTTTTGATGACTATTTTGCCATCTCTGTCAGAGACCTCTGGTGCCAAAACAAATTACAAAGAATGGAGCTATGGCAGTTAAAACATTGTCAAACTGCACTAATTCAGAAGTACAGATACAATGATGGACGTGTACAGTCTTTAAGCCCCATATAGTACTATAACACTGAAAAATGTGATTCTGTGAAAGGACTCTAAAGCTGCATCTGCGCTGCAGAAATAATACAGTTTGACATCACTTTAACTGCCATGGCTCAAAACTATAGAATTCTGGGAACTGTAGTTTTGTGAGATGCTCTCTGTCAGAGTGTTTTGGCACCACAACAAACTACAGATCCCAGAATTCCATAGGCTGGATCCATGGCACTTAATGTAGTGACAATCTGGATTATTTCTGTAATGTGGATGCAGCTTCCGATTCTCATGTTTTATTACTCCAATGAAACTGGTAAAAAAGATGCAAGGAAAAGGATGATTTTTATATGAACATTATTTTTTGCTTCTGAGGGAAAATGCCTTTCAAGATGTTTGGGAGCTGCCATCTACACTTTACTTGAGCTTTTGGATCAAGGCATTCTTTGAAACACTGTTATTCCATGCAACTGATAGCAAATGACAGTGATAATAAACCCTAATGAATAATAACTTGGAGGCAATGTTGCCAGGAATTCAAAATGCAAGCTTCTTATTTAAATATTTTGTTCATACAAAAGTAAAATTCTTTGATGTAGAAAACTCAATTTCCTTAGTACCATTGTTATTTAAAGAAAAGGAACAGCCTGATATAGATTTTTAGCTTGGAGATCAAAATATTGTTAGCATATAGGGTTTTTTTTAAATTTTATTTAAAAGCCCCAGCCTTTGTTTTGTAATGAACAATTTATATGAATGAAAAGTGTGTGTGTGTGTGTTAGGGAGAGAAAGGTGGAAGACATGTCACATGGTTAGAAAAAAGTATAGTGCAAGCTTAAATTATAAAATAATGCAAATATCACTGTTTCAGGGTGTTTTTTTTAAAGGGCTTTAAAATGTGGTCCACAGTGAGTAGGACTTAGTGCAGCATGGGTGTAACTGGAATCAAAATGAGTGAAATGGCTATTATTGCTGTCTTGGAGTATCCTCGACACTAAATTTAACATCACACAAGCAGACAACATGGTGTTACAATGGTTGATTTAATATAAAGATCCCTTTTGGTTTCCTGCCATGGCCCTGGACTGAGAAAACCCCCAATTGCCATAGACTCAAGGCGAGCACATCACATAGGCACCTGAAAGATCAGATCTGCACTTACAACAATCTGCAGATCAAAAGGGCCAAGCCTAGGAGCTGCAAGAAGGACATTTACAGGACATTTCAGAGGCACAGAGATTTACAACTGGCTAAGAATGAGATAACATCAATATTTCATCTCCTCTTCTTGGAAATTGTCTACTTCAAAGAGTAGTAACCGGAATCCTTTGATATACCATAATCAATCTTTGCTCCAGGCTATTTTCAGTCTATACTAAGACCTCCAAAATCTGTGTTCTGAGAGCTGGTTTTGGAAGGGAAGGGGGGATCTCACTCCCTCTCTGAAACTGCTAACTATGGGGCAGACAGCAGACAGAGCAAAGCACTGTCTTCGAGCCAAGGAAGGGAAGGGGCAACCATACGCTGGGTGCCCCAACCCCTTCCTGAGGAAATCATTGGAGTGCCTGCCATTGCACATGGCAAGCACTCTGATGATGTCCTGCCGTCGCAGCGTCTGGACACGCTGCGATAGAAGAGACACGGAAGAGGTGCATGCTGCCTCTTCCAGTGCCCTTTCTGCTGCCCAAAGAGTGGATTGGGGCCAAGGAGTGGGGCAGCCTTGGCCCCAATCCTCGGCTTTTCAGGGTGGCCCACTGCTGTCTGTCTGTAGAGGCCCTATGTCTCTCTTGGCTATCCTAACAAAACTTCAGTCCATAAGCAAACAGCTGGGTCCATTTTTCTACAAGGAATGCAGAGTTTCTAGGTAAGTATTTTTGTGTGTGTGTGTGTGTGTGTGAAACCTTTCTTACTGATTGTATGTATCCTCTGTGTGTATGTGTGTACTTGCCTGTTGATTTATTTTTCTCTCTCAATAAAAGTACCATTTTAGAAAAATGCTGTCTCTGCAAGGACTCTTCCCTCCCTCCCCCTGCATACAATGGGTCTGGATCCTTATTATTTTTGAGCTAATTATAAATTTCTCAAGGTCAAGTTTTTATTACAATGGATGACATGAATCTTCTTTTCACACTGCTAAATCTTCATGGTACCCTAAACCTTTCATAGGGATCCAGAATCCTCTGAAGCATATTAGAGCAGGATTCTGGGGGCATGGTGTCTGATAGAACCTATCAAAGGTATTTACCTTACTTATCATTTTTTATCTCTTTATCTCTTAGTATTTCCTGTTCAAGTACAATTCAGTGCTGGAAAAGTTGCAGTCATTAGTGTAGATCACAAACACATCACATGGCTTTCTACTTCTGGTATATCTATGTAGGGGAGGTACATGCAGCTTGGCTGGAAATTCATGTTTCCCCCATGATGTATAATTTGTCTTTCTTTTACACCAAATAAAATGAGCTCTTGTGTTTCATTGCTTTGTCCTAACTCAGTGTCCCATACATGCTCGTTCCTATTGCTTGTTATCAGTGAAGAAATATTATACCTTCTGCTCACATCACAAAGCGATCAGCTTCCCCTGGGAACTTTACAACTCAGCAAAATTTACAGTAAATAAACAATTGTGATAAAAGTAATAAGGATTTGGTTCATCTTTTCTCCTCAATAGAATTACAGATTAATGTTACACTTATCTCTAAATCTACTGAGGAAGATTTATTTGCTCCAGAATAAAGACAATTAGAAACAAAATATAACAGATGTGTTACTGTTAATCTTATTTATATGAGACCAAATCCTCAAATACTACAGAGGTCAACTTCCCATTGTGCTTAGTAAATGGCTTACATCAGTAGAAACTCAAAATCTTCCAACAATCTGTAACACAACAATTATTTGAAAGGTGTCTATTCAGACAATATTTGAGACATGTATATAGAATGTACATAGTCTTGGAACTAATTATTGATTGTCCCAAGTAGTGTAAACCCAGTGAGCCAATGGGAAGTTAGTCACCAAATTCTATTGAATGAGTTCTAATTATTACTTCCAAGTAGATTTAAATCAATTTAACTTGATTGACCTATTAACTTCCCATTGATTTACAATACTTGACAATAGCAATTGGATCTAGGCCACATTAATGCTATGGCTACCAGATGCTGGATGCCTCCTAAGGGCACTGCCACATCACCTCTGCTTGTACTGATGGAAGTTCATCAATACTGAGACATTGTTTTTCCATCAAGGAGCAAGAAGGGATATAGCTTCCTTATTTACCTTGTATACCCCTTCTCTGAACCATTCAGGTCTATTATGATATGCAATCAAGTGAACAAGTGCTTAAACCACATGGGTGTGCCCCCCATTCAAGCCTATGGGGCTTGAATATTGGCAATTCTCCATTTTCATGGGGGTGGGTCCAGAATGGATCCCCCACAAAAACGGAGGACTGACTGTATTAATTAAGTAGGAGAGCATAGAATGATATAAAAGACCTTTTCTAGGGATAAATGAGTAAATATTTCCTTCCATTAATGACCATTTTAATGAGTTACTTATAACTGTTGTGAACATTTGTCAGAGATATTAAATATTAAAAGTAAATACTTAACTGTAGATCTTAATTCCCAGACTCTAACATGTGAGTACATCAATCCATAAAGTGATGAGCAATTCAATAACAAGCAATTCAATAATCCAGTACAACTTCATAGCAACAAGGGATGAAAGACATTTGCAAAAACTGAATGAAATTGGTGCTGGACCCAAATAAAGGGAGCATGTGCAACAGATATCAAAATTGTGTTAACATTTGACACAGTTCCATTGAACAATATGGGATTTATTTTCTAACACACTTACACAGGATCATGTAGCAAATTTGCTTTAAGAATGTTATAATTTAAGATATGATGAACTCTATATCTGAGAGAGAGGGAGGGAGGGAGAGAGAGAGAGAGAAAGAGAGAGAGTATTCATTGTAAATTAATTCATCCAAAGTCAAGGTAAATAAAAACAGCCTCACAAAGTCCTCTACCCAGTATTCAGAAAGCAGAACTAAAGAGGACATAAAACTGAATATTCAAGCCAGGATATTTTCCAATAGTTCATGCATTGTGATTTTCATTATAGTCTACCGTTAAAAGCAAAACAAATAACAAGAGTAGAGCAACTGCACTTGTATCCTGACCATGATTTTGTATCCCTCATTGGTTCCACCCTTCAATCTGGTGTTGTATTGTGACATCAGGAGGAAATAGTGACCATCATGCAAAAAACAAAAACAAAAAAACTGCACAGAATAATTCCTTATCTCTAATAACTTTCAAAGCTTTTCTCTTTTGTTCATTGCATTATGTAAGAATGAAATCAGCAGACACCTTCATGGTCTTGCCCATCCTTGCTTATTCTGCATATTCTTGAATGAATCTGTATGCCGGTCTCAATTCTATTTTGTTCACAATTTTGTCAGGCAAGAGTGTTTTCCTTATCCACTCATCCAACCATTTTTTAAGGTTAGATCTGAGTTGATTTCAGTCTATATTGCTGATTTCATTCTCCCCACTTAAAACAACCAAACTTTTTTTTTTATGTTTTCCTTCTCTATCTCTTTCTATATGGGTTAGTTATAGCAAAATTTAAATTGGTCAGCACCAATAATCTAGGTTTATCTGTTTGTAGTTTATTAAGGTTAATTCACTCTAAACTAGATGCCATGTTTCCAAATGTCAGGAACTTTTATGAAAAGATAAAGAAATTGTGTCTGTAGTTGTAGAAGAGCAGGGAAAATAGCTCATACCCATTCCCTGACCTTTTACCCAAACCTAGGAAGTGTTAATATATCTAAGGATGCTACCTTGTCTAGATATTTCATCCAACTAAGAAAAAAGAAAGAAATTGGGTGTTCCTCATTTTTGTTTTCCCGTGTAAAACAATTTGCAGCACAAATACTTAGATATCCTATTTGCTAGTGTTGATTCAGGTTTGTAGAGGGTTAGATCAAGTATGAATCAGTCTAAAGAAAACATGGCCAAACATGACTAAATCCAGCCATCAAATTGGACCCCAAGACAAAACAAGAAATATTGATACTAAGTTTTTAATTCTTCATTATTAATTGTAAATATGTTTACAAGCAGGAATGCCTCCTACTCTCAATAATTATTGGTGAGACTTTTTAGTATTATTACCTAAAACAGTTCTTTACTTGCAGAATCATATTGGAAAGGATGAGGACACACCTTGTCCAAATAGTAACATTTTGCTTCTGTTTATGTAAACCATTATGCTCAGAGTGGGACAAAGGAGGGGAAAACAATGGGATTGAGTGATCGGCATCATAGGCCATGTTTTACCAAAGGTTCTCCAATTGTGATTTTTTTTTTGGTGGGGGAGGGGGGGGAAGGATTATAAGGGATTTCTAACTTTAGTAAAGATACAGCCAAGAACATTCAGCCTCCTCCTGTTTGCTATTTGAAGGAGCCTTCCAACAGTTTTGTTTTTTAAAAAGCAGCACTATTCCATAGTCTCTGCACTTATTTTGAAACATGACAGGGTTCTTATCTAAGAAATTTTCTATAATTACTATTTTGTGCCCCATCTCTCAAAAAAAAAAAATCAAAGGAGGGAAGGGAAAGGATATCATAAGGATTTTCCTTACATATGATCTGTCACAACTGTCCTTTGAGAACATGGTAGAGTTTTGTTAGCTACCTTGTCTGTGCTGTTATTTGAGAACAGTAGTGCACAAATAACCTAGGAAGATATGTCCTTCTTAGGTTCACAACACACTGCAAAAAATAATCCAGTTTGAGACCGTTTTACCTGCTCTGACTCAATGCTAGGGAATTCTGGGAACTGTAGGTTTGTGAGACATTTAGCCTTCTCTGTCAGAGAGCTCTGGTGCCACAATAAACTACAGCTCCCAGGACTCCCCAGCACTGAGCCAGGGCAGTTAAAGTGGTTTCAAAATGGATTATTTCTGCAGTGTGTTTTGGGTCTTAGGGGGGATGCAGACCAGGGCATCCAGGACACCCTGGT
>CM034706.1:103940787-103956546 GCA_020142125.1 Phrynosoma platyrhinos
GATTTTATACCATGTCTCTGTGCCAGACTCCTGGTATACTTTCTTGGTGAACAGGAAAGTATTGCTCCTTGAAAAGAATGCCAGGAGTCTGAATCAGGTTCACGATGTGGCTGAGTTGGGCATGGAGGCAAGCAATAAGATCTGTTTTAACCCATTTAAGCCTGTGCCCAGCCCATGCCTGGATCAGGCAAAAAAAAAAAAAAAAAGATGTGTGATACTCTCCTAAGTAATTTCAAACCTCCTTAGGTAGAGGAGGACTTGAATTCACTATATCTTCACTTAACCCTGTTTTGACTCAGTTGTCCCTTTACCATTTTTCACAGTTAGAACTGTGCCCTTAATCCCAGTTCATCAATGTATCCAGTAGTAGACACAGTGAAAACAATTGAGTAATTAATATAATAATAAATTTTATTTATATACCGCCCGGTGGCAAACCAATCTAGTTTATTCTAATTATGAATAAATTCACCCAGGATTACTTTTGCAGCCCTCAGTCTCAGAAAAAAACTCTTTTGAATTAAGGGAACTTCTCTTAAAGTAGACTGACATACTTTCATTGCATCAGTTTGACTATTATGTTCTGCCTTTCTGCATGGAAGCAAGTCTTTATTTAATTGCTGATTACTTCCAGCTGAGTGGACACAGAATTGTAGACTTTTAAATCATTTGACAGCGTGTTTGCAGTATTTAAATCCATTTTGAATTGGTTTAAAGACTATATCTTGTACTAATTGGGGACTAAATTTTGTGACAACAAAGAATTTATATAAAATAGTAATTATTATAATTTGAGATATTTGTGTATTTCTTAAGAAAAGTCTACAGTTTCATAAAATAAAGCCACATCCTTCAAAATGTAGTCAGTCATATTTTTCCAATACATTTCCAATACATAAATCACACAAAACATTTCAATATCAAAATATTGTTTCTGCTTTGCAATATATAGCTGGAAGAGAAAATATAATTTTATTTCCAAATTTTCTTTAATCTGCTACCATTTTTTAAAAAAATTAAATTAAAATGTTTTAAATTTTGTAGAATCAAAGAATCTTAGAGATGGAAGGGACTAGAAAGGGCATGTAGTCCAACCTCCTGCCATGCAGGCACACACAACTAAAGCTTTGTTTGAATTTATTTCATTTGCATGGCAACTGGTATCTTATAATAAAAGATGGGAAAATATTTAATTATAATATTATTTAAATATATTTCTATTTATGTAGGCCTCTCCTGGTAGCAATAACCAGTCTCTGTAATGACTTCATATTTGCCTGCTAAACAACCATATTTGGAATTCTGTTTACAGATCTAGGTGTCTCATTTAAAGGAAAAAAAAGGAGGGCAGAGATATTAGCGAGTGGTAAAGTGTGCAGAAAAACAAATACAATGATCAAAACATCCCAGGAGGAAAGGACAAAGAGTTTGGAGCTTTATAGTTTAGAAATAAAATGCACTGGGGAGAGGAAAGAAGTTTAAATTATTAATAGTTAGAGAGAACAGAGAGAAAATTTTTTCTCCTTTCCCATTATACTAAAATTCAAAGAAAGCTGTTCATTAGCAGATTCAAGACTAACAGAATGAAGTCATTTTTTTCTCAATGTACAATTAACTTACAGGACCATAAGATGTAATAATGGTAAATATCTTAGATGATTTTAGATAGGAATGTCCCAATATTTGTCCCCCTTTCCCTCTCCCCATCCTTTCATGGGGAGAGCATTCAAAAATAATGTATTGTAAAAGACAATGTATATGTGTGTGAGAGACAGAGAGAGAATGTCAATTTGCTTGTTGTTGTTATTTTGGGATGTCTATCTGCTGTGGTTTACCCATTATGTGACAGCAAGCTAGTATGCTTCTCATTTAACCTTTATACGTATTCATTGCACCTCTTCTTGTTGTCTTTAGCTCTTCCATGTTTCTCAAAATGCCTATGGGGACACAACATGACATCTTTCTTTAGACATTCCAGGAATTGTAGGTAGCCTGAAGGCTGCCTGAGGAGTGCTGAAGAGATGACCAGAGAATTTTCTCTCCTATGAAGATCATAGGAAAATTGTTGCTGTTGTTGTTAGGAGGGGGGAAAAGAGATTAAAGCCCTTAATCCCATACATACAACTCAAGCATATTGAAATGTTTTTAAAGGCAACAGCAAGCCAGACAAATCTTGTAGGTGAAGGGAATCAATAAATTTCCCCCCATCACTACCATGAGCAATGGTAGCAGAGTGAAGGGAAAAAAATCATGTTTGTAGGGAGTGAAGAAGTTTTGGAAATGTTTTGTAGGGGGTTCAGAGGAGATCTAGTTTTGGAAAAAGTTGCAGAAATTCATAGAGCTATGCCTCTCCAAATTGGTTAGTCAAGAGAATTAAATGACTCCCCCTTATCTTAAATGCACGGTATGTCTGAGTACCAGGGCAACACAAAGGGTGGGCATGGGATCTGAGTAGGGTGTCAGTACCCTGAAAAGGGTACAGATGGGGGGGTCTCTTTATGGGGGGTGCATGCTGGAAATAGCCAGCCCAGGTGGGAGGCTGGTGGCAATTCCAGCACCCGCACTCAAGTGGAGGCACTGAAGTTCTCACGTGGGAGGACTTGCCAGTCAGGCGGGTCCCCCCCCCCCCAGTGCTCCACATCCATTTACCAATGGAGGCCAGAAGTTTTCGTTTCATTGGGCAGCAGGTGGGCAGGACAATGCCCATATCCCATGCATGGGCCAACTAAATTCAGCTGTAATCAATAAATAGTTATGGACTTTTTACCTCCACATGTGAATTGTTGTATCTTCTATTGGTGTAGTGTACTGACTCCTAGACATGCAAATACAGATGACACTATTTCATCATTTATGCAAATTAGCATTTTCTTTGTCCATGAGTGATGTGCCACAGGTAAAAAGGCCCTGATATTAGTTGTCAAGAGATCCACCACTGCCAGCAGGAGAACTATAAACTAGGTGATTAATAGAAGTTTTAATGTTTGGGTAGGTTAATGGATAGGAAAATGAGTTCATCATAGCATGCAATGGGGAGATATGAGATCCATTAACACCATTTTGAATGGGGCACTACTTGCTAGCAGGTTTGCCAGCTGCTCCATTTTGTAAAATAAAATAAAATCCCCCTATGATTTATATGTGATGAATCAGTTAAGATTTATTTCATATGAACTGCTGTTATAGTTCTTTGTGATGGCTTTGGAATTATTTAGTTTTACATTTATGCACTCTTGTTTTGTACTCAGAACAAGAGATTATCATCAGAATAGAATTTGGAGAAACAGATTTGTTCTCAATTGGCAAAGGGGTTAGGCAAAGATGCATTCTCTCACTATACTTGTTCATCTTGTATGCAGAAATCATAATATGAACAGCAGGACTAGATTCAGAAGGAGGAAGGAAGATAGAAGAAGGAAAATCAACAATCTAAGATAGGCAGATGACCCCATATTACTAGAGGAAAATATCACAAATTTGGAACAATTACTACATAAAGATAAAGATGTAAGTACAAAGGCAGGCTTAATGCTAAAGAAAACAAAAATAATGACCATGGAAGAAATATATAAGTTCAACCTAAACAAAGAAGAAATTTAAATAGTTAAAGATTACTTGTACCTAGGATCAAACATTGATCAGTATGGAGATTGCAGCCAAGGGATAAGATGAGACTGGGGATTGGAAGGGCAACTATGAAAGAACTAGTAAGTTCCTAAAGAGTGAAGACATACAACTGAGTACCAAAGTCTGAATTGTCCAAGCCATAGTATTCCCCATCACCACGTACAGATGTGAGAGCTGGACAGTGAAGAAAGAAGATAGGAAGAAAATCAAGTTATTTGAGGTGTGGTGCTGGAGAAGAATGTTGAGGACACCACGGACAGCCAAAAAGATAAATAAATGGGCCCTTGAACAGATCAAACCAGAACTCTCCTTGGAAGCTAAGATGATGAAACTGAGACTATCATACTTTGGTCATACCATGAGAAGGCATGATTCATTCAAAAAGGTACTAATGCTTGGAAAGGTGGAGAATAATAGAAAAAGAGGAAGACTGCACACCAGATGAAGTCATGAGTATGAATCTACAGGACTTAGGTAGAGCAGTGGAGGATAGCGGGCTTGGAGATGTCTCATCCACAGGGTTCCATGAGTTGGGGCCTACTCAAGGACAGCTAACAACAGCAGCAACAGCAAACTCTTGTTTTCCCTATTCTGTCATTTCTTGCAAATTGTCAGACTGCCAGAAGGGAGCTGTGGGTGGGGCACAAACTTCTAGACAAGTACCAGTAACAACAGCAACTGTAGGGCCTAAGGTGCACTGCAGGACCAAGGCATCCCCATGCCTCGATCCTGCGGCACACCGTTGTCGCCCCTGGAAAGGAGCGCTAAAATAGTGCTCCTTTCATATGTCACCGAAAGTGCACCACAAAAGGTTGCGGTGCACTTTCAGTGACTTTTCTGCTGCAGCGTGTCCGGACGCTGTGGCAGGAGGTCCTCCTTGGAGTGCTGGCCATGCGGAGGGCCGGCGGTTCCGAGGATGACTTTGGGAGGCAGATGGGGCGCCGAGCGTGCGGCTGCCCCTCCCCTTCCCTGCACTGAAGACGGCCCAATAAGCCGTCTGCTTAGGACCTGTAGTTGGGACAAACCAATTCCACTCTAACCATGTTTATCTGTGGTGGCAGTGCCAAAACAAATTGGGACCTCAATAGTCTATAGTAATTTAGAAGAGCCCCACATAAAGAGTCTCAAATGTTGTTGCCATTTTTAGTTATAAAAGTGAAATAAGCCATGTTATGACAGTTGTCTTTTCCCACAAGCTCAACTTGTTTCAATAAATAAATCACTATTACATTTATTGGGCCATCTCCAAAACATAAAACATATTATGCAAGTTTTTGAAGCTTCATTGGCTTCATCATCAGGTAAAGATGTTAAAAATCATGAGTAGAAAGTTTGTGATGATGTTAGAGTCACAGAATGTAGGCCTGTTACTCTAACACTGTCACAAAATTTCTCCTGCATGATTTTCAACATCTTTGACTGATGATGAAGCCAGTGAATCTTCAAAAATTTGTATAATACATGTCATGCTTTTGGAGTTGGCCCAATAAAGATATCACTGGGGGGAAGCAGACTGGCGGCTCTGCGCCGCCCCGGGAAGGTGCGCCGCTGGATCGAGGCATCCCCATGCCTCGATTCAGCGCCACACTTTCGCCGCCCCTGAAAGGAGCGCTAAAATAGCGCTCCTTTCACAAGTCAGTGAAAGTGCACCTCAAAAGCGTGAGGCGCACTTTCACTGACTTATTCGCCGCAGCGTGTGCGGACACTGCGGTGGGAGGTTGCCCCCGGAGCGCCAGCTGTGCGGAGGACCGGTGGCTCCAAGGGCAACCTCGGGAGGAAGAAGGGGCGCCGAGCGTGTGGCTGCCCCTCCTCTTCCCTGCCTCGGAGATGGCTCAATTAGCCCTCTGCTGAGGCCCACTGTTTGTAGATTTTGGATTTTGTTGTATTTTGCTGCACAGCCAACATGTCTACCCAGAATAGTGAACACAGGTCATAAACTACTTGGGAAATCAGGGAGCACAAAACAACACTTCCTACAGAAAGAGAAGAAATGTAAAGTATTATGTGACCATTCATTCTACTTTTTCATTTAACATAGAACTTTGTAAACATTTGTTGTCATTTTAAACTTATGGTGACCCTAAGGCGAACCTATCATAGGGTT
This sequence comes from Phrynosoma platyrhinos, assembly GCA_020142125.1. NCBI lineage: Eukaryota > Metazoa > Chordata > Lepidosauria > Squamata > Phrynosomatidae > Phrynosoma > Phrynosoma platyrhinos. Next base: position 103,946,519 of record CM034706.1, read on the forward strand.
TTCTTGGCAAGTCTTTTCAGAGATGGCTTTGCCTTTGCCATCCCTTGAGGCTGAGAGAGTGTGACTTGTCCAAGGTCATCCAGTGGGTTTACAGTGGCTGAACTGGAATTCCAACCCTGGTCTCCAGAGTCATATTCCATTACTGAAATAACTGCACCATGCTGGGTCATACTAATCATGCTATCAGCTAATTTAATTGGTGGTATGTTAAACACACATGCAGCAAATGGAGGAGAAAACCAATGTTCAACTTTGTTGAGAACTTGCAAATCAAATCAGCAGATAAGAGAACATTTTCTCAAGGCAGATAGGAGCTATCTGTTTGATTGAAGGGTTCTCTATAATTTAAGGAGTTAATAACTTTCATGTCAAACTCATATGGAATTCCAAGACAAACATGGAACCAAAAATTACAGCTCTACCATTTGATAAATGTCATATTAAAAAATAATAAGTCCTACATGAAAAAGCCCAAGACAGATAGATGTGCACGATAATTAACCATGTTTTAGATAGGGATCATCCTTCATTATCCAGGTTTTCTTTAGGAGGTGGAAGAAAGTATAGTAAATTGTTTTTGAAGCCCAGTTTGCTGCTAACTACACTGCATGTGCAGATTTTTATTCTTCCTAAATTATGTATTTTTAATCTGCTTGATATTTTGCATTTTGCAAAAAATGGGACACATGTTCAGAAAGCAACATGGTGCTGAATGTAATATGCAACTGTGCACATTAAAATCAAGAAGAAAACATTTCTAAAAAGAGGAAAACCTGTTTTTTTATGGGAGTCATTAAGGATCTTTTGAATTAGTCAAACACAATACTACAGAACCAGGGGTAATAAACATGAGGCACAACATTAGAAACTGTAAGACAAATGACATAGGAGTATAATGAAATCCAAACTGGAGAAGATGGCCAAGGGACACCTGAACCCACCGGCACTGTACTGAATTCAAACAACTTTCATCATTGGGATACTGGAAATTATTTAGCATTTACCTTGCCTTAACCTAACTTAGGGGCTGTACAGACCGACACTAAGCACTGGCTTGGGAGTGGCATGGAGGCATGATGCTTGGATGATACATGCCCTGACACCACCCCCAAGCCGGCATTATGCCACCCACCTGACTGCATGGTGGACAGTGTTAAGGCACTCCTTTGGCATGGCGTTCACATGCCACATGCCAAAAGGAGTGTGGAAAAGTACCATGGCAGTGGCAAGGGTGCCCTTTTCTGGGCCAAAAAGAAGCCCAGAAAAACACTGGATGGGGGGGGGCACTGTGCGGTTGTCACAGTCTCGATTTAGCACTCAAAGGGGTGGCTCAGAGCTGCTCCTTCGGGGCAGTCTGCTTCACCCCTTAGTAATCATACTGTGATTGTGTCTCTTGTACAGATAGGGAAAACATTTTTAAAAAATTGAAATGTGTTTCTCAAGTGTTTGGAAATGACAATTAAAATCCTGAACAGAGAAGCATATTTGCAGTGCAAATTTTACAATGCTTGTTTTAAACAGAAAAAAGACATTTTTCTCCGAGGAAAGCAGTGTTTCCTATGGAAAAAAATCCACTTCCTGGAGAGAAAATGCTGTTTCATATGCAAAAATGTAGTTCTCTCTGCAAAACAACTACATGTGAGCTTTGTGCAGAACATGGCACAAAATAAGTGTAGTCTTTGGCTCCAGATTTTTATTTTGTGGGTATGGAGACAACATTTTTGAAGTGAGTATAAGACAGAAAGCAACAACATGTGAAAGAATCTTTCATATATTTAAGTGTATGGCACAAATTCCAAATACTGTCATTCATTGTCTGTACAAATCTACCTCAAAGACCTTGGATTTTTGCGGGGGGGGGGGGGTTCTGTCTATTTGGAAGGGGTTGTCCACACACAGTTCTATGAAACATCAACAGAAATTATAACTAATAAATATAAGTAATCCTAAATATACAAACAGAATGAATTACTGGTTCATTTATTATAATTTAGTAGGGAGAGAATTTATTAAGGGCTTTTACAGACTGCCAGAAATAATGTAACTTGGGTTAACTTTAACTGCCCTGGCTCAGTGCTAGAGAATCATGGGAACTGTAGTTTTTTCTGAGACATTGAGCCTTCTCTCAAAGAGCTCTGGTGCCACAATAAACTACAGTTCCCATGGTTCCCTAGCACTGAGCCAGGGCAGTTAAGGTGGACTCAAGTTGTATTATTTCTGGTAGTCTGTAAAGGCCCTAAATTACTTACTAAATTACTTATTAAAGTAATTACTTATTAAATTACTAATTAAATTAATAAAGTGAAAAGGGAGCCAGTATGTACAGTGATATGAGCATTGAACTATGACTCTGAAGACCAGGGTTCAAATCCAGCTTGGCCATGTAAATCCCTTGGGGTAACCTTGGACAAGAAACACTCTCTCAACCTCAGAGAATGGCAATGGCAAACCCCCCTCTGAAGAAACTTGCCAAGAAAACCCCATGATAGTATTGCCAAAAAGTCACCAGAAATCAAAAATTACTTGAAAGTGCACAATAACAATAAGGAGAGTAAAGTTTGTATAAAATGTCAAAAACAAAATCACAACAAATGTTGAGAAGAATGTGCATATTTCAAATATGGTATAATAATTTTGGCACCCCTACCAAAAATGATTGATTCTAGCCCCCCCCCCCCCCCCCCCCCGGCAGGCATATAACTTGTGATTACATACAATTTTGAACAGAAGTATATCCAGACACAGTGAACTTTGCCGAATCCATCAACCTTTACTCAACCTTGTAGTAGTTTCATGACATGGTAATTTCCTCAATTATTCCTTTTTGTTGTCAGACAAGGTACTTATATAAGTATGAAACATACATTGCTTGTGTTAATATTTCCACTTGTGGCAAGACACTTATCAGTTTCCACTTAACTGCTCAGACTACTTGTGGTCAATAACTGAAGATAATGTAGGTTTCAGTGACCTAGAATATTAAATGACAGATTTGGAGAAGCACTGAAAATTTAAGTTGCTGGATCTTAATCTGTGTAATTCACTGACTTTTAAGACCAACTGATTAAACCTACATCCACCAAACATTGGTACCTTTATTGGCCAACCAAAATGCACAATCTACTTGTTACAAGCTTTTGAAGCTCCACTGGCTTCTTCATCAGGCAAGATGTTACAAACCAAGCAGGAGAAAAAAATTGGAGACGTTAGTCAGAAGCCTGCATTTTGATGTTTCTGTCTTCAGTAAAAATGGTGAATTTTTGCTTCAATTTGCTAAATGGCCCACAAAGCTAACCCTGCATATTTCCTGGTTAAACCTACAGTGAGCTCAAACTGAAATTGGTGGAATTACAAATGATTAGGTCTCCAGCATCATGTAGAGGCAAATCTGAACAAATCCTGGCAAGAAAATCCCATAACAGGTTCAATTTAGGGTCATCATTATTCAGATATGACTTTGAGGCACACAACAATAACAAAAATCCACTCATGCTAGTACTACAGCAAAATATTGCGAATGTTCCACTTTGATCTGTAACCCCCAGAGCTGCCCAAAATGAGAGTTCTCAGGCTAAGACTATAAAGAATATTCACTCTTTTTCATCATCAAATAAAGTTCTAATTGTCATGGGATTTCACACCCTGAGTGGTAACAAAAAGAACTGGATTGTTTAAATAAATAAATAAATAAATAAATAAATAAATAATGTTTGTTGTCCTAAAATGTATTTTGTACAAAAAACATTTTATGCAAAATATGATTACTACAGAGTAACAAATTCTGTGCAAAACCATGTTGGTGGGGAAGAATTTGCAAATTTTCCGGGAAAAAAGTCCTAGGAAAATGGAGAAATATGCCAAAACCTCTGGTACAGTAAGCAGAAAACTTTACATTTCTATTCTTAACCCTCTGGAGAAGATTTCTGGGGTGTGCCAAAGTCTGTCAGAGGTTCAAAGAATCCTTAAATCATGGAGAGAAAAAATGTGAGGATGCCTGACAGATAGACATGGGATTGAGATTGTTTTGTCACACAAGGGGAGGTGGGCTCTAGTAGGAATAATGTAATTTCTAGCTATTAAACAGTTTTTGCCTAAGTTGGGTTATTTCTTCATGGTAAGTTGGTATTAAAGCTACTTGTGTTAAATTAATCAAAACCATTCACTTATTGCCATTTTGAATTATCATTACTTGGGTGGATATATGTGAAAAATCTTTCTGAATACTATTATTTAACATTAATCTCTTTCTTTATCCTGATATTTTCATTGTATGCACTATTTGGGATGTAACTGAAGTATGTCTGTTTGCAACTTTATTATGAAAAATATGAATATTGATGGACAATGTCAATTATTTATTTTCTTTCCTCTTTCTTTTCTTTCTCCCCCCTCCTCCTCCCTCTCCTCCTCCTTTGCTTTTTGAGGCATCTCATCCTCTTAATCTATAAATATGTACCTGCATCTAAATAATTATTCTATCATTGTCAGAAAAAGTCCTCTCTTTCTCTTTTGACTACTGTCTAATTATCTTTGAATAAATGTATTTTGAGACAAACTCCAGAAAGCTTATTGTTTCATCTAGGTGTTTCCATTCAATTTTGCTTGACACCCTAGCAAATTAATATAAAGATTATTGGGATTCTTCTGAGGCATTCTTTAAATTGAAAATATGGGAGCCTTTGCTTTTGAGTTCTCATTTTAAAAATTGAAACAGTTCACAAAACAAATGTATGCTGTGTTGTTGAAGAAATATTTAAAAATATTTTAAATCTGCTCTTTGCACAATTGCACAAATCATTGCAACACCATTGCTGTCGATGTTTCAATTTCAAAACCAGTTTTCCCAGTATTTAGGGGAGTTGCTTCTGCTATAAAGCAAGACCAATAATACAGTTTTAAGTGTTGCTTAACAAGATGTGAATGTGACTGTACAATACACTTGTCTCTCCATTTTCATGGATTTTGGGTCTGAGGTTTTGGTCCTTTGTGGACCAACAAGCAGGGAGATTTGAAATGGCACACATACAGAATCAGGTGTGGAGGCACACACCCATTCAAACCTATGGGGCTTCAATATTTGCTGATTTCCATTTTTGCATGGGGGGAGGCAGAATGGATCCCCTATGAAAATGGAGGGATGACTGTATTAGATTTATGGCATGTGTAGTTCTATAGGAAGAGTATTCACAACATTTTTCATCAACAATGGGAGACTATCTTGGTTTATTGAATCAACCTGCTGAGAAATCTCTAGCTTCCATGAGCGTTCTCACTTCCACAATGAGAACAAAACATGGAGTAATTTGCTTTTCAATGAGGTTTCCATAATTTGTGCAAAAATACCACTGCACAATATTATTGCCTCCTCCATTTGCAAAGCAAAGCACACAGCTGTACAAAAAGCTGACTAATTTAAAAAAAGATGGTCAATGGAAGAGATAGTATTTTGTGTAGTTTATTATAACAACTACCATATTTTTCTACAGTCGTGCTTTTGTGCAAACAACATTCTACCAAATGTTTGGAGCCACAATGAACTGTCCAGAAAATATTTTGCCAATTTGAAGTGACAAACATGGTTTCTTGATCTCACATATGCGAATGCAATAAGTAAGGATTTACATATTTCGTACATCAACAGTACCTGGACATTGAAAAAAAATCATTAGTATGACCAGACGTATCATTTATTTTAAAAAATAACCAGCTTTCTTGTGTTGTGGGTTTTTGTGGGTTTTTCAGGCTCTGTGGCCATGCTCTAGAAGAGTTTATTCCTGATGTTTCACAGAAAGGAAAGAAGAAACCCTTAAAGTAAACAAAGTTTGGCATTTGTTGTTGTTGCTGTTAACTGCCTCGAGTCAATCTTGACTCATGGTGGCCCTATGGATGCCAGTCCTGAAAAACACCAAAATCAAGACCCAGCATGTGCAAACCATCCAGGGTCATGGGATTTCCCAGCAGACAATGGATCACTAATTAAATAGACACCCTGAGGCCTTGCCATTCAACCACAGACCAACACAGTTTAACATGTAAATCACCTCCTTTCAACCAAGGGTCACATAGCACATTGGCTGACAATTACATATATATATATATATATATATATATATATATATATATATTCCACTCACTTCCATGCCAGCATTTCTGAAGATGCCAGCCACAGATGCTGGCAAAATGTCAGGAATAAACTCTTCTAGAAGATAGCCACATGGCCTGAAAAACCCACAAAAAACCATGGGTGCCAGGTGTGAAAGCCTTCAACTTAACATTTCTTGTCTTGTATTCAACAAGATTTAGAGTGACGGGTGGTGGCTGAACAAAAGTAACAATAATAAAATAAATCAAGACCAATATAAAAATCAAACACAGTAGATAAACATGTATATGGCAACCAAGCAACTGTGACAAAATCTTAAAAGGCAACATCTCCCTTTTTTTCAACAGAAAAACACCCCCCGATGTGTTGGGAGGGGTTTCTTGTTGGACCAGCCATGTAAGGACATGAGAGGCCTGATTGGACAAATGCACAGGGGCCTCTGGGTACCTGTGCGCTTGGCCCAATCATGTTGCTTATTTGAGTTAAGGAAGTCTCGCGGTGATTGTATTCTCATGAGACTTCCCACGAGAGTTTGTTCTTTATAGCTGTGCGCTGCCACATGGTGGCAGCCATTTTAGAGCTTGAAATGAGCGAGTCACATCACTCTGCTCTGTGCTCTGGCTGCTTGCTTGCCTTTGGGTCTAGTAAACTTCTGGCTTGCTGCAACTGGTTTTTTGGTTGACAGTTACTTATTCTTCTTCAAGGTGGGAGTTCTTAATTTAAAGTCTCCCTGTGTACTGCAAGGAATAGGCTGAGTGAGGCCTTCGGGCTGGTTCCCTTGGACCTGAAAGGGGCCTCTGCATCTCCAACACTCGGAGGGCTGCACACTCATCTGAGTCAGGTGCTGAGGCAGGCGTCCTTTCTGCTGAATGCACGGATCTGGCCCTTGATCTCAGGCCCAGCACCCCCCAACCCCCCGGCTACCTCGGTCTGGTAAGGTTGGGACCCCATCGCTGGTTTGGGAGGGTTTCTTACACCTTTCCCCATCGGTGTGTGTGTGAAGGCAATACTTGTCTTCGACAGGGTTGGTTGTTGCCAGTGATGCTTCCTGGCTATCTGCTTCTCTTTTTGAGACTTGGGGAAGGGCGGCCTTTGGCCTGGTGGTGCAGGGTGCCTAATAGGACCCTTGGTAGACACCTTCCCCCCTGGTTGGTGGTTGCCAGTGATGCTTCCTGGCTATCTGCATCTCTTGTTGAGACTTATGGAAGGGCGGCCTTCGGCCTGGTGGTAGTCATCCAAGGTTAGGTGACTGTGCTTTGGACCCATGTTTACACTCACTGGGGGGAATGATGCCTCACAGTAAGGCCCAATCTAAGAGGTGCACAGCTCCGGCTGTGCCTGGCTCTAGTCACTCTGCTTCAAAGAGGCCTTCCCAGTCTACCAGCATAGATGACAAGATTGCTGCTCAGCTAGCACAACTGGGCAAGACAGTACAGGCCTGGGTGGCAGTCTGTAATCAGCTTGCCCAGAAGGGGCTACAGGCCACAGCCACCAGCCCTATTGCCAGCATTTCTGGCAACCTGGACACAGAAGTGCTGTTCCCTCCTTCTGTATCTGACTTTCAGGTAATTGCTGCTACACCAGGTCCTTTGGTGGTTTCAGCTATAGAGGCGGGGCAACCCACTATAGCCGATGTGTGGGAACTCCTGAAAAGGGTTCCAGGTGTGGAGATTCAGGGTGCTGCTGCCCCTGTTTCTGAGCAGCCCACTGTAGCAGATCTATATAACCTCTTGCGAGGAGTGGTTCTTCCAGGTGCTAGTGCAGTGGAACAAACCCGTGATGAGCAGAGGAGAGATCAGGCAGCTGCTGCTTCGTCTCTGCCCGATACCCAAGCTATTGCGGGGCCACACTTCAGGAGACCTGTACAGTTGGCTGGTGATGCTTCCCAGCAAGCTTCAATATCAGGTTTGTCTCCTACTAATCCTTCATTGGCAAATTGGCCCACCTCGGTATGGGCTCCAGGTGGCTAGGTTAGCCAGGGTGTGGGTTTGGAATGCCCCATCCTGCAGCTTTGGGTGCACCAGTGCAGGCACCTGTGGTTACACAGGTCCTGACTCTATGGTGCAGGCTGGTCAGCCAATTGCTTTGGCTAGCAACACCCCCGTGGTGTCTTCTTTGGGTGCTCCTGTGCTATTAGGAGTAACTGTGCATTCTGAATCCGTTCCTTATGCTGGAATGTCTACTCTTGGCTCACACCTTCCTCTTTCCACTAAAAAAAGAATATGGAAGGGAGATTATATTGATTTATTTTCTCTTACTTTTAGGGATCCTGAACCAAGGATCATGATAAAGGATGGGATTGTGTTCAGCCTTCCAAAAGAGTTTCAGGCACTCAAACGCCCTAAGCTGGTGTATAATTTCGTGAATTGGATTATGGGTTTTACTATTTACAGGGGAGTTATAGAGGAAAAAAGAGCCCCTTAGGTCTCCTGACTTTTCTAAATACCAGGAGATCATGATAAAAGCTTACACTAACTGCCATCATAATGCTAGGGGTGCAGCCTGGCTGCAATACAATGAGCAGCTTAGAATGAGAGCTGCACAGGATCGTTCCCTGTCTTAGAGACATGTACAGTCTGAATTATGGGCAGATGTAAAGGTGGGGGCCTCCCCTTCGAGCAGATGTGACAATGGGTTTGTCCCTATGGTTACTCAGCTGAAAGGGCAGAATGCGAGGCCTGGCACAGGAGAAAGAAAGCAATTAGGTATATGCTGGGATTTCAACACAGGCAAGTGCAGGAGGCAGCCCTGCAAGTTTGATCACAAGTGTAACACCTGCGGGGGCGATCACCCCGGTGCTTCCTGTAGTAGAGGTAAGCAGTAAGGAGTGGGAGGTGCCCCCCAGCCAGTATCACCAGGAGGTAAAGGCTCCATCACCAATTAAGTTAGATGCAATGGTGGCTTGGCTGAGGGTGTACCCAAACAAGGAGGCTGCATCATATTTATTTCATGGTTTTTCCTTGGGTTTTCACATCCCTTACATAGGTTCCAGGGTACATTGCTATGTGCCCAATGCTCATTCTGTGAGGAAACTACAACTATCGTGATGGACAAGCTAGCAAAAGAGATATAGCTGCTGGAAGGATTTCAGGACCTCATGATCAACTGCCAATTCCAACCCTTCATTTATCCCTTTGGGTGTAGTTCCCAAGAAAGCTCCTGGGGAATTTAGGTTGATTCACAATTTATCCTACCTGAAACGCGACTCTGTGAATGATGCCATAGACCCTGAGCTTACGTCTGTTAAGTATGCATCGTTTGACTCAGCGGCTAAGATGGTCAGGAATTTAGGCAAGGAAGCCCTCTTAGCGAAGTGCAACATAAAATCTGCCTTCAGGCTTCTCCCTATGCACCCTGATGATTTTGACTTACTGGGTTTTCAGTTTGAAGGAAAGTATTACTTTGATAAAGCCATGCCAATGGGGTGCTCGATTTCTTGTTCAGCCTTCGAGACTTTCAGCACCTGTATTCATTGGTGTGCAGTAAAGTGCTCAAGTAACAGGGCTATAACCCACTATTTAGATGACTTCTTGATTGCTGGAAATCCCAATTCTTCATAAGGTAAGGACACTTTAGCTAATTTTCAGGATTTGATCTCGGAGTTGGGAGTTCTTCTTGCTGAAGAAAAAACTGAAGGGCCCGACACACGGCTTACCTTTTGGGGCATTGAGATAGACACCGTAGCCGGTATTTCTCGATTACCGAATAACAAACTGTTGGCTATGAGGCAGCAGGTTAGGGTGATGCTGGAGAAGCATAAAGCTACACTTCATGAATTTCAATCCCTTACAGAATTACTAAACTTTGCCTGCAAGGTAATAGTTCCAGGACGAGCATTCTGCACAAGATTATATAGAGCTACTATAGGGGTGTTTGTACCACACCATCATATTAGGATCACAAGGGGGATTCGTGAGGACTTGAA
>CM034706.1:103984600-104000179 GCA_020142125.1 Phrynosoma platyrhinos
GGCGGGGTATAAATAAAATTTATTATTATTATTATTATTATTAAGAAAGATTATAGGAAGAAAATCAATTCATATGCTATTTGGTGCTGGAGAAGAATGCTGAGGATCCCATGAACAGGCAAAAGGACAAACAAATGGGTCCTAGAATAGATCAAACTGGAAACGTCCCTGTAAGCCAAGATGACCAAACTGACGCTGTCATACTTCAGACACATGAGAAGGAAAGACTCATTGAAAAAGTCAATGCTGGAGTAGATGGAGGGAAGTAGAAAGAGAGGAAGACCACATGCCAGATGGATGGATTCTCTTAAGGAGGTCATAGGTATGGGGTTACAGGAATTAAACAGAGCAATGGAGGACAGAGCATCTTGGAGATGTCTCAGCCATAGGGCTGCCATGAGTCAAGATCAACTTGAGGGCAGGTAACAACAATGTCTCACCCACTTCAGGCTTGGAATAAAATCTTGCAAAACTTGGGATTCCCACAAGATTCCCTGTTTTGCCACAACCAGTGTTCATGGGTCTATATAAGGCTAGAACACTGTTTCATATGTCCTCTCTGTTTCAACAAGGCAAAACCAAACCACTCACTCTAAACAGAATTAAAGGCCTATGCCTGTTGCTGTTTTGTGAGTCTGAGTAAGATTTTGTTGTTTTTACTTTTCCTTTTGCTATTGCCCTTGTGAGTTAACCATTTTTCACCTACTCCAGGCTTACTATATTTATCATAACTGGTTATTTAGTTCTGCCACATTTGCTGTGATTTTCACATCCAGATACAGGATTTGGATTTAGTATCCTGAGGCATCTCTTTGGTGAAGGCTTACTGTCATACACCACCTACAACATAAAGTCAGCCAGCCTAAGGGGCAAGGGCAACAGTGAAGCTAAAGGGATTTAGTAGGTTTTCATCAACAGAGGGTGGACAAAATTGGTTAGGAGTTAATTTTGCCTTCATTTGTAAGCAATCAAGAGATTTTATTTGGGGGGGGCACACTTGGAGCCAGTTGGGGTTGCCCTTTTCTGAGGCAGTATTTCTTCAGATATAACCAAATATGCTTAATTCGCTTCTTACAGATTGTTTTGATTTCAACAAAGATATTACCAGTTTGAATCCAACTTGATATTTCTTTCCAGAATGAAGTGCTGGGGAAGAGATGCTACTAGGTTGGTAGGTGCTAAGGCCAGTGGCCACAGAATTGCCTAGGAGTAGATCAGTAGTGGCATAGATTTATAGAATGGTCTCCCTCTAGAAGTGCATACAAACCATTCACTGTATCTTAATTGGAAATTATATTGTTGGCTGTTTCCACTAATTCTATGGTGGAGGCTAGTTTCTAGTGATTTCCTGGATCTCTGCTAGGGCACTTCCAAAGTTTAAAATAAATAAGCAAGCCGTGGCACTGTTTGTTGGCATGGTCATTTGATTTGAAGGGCATATTGTTTTCTCTATTTTTTTTTTTTAAGATTTATAGATTTATAGGGCAAATGTGTCATTTCACTGATGTACTGATGCAATGTAATTTCAATATAACAACAGTAACAAGTACAACAGAGAAACAAATATATTGTTCTGATATGTATTGAAATTAAAAATAAATAAGAATCCAAGAAACCCATTCACTGGGGAGAAGAAAATATTGTAGCTGCTTCTGGTAATTGTCAGGAAATAGTTTACAATAACATTAATTATATATATATATATATATATCTCAATAAACACCACAACCGTCCAACACATTTATCCCATCTGGAGAAGCATGGTGATGTTTTTGTGTAAAGTATTTTATCTGTAATAATCTGTACACTACCTTATATGCAGGGGTCTGGATTTTCTGGGAAGATCCAGAGTAAAATATGAATTTTTAAAATTCATTTCAAGAGTAGTATAACTGGCTATATCTTGTAAGGACTGTTCACATAGAATTGGGGATTAACTGAATTGTCTGAACTGATTGGTATGAGGACATGTTATTTGTCTCATGTAGACATGGCCTGAGTTTCTGCTGGTAAGATTCCTGAGGTTAAAAAAAACGGGGGAGGGACGCTATGGAACTTTTGTGGGTGGGTGAAATGAGGCCCTATGGAATATTTTGAGGTATTAGTACAGACATAGAAACATGTTGTACTCATGGCCTCATGGGTGCTTTGGGGAGTGTTAGGTAAGCACCATATATATTTCAGCTTTTGTTTGTGTCCTTTGGATTTTTCTCCAATAGTTTCTGTTAACTGCTGTTTGTTTATGTTGTTTTTTTGGGGAAAATATTGCACTACAAACTACTACCAGTGGTTCTCATTCTAGATAGAAAAAAAATGGGAATGGATGCAAGGGGGAGTAACAGGACCAACTAAAATACCAGAGGCTTGGGATTGTTCAGCACTGGTCAGAGACAACAGAGATGTTAAATGCCAACAGAAGTCTTAAATACATAAATAATCTTGCCTAGTTCTGCTGCGTGGTGTATGTTTCATTTTCTACTCTGGATGAAATTGGGTCTGAGGTCTGAAATGCTTCTCATGACATGAGGGGACAAATGTTGAGGGGACGGTGTTTGGCTGCCCTTAGACTACAAGGGACTTCCTCTTATTCCCCCACCACCACCTTTTAGGTAGCTGTTTCATCCTTTATATCTTCAAATTCTTCTTCTGATAGAAGGGGTTTGAGGTCTGATTGCAAGAGTTTTATTTGCCACTAAATTCAGTTCATCTAATCCTGTGGGTTGTGAATCTATCATTGATGTTCTTCTTAGTTTGATTATGCTCAGAAGTACATAGTGATTGAACTCACCAGATTAAATATAACTCAATACAATTCAAGTAAATCTGGAAATGATGTGGTGTGGTGTCTTTTCTGCATATGATCTGAGCCTGGTCAGATATTTTTATGGTTAGCACCATAAAGATAGATGACCTATGGAAATCCTGCATACTGAGCTCATTTGAGGAATAAATAATAAATATGACAAATAACATCACAAATGACAGAATGAAATAATAGCACTAATAAGAAATGGGAACAAAATGAAAGAGTAATTATTTCATATGGGTGTCACATGAATTATACCCTTTTGCTAACTTGCTTGCTTTTTCTTTTACACTATTGGGATTTATTCTTGAAAAACTGTTAAATTTGCTAACACCCTGAACAGTAGAGTTGTATTCTGCTCTTAAATATTTCTGATATGCATTAATTATTATTAGACTTGAAACAGAAAATAATTACAGCATTATCATCTTTATCAGGGAATGACAGATGGACATGGTCAATCAATCCATGCATAGTAGTAAAGGAGAGCTACTTTAAATTAAATGCAAAGCCTGGAAAATTTTTACAGGATGAAATATTTTCATTTTTCCTTGAAATCCTTCATATTTCCAGTTAGGAGGATTCTAGCATCAGTGCCCATGTTAAATCACTCTAAACTTCCAAATCCACATTGATTTTAATTTAAAACAAAAGGGTACATCTATTGTATTCAGAGATGTACAGAATCTCCCCAAACCCTATGCCAGTTTTCTCCCTCCTTTCCTTCAAATTCTTTTGATATTTCATCCAAGTAGGAAGGGTTTTATTTTGTTTTGTTTTGTTTTTGCAAAAGGACCTTATTGCAGGAGACAGCATCTCTATGTTCATTATGCAATCTCATCATTATATCTCTATGTCAGTGCTTTCTTTGGTGATCATGGCATGATGCAGTTGCTATTATGTTCTCTGATGGGAGGCCATTTTAAAAGAGATTATATCTACTAACACACACAAAAAATTATTGACCTCCTTTCTTGCTTCTGACTGAAAAAGATCAATTGTGCTTTTATACCAATTTTGGTTTGTCAGTGCCTGTGTGCTTAGGGTGAGAGATCCATCTCCCATTTGGAGTCTCTGCTGCTACAATGATAGTAATAGCAATAGCAATAACATGCATATTTCTGTACTACTTATCAGTGAATGCAGCATTCTCTAAGCAGTTTACGGTCTGTAAGCTAATTGCCCCCAACAAGCTGGGTATTCATTTTACTGATCTACAAAAGGATCGAAGGCTGAGTGAACCTTGGAGCCTTGGGATTGAACTCACAACCTTCTGGCTGTAGTACTGGCATTTAACCACTCTGCCACCAGAGCTTCTATGATACAATGCCATAATGTGGTAATACCTCAGTCTCTCTCTTGTTCTCTCTCTCTCTCTCTCTCTCTCTCACACACACACACACACACACCACACAACCACATCCATGCTGCTGTAGTTTTGGGATGCATAGGACTGGGGTGGAAGAGACACACAAGAGATAGGATAGGAATTCTTGACATTGACTTTCTACTTTTCCCCTTCAGCATAGAGATAATGCCTGAGCCCAAAAGTAGATGGGTGGTAAGGTGTGGTTTTGTAAAAAGGGTGTGTGTGTGGTGTGCAGTGTGGTTTATGTGTTTTCTCCTTCCTTTCAAAATGCCATTGACTGAAAAATATGGGGAAGAAGGAGTGAATATGGGGGACACTTGTCCTAGGAGGGTCCCCAACTGGCTTTTGATGAATGTTATGCTTAGGCAAGAGGCCACTTCCTTGTACTTTTTATTTCCTCCATTCTTTTCCCCTCCCCGTCCTGTTCCCAACACTTCTATAAAAAAAGTTAAAATAATTAAATATTATTAATATTAAAACATAAATTAAAAACACATAGTTAAAACCAGAAAAAAGTACATTGACAGGACACAGCACAATAGAAGTAAAATTCATTTGCCAAATGCCTACCGAAATTAAAATGTTTTCAGCTACCATCAAAAAGAGAGCAGGGAGAGGAACAACTAATTGTCCCATGGAAGGGAGTTCCACAGTCTGGGAGCAGCCATGGAGAAGGCTCTCTCCTGAGTCCTCACCAACCACATCTGTATGTGGGGGTGCAGTTTTGGTTTCCCTGAATCTTAACCCTTTTAAAAGGAAACAAAAATATGCAAGTATGAAAATTAAACTTTTTAGAGTTAGTATAGCAGGAGGAAAGCTGTTAAGCTCATTCTTAGACTTAGAGGAGGCAGTTACTGACTGCTAACAGCAGTTACTGACAGTTTAGAATCTTCAGAGAGTCAGTTAAACTGATAGACAGAATGAGAGAGATGGTAGGGAGGAAGTCCCCATCTAACCAAAGAGGGAAAAGGGAATGCAATGTATAATTCTTCCAACACTGCAAAAGTGGTGGGACTGAGAGAAAACCCTCCCCTGACAATTTTAGTCCTTGGCCAGCTTGTATAGGGAGATATGATCCTTCTAATAGCCTGGACCCAAGCTGTTTAGGGCTTTAAAGGTCAAAAGCAGCATGCCTTAAGGTCTGTCCAGAAACAAACCAGTAGCCAATGCATCTGTTTTAGTGGAGGAGTGATATGACCCATGTAGCTGGCTCAAGTTAACAGTTTGGCCACAATATTGTGGATATGCTGTAGTTTCTAAACAGTTTCCAGGAGCAGCCCCACATAAAGTGCATTACAACAGTCAAAACAAGATGCAATCAAGACATGTCAGTGTACCGAGATCTGACTTCTCAAGGAATGGACATTGCTGGTGCACTAGTGGCCACAGCTGAAACCTGGGCATTCAGGCTCAGATCTGAATCCAGGAGCACAACCAAGCTGTGAACCTTAGATTTCAGGGGGAGCATAATACCATTCAACACAGGCAGAATCCTATTCCCTGATCTGCCATACAACTGACCAAGAGCCCCTCTGTTTTGCTTGGAATAAGTTTCAATTTGTTCACCATCATCCTCAGTCCATTATTGACAGCAGACACTGGTTTAGTACAGGGACAGCTTCCTTGGAGTCAGATGGAAAAGAGAGATAGAGATGAATGTCATCAGCATGCTTGTGACACTGAATCCCAAAACTCTGGATGACCTCTCCCAGCTGTTTCATGTAGATATTGAATAGCATGGGGGACAAAACTGCAGCCTGAGGGACACCACTAAACCAGTGTCTGCTGTCAATAATGGACCGAGGATGAGGGTGAACAAATTGAAACTTATTCCTGGAATGACAAAGGCTAACAGCCAGGGTATCAAACAGGCATCGCCCAGCACAACCTTCTGGGTCTGCCTCTCCAGGAATGGCTGAAGCCACTAAGACAGTGCCCTCAAGCCCCAACCCAGAAGGATACCATGGTTGATGGTACTGAAACCCATTGAGAGTAGTGCTATGGCTAATGACGCAACTGAACTAAAGCCTAAAGGATGTTCAGCTGCTGATACCTTCAGAGGTGAAAGGAAAATTGAAAGCTGCACAATACATATTAGAATGTGGGGACCATGAATCAGAGGAATCTAGACATCTTCAAATAAGAAATGGAATATGTAAACATTTCAATACTTGGGGTAAGCATATAAAAGCGGGCAGGAATGGGACATTCTGAGTCAGATAATTACATCATGTTTTACTCAGGGAATGAAAGGATAGGTCATCAATCAGTGCAACTAAGAGCATTTCAAACCATGGCCTGAAACCAGATAGAAATGGATCCAGAATAATCTGTTCTTCCAAGAACACTTCATGTTACCCAGCTATCATATTGCACAGGACTGCAGTCTTAGTGACACCTTTCATTAATTTATCTATCTAATGCCACACTTACATGGGACTGCTGTGGACTGTTAGCATTAGACACCTATGATGCTACAAAACCACTGGGCCAATGTCTCCCATCACTTTACTGTCCCAATACCCTCTTTTGCAGATGTAGGAGAGGGTTTATAAAATGTTTATAAAAATGCCACTAGCTTCCTCCTCAAAGTACAAGGTTTCACATGCTTAGTAACCGAACTCAGGTATACTGTCACCCGTCACCTTGCCTTCAGAAAGTGGAGCTGACAATTGTAGTAGAGGTATTTCTGGCATCAGTGAGCACTCCTTAGAGGTCAGGCTTTTACCCCAAAATGATTACTGTTGTGCCAATATTGCTTTCTTTCCATGGCAACATCTGTTCAGAATCTCAGAGAAAGGATTCTTCCAGGTTTGAGAGACTCTTCTGGAAATATTACATGCTGACAACTGATTTGTATGATAGTTACTTGTGTTCACAAACACCAGATGTGATTTTTGGATATGAAATTCTAATCAGCTTTTTTGCTGTAGGTCCAATTTCTAGAGTGTTTGGAAAAAACAGGCAACCTTTAAAATAGATCAGCTTCTTGTTAAATTTCAATATATGAATAGTTAATTCCATTCTTGAGTGACTTTCATTTGCATACTTTCTGAAATTATGTTTTTGCCTAAGACTATAGAACATTTGGAGTGGTCTTTGGAAGGCATAAGATTCATTATTGAATCTTATGGAACTCTATGCCAATCAAAAAGAAAATAATACTTTTATTCTGCAGACTTTTTAGAGAGAGCTAATCAATGTGTTAAAAGGTTTTTAGGAGAGATTTTTTTCCTAAAATAAAAATAAAATAAAATAAAAAAATATGAATCACCAAAAGAAAAAGGGAAATGCAGAACACTTTCAATTTTATGATTTCCCCCTCCACACTCCATTTTCCAAAGCTGTGGTATGTCAAGCAAAAATGTGTGTCTCTGATGTGTATATATATTTAATCTCTACCCTTGTTTGCTTTTGCCAATTTGACAGACATGGCCTGTGTTTGGCAGCCAAAAGAAGTGGTTTCCCTAGCAACAGGATCCATGTAAAATGTCTCTGAACACCTGTTCTCTTTGCTCTCATTTCGTTCAGCTAAGCATTGTGCACTTGGAAAATAAGGTGTCTACTTCAAGGTGTCATTCAAAGAATTCAGCTGAACAGTGACAAGGAGACATGGCTGATTAAGAGCCAGACACATGGTGTTTAGCTTAATATTTACTGTGAATTTCTGCCACCACCACCACCACATTCCCCACCAGTCTCACATTGATCTGACGAGAATTATAGTGGCCAGTGACACAATTTAAACTTGAGAAACACAGTAAGAAATTGTAGGCATTTTCACAGGGCAAAATGACAATGCTGCAGTGCTATTGTCACCCTTATGTTTTTAGCCTCACGTGATGAATAATGCATAAAACAACATGACAGGAAAGGGCAATGTGACTGGATGCTCACACAAAAATACTGATGTGTGTTTGTGTGTGTGAAAATATGTTAGATTTCACAACCTGGGTTGTTTTTATATTGTTAGCAATAGTTTTCAGCACATCAAATCACCACTGTTTAAAAAATTAGCTCCTCAACCTTTTGTCACAGTCTAGCATGATCATAAAATGGTGTCCAGGGCTGCATCTGCACTGTAGAAATAATGCAGTTTGTCACCACTTTAACTGACATGACTCAGTGCTATGGAATTTTGGGACTTGTAGTTTTGTGAGATATTTACCCTTTTCTGTCAGAGCATTCTGATGCCATGCCAAAATACAAATCCCAGGATTCAATAGCATTGACCATAGTAGTTAAAGCAGAGTCAAACTGCATTATTTGTGCAGTGCAGATCCACTCCAGGGGAAATCAGTTACATATAATGTTTAGCTTTGTTTTCAGCCCGTACCCTTCAGGTCTATGGGACAAAGTGCATGAACTGGAGCCCATAGCACACTTTAGATAAAGTAAAACTAAAAGTACCTCCCAATAGTGTTGCAGAATGTACACCTTTATCCTCTCCTATACAAAGTATTGCCTTCATCACTAAGAGAAAACTATAAGTGCAACTGGAGATAGTGATGGCATGAGGATAGAAATATGTCTTCTCTTTTCTCTGACAATGTAAATATCAGACATTCATTTACATGGATCTGGGGGAGAACATATGCGTGTCTTCATGAGGAGATAAATGATAACAGTTAGCACTCAGTATGCTGTCTGTAATATGTGACACTTTTCTCCAAAAATATGTCATGAAAGGTTTGGGTAGTGTAAGACTCTTTCTATTGAGAATTTTTCAACTCTCCCTAATGATTCCAAAAGTATCTGCTGATGATCACTGATTGTTTAATTACTGAACATTCCAGCTCCAGGCTGAAATAAATTTTACTGAGCCAGAATGGAGACCTAAATATTGATGCAGATTAAAAAATGAACCTCCCAGTTACCAGGGCAGACCATTGCACCTAGGGCATATGCCAATTTGGGAAGGTGAGGGAATGAAGCTATGCCAAGAACTACAGTCATCCCCTTTCAGGAAGATACTGCACCATACCTGTGACATGCTGTGCATAGGGATGGAAAGAGCATTTGAAAATATTTGAAAAAAATGCTAAGGGTCTTTGGAGTATTGAGAAACCTCATTGAGATAAATCATGGAGTGACAAGATCTTTCCATTCAGTACATATTCTATATAAAATTTCCATGTGGTTGTTTTGCACAGGAAAATATAATTTTCTGTTTCCTGCACACACACAAAATGCTGCAATTGGGAATGTCTGTGCAAGATTCACACATTATTGGGTTTCTCTTACCCAGAGTATGGCATTTTGGGATTAGAAAATGGTATTTCAACACAGAAATATTATTTTGTGTGCTGAAAATGTTTTTCCCCTTGTTCAGAACATGTTGCTTTATATGAAAAACATTCATGTGCAAATTATGTGCAAATAGCAAATTGTTTTAGAAAGCTGTGCACATTTTGAAGACAAGGGTCTTTTCTGCACTGGCTAGATTTTACTCTAAGGACAACACACTGCTTTCCTGTTCTCCTCTGTTACTTCAGCCTCCATTCCCATGCCATGGTGGCTATTTGCATGGGCATCCCACTGGGCTGCCCATCTTGTCCACCATCACCACCACAGGTTACTCACTTCCAAGGTCAGAATGGGGAACCCAGCAATGGTCCCATGTCAAATGTATTGTTCTGACCTCAGAAATGAACCAGACAGCCCAGTGGGATGTTCATACAGACAACCATTGTGGTGCGGGAAAGGAGGACTCTAGATCTTCCTGGAAGATTTGAAGTAACAGATAAGTTATTTTAATTCATGTTAACCTTGTTATGCCCCAGTTCTGGTGCTCACGACTGCTTGGTTTGGGCCATGTGTTATCTGAACAGGATAGGAAGGGGGGGGGGGGGGGCTGAGCCTTTTGTCCCATGCAAGCAAAGCCTTAGTCACAGTGGAAAGAAAACTATTAAAAATAGTTTCTTCTTCCTTCAAGAGGAAAATTAAGAAATGCATCCCTAAATGTACATTATAACTATTTATCTGCATATATCAGAGAAAGGTCTATTGTCTTGTAATACCATGAGTTTCAAGGGAAAATGTCACGCCACATTTTCATTGCAAAAAATCCTTTTAGAAATAGTAGATATAGCTAATAATCAATTGGAATAAAGCACAGCACAATAGCATTTGAGAGCCTCCATGAGTGAGCAAAATGCATTTTGAATGCATTTGATTTGTGTTGGTCATTCTTTCCTATAAATATATAGGCTGTGCATACCTTTAGTCCTCTGTATGACCAACTCATTCTAACATTTTCTTTTCTTTTCCTCATCCTCACCCATGTACACACAAATAATATACATAGAAGTGTTTGTGAGATATCATTTCAAAAGAGTAGACACAGTCTGATTCCCTTTGTCATAGTCTAGTTTTTCAGTCAGTGATAGCAGTACTGTCAGTAGCACTTGACATAAATTCAGAGAAAATACTTCATGACAAGAAAGCCAAGAGATGAATTTCAGAAGCTAATATTGCTGCACAGCCATTCTCCTTTTGTGTGAGTATGAGGGGAGACTCTTATCTTGCACATTGCACTTGGTCATAGAGTATTTTAGCTATGATAGAGGCCCTACTATTTTCAACATTAGCTAATATGTATTGATATGAAACTTGCTCTCATCTATTGATTAATTTCACTTGAAGTACAATATGTGTGAACAAGGAAATTTTAACATTTAAATTATATTTATTTGTATATTTGTTTGTTTTAGCCTGACTTTAGGCCCCAGTTGGAACCCTCAGGAGTCTGAATCTTATTGGTTACTCTCACTTAGAGTAGGCTCATTGATTTGGTAATTGAAGAGTGAGCCATTTGGAGTAGCCAATATGATATAGCCCCCTAGGAAATGATCAAAGAGAGAAATCTGAAAAGATAGTGTAAGAGTGAGAGACACACAATTGGTAGTAATATCCAGTAATTCATTACATTAATTAGACCAGTCCACAAACAGTAGAGCAGAAACATTTATATAAATTTGTTCCCATCTGCCTTGGGACCTGCACCATGAAAAAGGCAAGATCATAAGAAAAAAAAATTAGGAATGGTGGGATCTTGCCCTTTCCAGTAGGTTCAGGCAAAAACAAACTTCTGCAACCTCTCCCAGCTTGTGTGTTCCTCTTCATTAACAACAACTGACATATTGACAACACTCTGATGTTGCTTGGCCACATGTGATCCAGTTTTCATCTTTGAAATGGTGAAGTGTATGTGTCATACTTCAAAACATGAAATGAGTGCTGGGTTTACTTTCTTTAGGTTAAGAAAAGAAAGATACTCAACCACCCCAAATGCATGGAAATGGCAAAATATTTTTATTTTGGGAGGGATGGATGATGTGTTAGAGATATCAACCTTAGTATGTCTATACTCAATAGTTTATATTTTGCATGTCTTTCTAACAATTTAGGCATAATATGTATTAATGGCCCTAGCCATATCTTTTATCTTCCTGTTTGAGTTAGTCTTTAGTTAGTCTGAGTTTTGTTCATCCTCCATTTTCTAGTCGGCAGATCTGCTTCTCTCCTCCATGTTTGAAGACCATATATTACAGAGTCCCTCATCATGAGAAGTTATAAAACCTTTAGTAAGACTATTTTATATGTTTTCTTTCTACAAAGAATACTACTGTATATACCTTTGCACAGTCAAGTCATCTGTATCCATGAATTCTGCATCCACACATTCAACCACCCGCAGCTTGAAAATTTGTATTTTTTTTAAAAAAAGCAAATCTTGATTCTGCCATTTTATAGAAGAGACAAAAAAATAGAAAACAGAGATGAAGATGGAATGCAATGGAACATTTTGGAAGAAGGCACAGATGCAAGGCTGGAATACTAAACATGTTTTAACATGCTGCTGCAAAGCTCACTCATATTCCCCATGATGTCCTATCCTGTCTTGCTAAACTTCACTGTGAAACTACAAGAATCAAGTCTTTACAAAGGAATGAAATAACATTTAAAAACAGTAAACAGGAAGAGAACATCTGAATACTATTAAATAATATTACTAATTTATCAATGAAATTGCACTAAAGTACTGCTGAGGAAGCACAAAGGCTTGATTTGGTATTTTGAAACATTTAGAGCAGGGGTAGGCAACCTTTCCCCTTTAAGGGCCGAGGGACTTCAGTTCCCAGAAGCCTCAGCCATGTTGGCCAATAGTCCCATGTTGGCCAATAGCTCCTGGGATTCTGGGAGCTGAAGTCCTTCGGCCCTTAAAGGGGAAAGGTTGCCTACCCCTGATTTAGAGTGTCCCCTGAACTATCAAAAAATGATATGGATACAGCAAACTAGATAAACCATTGGAATTACAGCTTCCCTAACTATATCCAGAATGCAATGCAAGTTGAATAACATCTATCAAGAGCTACCACTGTGCTCAGAACATGTACCAGTGTTGAAACATTGACACAGGAAGACATGGCAATGTGACTTAAGTACTATGAGTAGATTTTCTGTAACCAGAGAATAAAGATAGAAAACAATTTTGGTGGTTTCAAGATTTTCATCACAATTATCTTTTTTTTTTTTTTTTTGCTCATCCCAAGATGTGAGGCAAAATGCACTTACTCATAAATTAGCACAATTGCAAAGCTTGTGGTACATTTAATAACCATGAAATCATGCATACAATTTAAAAAGTGAATGGCTAAAAATGCATCTAATGGACAAGTACAAGCACACTTCAGCACATGGGGAATGTACACAAAATATGTACTTTAAGAAAAGTATGTCTGTAAATCTCCACTTTATAGAGAATCATATAGAAAATGCAGACCCAACATGTTTGGTTTTTTTTTTATCTAAGAGTTGGACCAGGGATCTAATCCCTGCTTGGCCATGCCCAGTCATGAAAACCCATGGGTTTGCCTTAGACAACTCACACTCTTTCAGCTTCAGAAGAAAGCAAAGACAAACTCTCCTCTGAACAAATTATGCCAATAAAAGCCCATGATAGGTTCACCTTAGGATGGCAAAACAATTTGAAGGTACTCAACAGCAAAAATAACAGAAATTCCCTCCATGAGGGAAGGGGGGGAAAATGAGGTATCAGAACTAGATCCAAACATAAAGGAGGAACACGGATGGAGTAACAGAATTACATTGAAGCTGAGAGTTCCTTCACCTTCCCACCAGAAAGCAAATAAAAATACATGCAGAAAATACTTGCAGCTGTGTTCCATCAATGAACTATACAGAAGGATGGACATATCCACTTTCCTCACAGCTAGGTGTTTTAGCAATGAACATCTTTTTCTTTCCCACACAGCTGTTTCCACTAACAGCGATAATCTAGGCAGTTAGAGTTCTGACAGGCTGTGATAATCATGCCATGAATGACAGAACATGGTCCTTTAAGATTCCTGAATGCCACAGCTCCACATATCATTTCCATCCAAACGTCATGAGCCCTTGTAAACTTCCCACCTCAATCATCATGCTTGAAGAGCTTCAAAATCTATCAAACCAAGACAGTCAAGGTTATTAGGGCACATATATGGGTATCTTTCCTCACACTTAATTATCACATTCCACAATAGGTTCTCTGGCTTCCTAACTGCTAGGTTGCCAGCCTCATTTTTCATTAACAGTAAGTCAAATGACATGAAAAAACCTTATCTTGTTTCCCCCCCCCCTTTATATGTAATGATGTGCAACCCTCCCATGAGTACAAATTTCATTTCATGGGAGGGTTGCCTGTCACAAAGCTGGACTCTGATGCATGAAGTAGCACATTTTGAAATGGGACAGAAAGATGTAGCAAGGATTTTTATCAATCCCAAAGTAAATATGAATGTGTGTGTGTATGTACCCCACCTTTCTTGGTAACTGATATTTAATGCAGTTAACAAACAGATCAACATGATAATAAAATCAATAAGACTAGTAGTCAGCAACTCAAAATGATGGGCAGAGTTAATTTTGAAGAAGACCTCTATATATATAAAGCAGGAGTATATCAGTCAACAAACTTAAAGGAAAAATCAGCCCTAGATTATCCTTTGTGGGGGACATCTTTTGAAAAACATAATTGGATTAATGGGGAGAGGAAATTATGGATAGATATTCTCTATCTTATATAAGTTTAATATGCTGTGAAGAATGATAACTGCATCCCAGTTTGGAGTAATTTAAGATGCAAAGGGGAAAACAAGTCACTAATCTCATAAAACCATGTTTAGCTCCTTATATTTTGCTTCAAATTGTTATTTAAACAAAAAATAGTGGTAACTCCAATTCAGAAGCTGAGATCTGCTGCTGACAACTTACATGAAAGCATTGACATGCAAATGCTTGTGTCTTTGCAGGTGGAACAACATTTGGCATAACCTGTTAATTCAGGGGTAGAGAATATGCAGCTTTGCAGTATTTGGGGGCTTTAAGTCCCAACAGCACCAGACATCATAAATAATGTGGGGATGATGACAGGTGTAATTCAGTAACATCTGGAGGGCCAGAAATTCCCTGACAAAATTACAATCTGATGTATATATGCAAGTGTGTGTATACTGCAAATATACTTTAAACAAAATAAATCAAAATGCCTCACATTCAAACATTTGACTCAAGAGGACAATCCCAACATGAAAAGGCAGTCTCAGCTATCACAAAAAGGGGAAAGCATTGTCTTGGACCACTATGAATTGGGAGCTATTTATCTTCATAGTACACAGCAAATGAACAATTTACTATAGCACCACCAACTACTTACCCCAACACCTTATAAACAGAACCAGGCAGACTTGCTCAAGTCTGAAACAGAAAAATTCCAGTAGCTAAGCAAACATAACAACAACAACAACAACAACGGGTGTCACAACCCCTGGCATTAGCCTCTCCTTTCATGTAAAAGTTCTAGGGGAGCAATTAGATGAGAGGGGGGAAGTTTCCAGTGGTAGCGCCAAACACCAAGAATTCTTAGGGAGATCATTAGGTGGATCTCACAAGTTGGACTACTAGTAAAACATTATTTCATTACAACCATATTTTGTATCATTGAATCCTACTATGGGCTGCTGGCAGAATAAGAAAAAAAATCTCTCCTCAATAAGCTGTGATATCATTATCATTGTCAATAACATATCATTAGTTAAACCTTAACAAGTGTAGTTGACTGAAGCGAGAAGCATCTGAGGATTGATATTTCCCTTTTTGCCCACCTCCCTGCTTGCCCGCTTCTTCTAAATGGTGGTACCTGCTGCTTTAACTTTTTATTGCCTTCTTCATATTTGAGGCACTCCAACTGTACAGGTTGGGAGTCTTCTATTTCTGCTGTGGGCATCTTCCTTGACATTAGGAACATATTACCCTCCCCAAACATCTCATAAAGCTTCCCTTTATTTACTCTTTTTTCTTAGAGTTTTAAATTGTCATTGCTTTTTGCCACATGTTTGGT
>CM034706.1:104012927-104038025 GCA_020142125.1 Phrynosoma platyrhinos
GATCAAATTTCATCCCCTCTTATTGCCCTTTTTAACTCCATTCTTAATAATGCTCCTGTGCCGACAAATTGGCATAGAACCCGGATATTCCAATTCCAAAAGCCAAAAAGGAACGGCCAAAAATAAATCTTTCCATCCTTTTGCATTTCTTAATCAAGATACAAAAATATTTACTTCTATTATGGCCTCCAG
Source organism: Phrynosoma platyrhinos (assembly GCA_020142125.1). Lineage (NCBI taxonomy): Eukaryota > Metazoa > Chordata > Lepidosauria > Squamata > Phrynosomatidae > Phrynosoma > Phrynosoma platyrhinos. Next base: position 104,013,120 of record CM034706.1, read on the forward strand.
AATAAATGAGTTTATTTTAGAATACATTGATCCTGACCAGGTGAGCTTCATGCCAGGCAGATGCCTAGCAGACCCAGTCCAAAGGGTACTCAATATCATCCACCATTCCAAACAGTCAAAGACTCCTCTAGTATTTCTAGAAAGCCTTTGACAGGTTGGAATGGTGATTTCTTTTTGGGGTCCTCTGACAGGAATACTTGTTTACTAGAATTTTTGAAATCAAATAATTTGATGAAAAAAGAATTACTTATAGCCACAGATCACTTAATAAAAAATCTATGGAAATTACTTGCTTATAGCAAAACTAATATTGTATGTCTAAGGGGCTTCTACAGACTGACCCAAAGGGCTGGTCTGGAGGCAGAGATGGGGAGGGGCAGCTGCATGCCAGTTGCCCAACCCCATGCCAGTGGTGTCCTGATGCCATGTGCTGTTATGCATGGCACATGACATCAGGACGTCCATCTGGCACAGAGTTTTGGTGCACTGCACTGGAAGGGCGCTAAAGAGCTACACACCGGCTCTGAGGCCTGCCTTTTGCTACCCCTGAAAGGAGCGACATTTTGCCACTCTTTTCGGGGTGGCAAAAGGAAGGATCAGGGCCACAGCATGTGGCAGCAGTGGCCCCGATCCTCTGCTTCCTGAGGCGGCCTAGAGCCACCCATCTGCAGCCCCCCTTAGTGTCTTATCCATTCACAGTCATTATATATGAGATATTGTGAAGAGAGTCACATGAACAGATCATATATAAAGTAGAAGGTCTGTTAAAGCTATTAGTTTAAGCTTTTCACATCAATATCATCCTCATGTTCAATATCATTTCCCAGAATGTGTTTGTTACTGATTAGATATACCAGTAAATAGCTACTGAAAACCATAGATTCCCCATAGAGAATTCTGACAGCATCTAAAGGTCTCTAAGAGCTCTCTAATATTGACTAATGAAATGTCTAATTGATCCATCACTATGGAAAATAACGCAAGCAGCACTGAATGCAATGTGCACTGTACTATTGTGTGCCATTTTTAAAGACAAACATTACTGTGAACATCTCTGTGCATTTTATTGCACTAAAATGTATGGTGCTGCAAACATGACTAATATGACAAAATCAAACATAGATATTTCTTTTTAGAACACCTAGTACAAGGGAAGAATGCAATTTGATTTCTATCAAAATGGTATGCCATCTTGTTTTAGGTTTTCCTACAAGCAACTAGAACAACACCTTGAAAGATAAGTTGGGTTGAACTGTAAGCATGACTTTATGTCAGGAGTAAAAGGATTAATGTTTGTCATACTTCCCTGTTGGACACCAAATACTGTAACTTAAGCTACACTGACAGTTTCAGAGGACATCTTCGTACTACCAAATGTAATGGAGAAACCAGGTATTTTGGCTTAGGATGAAGCAAGACTTCCCACATTCTTTTCCTCTCCAGATAATAGGGCTGAAGAGAAACATTTTTAAGTGAAAAATAAAACAGTAATTTTCAAATGTTTTATAAAACTGATCTTCATTGTGGTATCTCTTATTTAACTGATTCTTCAGCATTTTTTTGAAGGAAGTCTGATTAAATTCTTATTTCTGAGTCAATATGAATATGATTTTACTGTTAACTTTTGTTCACCATCCCTTTAAAAGAAGGAAGAAAAAGAAAAGGGGGGGGGGATAAAGGTGTTTGTTTTTTTTTTTTGTTGTTCTTAAAAGCACCCATTATGCTGTTTAGACAGAACTAGTCAGTGATAGCTGGTGGCTTTCAGTCCAGGAGGGAATTGATCTGCTCTGTATTTTATTTTGAATTTTAAAAGGTGTTATACAATGTGTTGACCATAAGATAATGACCATTATCATTATCTTAGATATTTCATCTAAAGTGCAGGTTAATACCAGGAATGGATTCATCACCTCACTGGAATGGGAGACATCAGATGCTGTCGCATTTCAGCCTTATTTCTCATAAAATCTCTTTGAAGGTGGTGCATGAAATAAAGAAAAAGCTCCTCCCCCTGGCAATATGACAAGTTTAGAAATGGGGTTGCATGAACTGGTACATGGTGAGCTTCCATTGCTAAAGAGACGGTTTGAATCACTGCCTTTTCTTTTAGGGATACCTCATAATGGTATTGTTGTGTGCCTTTAAGTAATTTCTGAGTTATGGCCACTCTACAGGGTTTTCTTGACAAAATTTGTTCAGATGGCGTTTGCCCTTGCCTTTCTCTGGGGCTAAGAGAGTGTGACGTGCCCAAGGTCATCCAATGGGTTTTTGTTTTCATGGTCAAGAGGGGATTTATACCATAGACTCCCAGTTTTCTACCCCAGTGCTCAAACCACTATACCACACTGGCTTTCATTTCATACCCTACCTCTGAAATAATATAAACTGTTGATGGTACGCTTCACTCAGACTGTAAAAGAGTGCCCCTTTCTCAATTAGTCATAAAGGAAGCGGTCATTTTTTTAAATGATGGCACTCATTTTAAATTGCCTGGAATTACAAGTGCACTCCACGCCAAGCTTTTTCTGAGAAAACAAAGAGAGAAGACGAGAGTAGAGCAGAGAAGACAAAACATTTTTGATGTCATTTCAAATATTTTCCATTCAAAGAATTTGGGTCCAAATATGATCAAGACAAAATATCCAGTTTCAAAGTGGGTGAAATGACCAACAGATTGTTTCCCATTTAATGCAACCCTGCCTGATCATTGGGATTATCTGTGTGCAGTTCAAAACCCTTCATCTGAACTAGCTCCATGTTTTCCAAATGCAAAACAATTAAGAATAGGAAAAGTGACAGGTGTGCCATAGGAGGATTTTATTGCTAAACAGTCATGACAAGACTTGCTTAAAAACTGTCTATGCCTGTGGTCTTTCCTTGGGAGACCTTGATCTACCACATCATCAATTTCAATAAAGAGACAGCTTTTCTCCACACCTTGCACCTTGCTACTTGACACACAAACAGATGTGATGGATTTACAAAGCCATCTTGTTCTTTCAAGGTAAAAATGGAGAGCTTATTTAACATCCATCTTGAGAGTGACAGGTTTGAAAGAGTTATGGAAGCTAGAGCACAACTCTAAAAATAAACTGAGGAGCTTATTGCACACCTGAAAGAGGCATTTTACCTCTTTCGGGTTCAATCCTCGACCCGGGATACACCTGGATGTTATCACACGTAATTCACTGATGATTCTGCCACGATGCTGCTGGCTGCATCCAGCCTGGGTCAAAGCTGTACTCAGCCAGCACTTTTTCAAAAATGGAAGTTTTCTGAGTAAAAAAAAAATTGGCCATCTGAGTGCTTCTTGGGATACATCACTTCTTTCAGGTGTGCGATAAGCTCCCCACTTAGGACAGATTCTACTGCACAGCAGGGAACAAAATGAGATGTAAAACAATCCCAAACTTACAAAGGTGGGTTAAGAGAAGACAGTAATATAAATGCTCCAGAATTGCTGAACCATTGGGCTGAAGCAACTTCCACTGATTTAGAGCGTCTTAAGATAGGTCGGGGAGAATGAAAGAGACTTAAAAACATTAGTTCTACTTGGACAAAAGACTCACATTTTGTCTCCTTCAACAAATACTTTTATTCTACCATGAAATGATGGATAAAAGGCACCAGCACAGCCACCATTTCTTTCCATTGTCAGATGCCCCACAGATATAACACTTTCAGGAGGCTTGCTGTGTGTCCTCACAGACTACACCTGCAGGGCTTATAAAGCTGAAACATATGGCTCTCTCATTGAGAGCAACTTCTATCATTGTATTAACAGGTCAAACACACCATAAGGGGGTGGCACTCATCCAGAAAAAGAAACTAGTTCTGTACAATAGAAATCCTTGTACATAATTCTTGATATTTTGCTTAGAAGTACCTCAGAAGTGTGTTAAAGGGAAAGTGGAAGTGATACTTGGGGCTTCCGACTCAGGAAAAATGTAGAATTTCACAGGATCAGATTTTTTTGATCTTCCAAAACTAAACACACACACACATATATGCACAAGCATATACACATGCATGCATGCACACACACACTTACACACCAACAAATCCTAAAGATTGCTAAACTCTTATGAAATGTGAGTAGCATTTGCTACCACTTGGAAAAACTAAAGACTAGAGATCTGTTTCCTAAATCTTCATTGCTGCCCCACACTTCTGTCTATGGTTTATTATCTGTCTGTCTCTGAATCTACTTTTAATGAATTCCCATCCTCCTCCACGTTCTCATCTCCTCCTCCTGCCCCCCTCCTTGTTATGTGTTTCTGTTTTTGCTTCTGTGCTTCTACTTCCCAAATTCAGATGTTAGGTGCTGTTCTCCTACTTGTTTCTGAGTGCTACAGATGTAGGTTACACCCATAGCAACCATGCACATGAGAAAATTGTGGGATTGTGCAGATATAACTAATCCTAACCAGCATGGATTGCCTGGTAAATGGGGTGCAAGTGGTGGGATCCTTAGGTGGAAGTGATCACATTCCACTGGAGTTTGTTATATAGTAGAAAGGAGAAGTCAAGTATACTGAGACATGCATTCTAGGCTTTAGGAAAGCTGATTTCAGAAAACCTAGGGAAATATTGGGTGTGATCTTAAAGTCATAAAAAAGGGATTTCAGAATGAGTGGAGTTTCTTAAAAGGGAGATATTGAAGGCACAATTTCAAACAGTTCCAATATGGAGGTGGGAGATGTCTCAAGAAAGTTTACTGGATGATTAAAGAACTTTCCACTGAGCTAAGTTTTAAAAGGGACATGCATAAGAAATGGAAATGGGGTGGGGGGAATCATCCAAGACGAATTCAAACAAATTGCTAGCATGTGTAGGGGGAAAGTCAGAAAATCTAAAATGCAGAATTAACTCAGGCTTACTAGAGGTATTAAGAACAATAAACAAGGGTGTTTTAGCTATGTCTGTTGCAGAAGGAAGAATGAAACGGTAAGACCATTGTGAGAAGATGGGCAAATGCTAACAGGAGACAGAAAAAAGACAGAACTACTCAACATCTTCTTTGATTCAATTTTTTCACAAAAGGAAAATGGTGCTTAGATTGAAGAAAATGGAGCAAAGGATGCAATAGGGGAAATACAGCACAGAATAAGTAAAAAGCTAGTACAGGAATACCTGGTTAATCTAAATAAATTCAAGTCTCCAGGGCCAGACAATCTACATTCAAGAGTATTTTAAAAACTGGCAGAAATAATCTCAGAGCCACTGGCAATCATCTTTGAGAATTCCTAGACCTCATTCCCACTGTGATTTTAAATGAATTGCTGATTGGGTTATATGTCTGTTGTTCCCACTTGAAACCAATTCTGAACTGATAGCACTGGGTTTCAATTGTGATGAAGTGAGGCAAACATTCTTTCCTGACAATAATTTTTTGGTGGTTCTTTTGAAAATGTCACCACTTCAACTCCCTATGTCCTCCACGTCCTTCAAGGTTGGGAGGGCACCACCTCAACTCCCCATGTTCTCCAAGTCCTGCAAGGCTGGGAAGGCAGCACCTCACCCAGGGGAGAGTCCTCCATATGACATCCAAGGCTGCATGCACCCCAGGGGATAGTCTTCCATATGACACCCAAGGCTGCATGCATCCCAGGGAACTGGGAGGACATGGGGAGTTGTGGTGGTGACCTCCCAGCTTGGAGGACTTGGGGGACATGCTTCCTAGCCAAGCTCAGAATGGAGGGTGTTTTAGAATTTTTCCTGGACAGAAGGTTGGAATGTAGGATGAGTCCTGGGAAAGGAGGGGGGGGGGAAATGGCAGATTTCCCCAAAAACTAGTGAGGGATGGGACACTAGCGAGGGATGGGATTCTGACCACGACACTCATTACTCCCTCCTGTGTTTTCTTGAATGTGTTGCTGGTTGCATCATTTATGATGTGTACATGATTGACAGGCATTTTGAAGGGGCACAAACTAGTGGGAACAACGCTTCTACTGGAATTGATTCACCAACCTGGAGTGAAAGCAAATTGCAAACCAGGTAAGTGGGAAGGAGCCCCCAGAGAACAGGATATGTCTCAGAAGACTGGAGGAAGGCAAATGTTGCCCCCATCTTCAAAGGGAAGAAAAAAGAGGACCCAAACAATTACAGCCCAGTTACCTGACATCAATACCAGGAAAGATTCTAGGATCTCCATAAGTCAGAAATGACTTGAAGGCACACAACAACAACCTGGCACAGCTGTTACTTTAGCTAGCCAATAGTTTCCTGGATCTACCCATTTTAATAATTGGTGTTGCATTGACTAGTTTCAAATCCTTTGGTACAGTGGCTGACCTCAGGGAGAGGTTACATATTTTAGTTGCAAGATCAGTGATTTCTGAGTTCTTTAGGTGAGTTCTTAAGTGACTATCAACTTAGAATGGTCTTTTATTTATTTGCAGTTTGTCATTGAGCTCTGAGGCCACAGAAACTATTGCATAAGTATGTTAAACTGGCTTAGCTGACATGGATTAAAATTTAAAATGAGTTGCATCCTGATTTTATCACAAGGATTTAGCTGCCAAAATTGCCACCTGGGTCCATTTGTGTTCCCAGGGGCATGCAGCATGTTTTTTTTTCAAAGCTGGGAATTTTTCAGCTTAAGGAAATGGCCACCAAAGTGCCCCTGGGAGCAGTAATGGACCTGGGCTGCACCTGAATGGTGATTTTGGTGGCTAAATCCTCCTGATAAAATCAGGAAGCTGGGTGTTTTAAATTTTAAGCCGGCTCAGGTAAGCCGGTTTAATTGCTTATGTGATATGCTTCCTCATCTGAGGCCTCGTCCTTTGACTCTACTGTTCCTCTTATCTACCTTATGGTACAATCCTGGAAACATTTTTTGACATTTTGATTTCTTCTATATGTTCAGCAATTAAAACAGATGAATATGTTATCTGAGAGGCATGTGGTGTAATGGTTTGGACATTGGACTATGACTCTGGAATTAAGGGTTGGAGCCAGGACATCCATGGAAACACACTGGGTGACCTTGGGCAAGTCACAATCTCTCAGCCTTAGAGGAAGGCAATGACAAACCCTCACTGAAAACATCTTGCTCAGAATATCTCATGACAGGTCTGCCTCCCTAGCTCTTGAAACATGTGCATAATTATTTATGAGCAACAAGCACCTCAAAAGCCTTTTTTGCATCCCTAATTTTCCACTGGTATTTCCTTTGAAACGTTTGTATTTTTTTACATTACCCTCAATTGGGCAATACTTCCAGTGTCTGAAGGAAGCACCCTCAATTGGGCAATACTTACAGTGTCTGAAGGAAGCCATTTTATCTCTAACTGCATCCATCACACTGCTTTTTAATCATATGGGTGATTTGCTGGATTTGACATATCCCCTATGACCTGTGGCATGCACCATAGCTCAGCCACTATTATTGTGGCCTTGAGTAGTATCATCAAAATATTTGAATCTTGATTTTTTTCTTTCTCCCCCCTCCCCCCTTTTCACTAGTTTCTAAATTTAATGGAAGCATCCTCATTTGAAATCAAACAGGACTGCATCAGAGCTCATATACAAATTAAATTTGATCCCATTGTGGTCACATTTTTCAGTCTGTTCAGATTGTGTTCACTTCTTGCACAAAATTGTGGGCAATGCCATTTTGGATTAAGTTCAGGTTCCTCTTCTAATTGGTCAGCTGCTGTGGGGCACTCATAACATCTAGACATTTTAGTTTTTTGTTATGCTTAGAGCATAACCAGTCAGTGTGAAGACTGTTAAAGTTACCAATTATGATGACATTATTTCTGTTAGATACCTCCCTAATTGTATTGTTCATCTCAGGTTCCTCTTTATAATTTTTGTCAGATGGATAACAGCATATCCCTTTCACTAAGCAGCTTTGGGAAATTGCTAGTGCAAGAGAATTTCATTAGTGAGAAACTGAGTAAAAAGTCTTTGAAAAATGTTCATTCAGTTCTAGTTTTTCCATTTGAACATATTTAAGGCTGCAGCTCTAAACAAACAGTATTTCTTTGAATTTGTTCCAATGTATTTCATCCCACTGAATCCCTGATCAAACTTCCATTAAACTCTGACTGACTTATCACATTTCTATTTTTTTGTCTTTAGGTTTTGCTTAATCTTGACCATCATACAGAAATCCATCACAATATGTAATCTAAAATAATGACTCTGGAAAGAAACTGAATTAGTAGTATAACATGATTTAGGGGACATTTCAAAGTCCAAAATGTATCAAAATGTAGCCCAGAGTAAGCTTTTGGATCTTGCTCAGCTTAATACACATCTCTGTCCCTCACTGAATTATGAAATGACAATCCTAAAAAAGATTACAGTCCCTATCAGTTCTACAGTATTCCAAAATTCCTTCTTTTAGTTATTAGCATTTAGATTTTGGTATTCTTCTGTATCAATAGGATAAACCAGCTGCTAATAGTACTAGTCAACCATGTGAAGTATGTTTGCTAGCAGTGAGGAAAATGAGAAGTCCAGGTTACAATGATATTTTGCTGCTCTATCTTGTTAGAAACAGATTTGGATCCTAGTTTAATTGACAACTGAGCATTGCTGAAATTAGGGGTGAACTACAGGTTCTTAATCCCTGAATTATTAGGTTGCAAAATATGTATTAAAATTTGACTTGAGCATATGCTGCTGACGTTTTCCCAAACCTAAGATCTATGATGTATGAGTATATATTATATTAGCCTGGAATAATGGATTCTCCTTTCAGACCAGAATTGTTCATTTGCTTGTTTGCTGTTGTTTTTAATGGTTTCAAAGATCTAGATGTATTAGCAAGTCATCAGCTCATTTATTGCCTGGATTTCTTTGGTTCCTTGGTAGGCTGGTGCTGAAGGATCATTCCTTTCCCTTATGGTTCAGACTTATTGTATGGAGGAGAAGGAACCCCTATTGGACTTCAGAGACATTTCATTTGTCTTGAAAATTTGCAAGGATATCAGGGCCAAACTAACTATAATACCATTCATAAGGGCAAACAGATAGAGATAATTGGACTGGGAACTTTTGCTTTGTTTTGTTTTAAAGAAAATCCAATCTACCCAGTAAAATTCAGATAAGGATTATAAATTGTCATTTATTTCATTCATGCTTGTAAGATGAGAAAAATTCAAAAACTCCCCCCTCCATCCACTATGTAGATGAGATTATGGGGTCATGCAGATGGGGCAAAAGGAGTAGCCAAAGTGACTGCACAGGCCTGGTCCTGATCCAAGCTGCTGCTGCAGTTCTGAACAGGACACTGGCAAAGTGCAGACTTTCCCTGCTCCTTTTGCGGCCGGCTTTTCCTGGCCAGGTGCACTCTCCACGTGGCTTTCAGCTGTATTCAGGGTATGTGTCATCTAAATACCATACCCTCAACACAGCCCAAAGGCCTATGTCAGCTTTTGCATCTTTTTAACAATGATTATTTTACCTTTTATGACTTTTCTGGAAAAAAAAATCAAAGTGTGTTTTGTTTTGTTTTGGATTGGTTTGGATTGGTTTGGTTTGGGTTTTTTGTGCAAATGTGAGTGTGTGAGTGCATGACAAAGAATTGTACTTTAAAAAATTGGTATTTTCCTTAAGAACAACTAAAAAAAGCCTCATGGAATTTTCATTAAAATGCCCCAAAATATGGAAAAAATATTTTTCAGAAGGTAACATTTTTTTTAACAATGTTGAAGATTAGAAAGTTTAGGAGGGAAAGCAAAGTATTTACATTCTTAGTACCAAAAGAGATGTGGGCATATATCTCACTGCACTCTTTGATAGGTTAAACATTTCTTTCCACACTCACCAGATCTTTTTTTCTGGCTTGGGGCCCTATCCACATTCATGTTACCTTTTTAAAAAAATAAGAATAATATGCAATTGTTATTTGAATTAATAATGTCACATCTAGCTTGGCCCCATGGATACATGATTCTCTGTAAGCCAACCCAATTTAAAATTCGGGATCATCTCTATTAATAGCATGGTGTTGCAGGAAATGTAGTTTAGCATGCTGAAATATCAAACTGGTCTAGTATTCTGGTATTCCGTATCTTGCACACATGTAAAAAGTACAGTACCTACATACTGCAAGATAGGCTATTCCCGTTATATTCAGAAATGCTTAAAAACATTTAGCAATTCAAAATGAAATAAAAACAGCACATTTTCAGCAGAAAAAGAAAGAAAATTGTTCTATTCTGTATGGCTGTCTTATTCACAGATTATAACTATAGGAAAAATAATTTGCAGAGCAAACCCCCCCAACACAGCTGTTGGATATAATGTATTCATCTTTAGTATTTTTGTGGAATAGGGGCCTAGCAGGTGGCTACAAAGATGTTTGAATCATAAAGGCAAATCACAGTATCAAATCATATAATTGGCCTTTCTACATATTTTGAGATTATTTTATTATTGAGAACACAAAACTGTGATTAATGACTGGATTAAAATGAATTTTCTTATTCAGTTACAGTAATTATTTTCTAATTAATTTGGATCCTAGATACAAAAATAAAATAGGCATTGGAGGGGGAGAAAATCTGCCATCTGTGCCTTGACATTATTTACAAGATACATTGTATAGGAAAAGTCTGGTTTAGAAGAGCAAGACGATCATGTTAGTTCAGACTAGTCTTGATATACTGTGACCTATAAACCCAAATTCAGCCTAAGCATCATACATGGTGGGTCACCAGGGATCTATTTAGTTATTTCTTTATTGCATTTGTATCCCACCATTCATCCAAGAAACTTGAGGGAGTATAAATGGTCCTCCTCATTTTCATAATCACATTAACCCAGTGAGGAAGGTTAGCCTGAGAGACAGACTCTCAGTGAGTTTCATGATTACCCTCTGAGCCTCATTGCTGAGTGGGAATCAGAACCCACACACACCCCTTCCAAGTCCTAGCCCAACTCTTTAAGAACTTCTATTGCCTACATGGAAATAACATTAAAATTATCTAATATCAAACAAATAACAATCTATGGTTGACAAGTCACTTCTTGAAGGAAAGGATTTTTTTTCCCAGATCAGGTCATACTTCCCAATATATATCATATATAATTGTAGATAAGGAGATTATCAGATGAGGGGAAATCAGAGAAGAAAAAGACATACTCCATGCAAAGTCATGCAGACAACATTGTGCTTATCCAGGACTTAACCCATGAAAATCCAGGAATGGTCCAGCGTACAAATCATTCATGGGACTTCCCCATTAATGGTTTGTTGCTGGAGCATTCCTGGATCTTCATGGGTTAAGTCCTGGATAAGTGTGATGTGTCTGAAAATCTTCAGCATGATTGTGTGACTTTGCTATGAGTATGCCTTTTACTCTCAGCTCCCCTCCCCCGATTCTGATAATCTCTAATGACTGAAACAGGAAACAGGAAAATATTGACAACTGTGTAACCAGTAATTCTGACCATTTGTGGTACACTAGAAACAACTGTGTGGGATGCAGCTAATATAGTTAGACTTTGGGACACACATGAGATACAGGAACATGGGAGCTTTATATTGTCAGACTGTTGGATTATCTCATTTGTTGATGAGTAGGCACCAATTCTATGGGGTTTTAGACATGGGGAGTCTTCCCCAGTCCTATCTGGAGATGCCAGAACTTGTATCTGAGACTTTCAGCAAGCAAAGCCTTCCACCACTCTAGGAATTTTTGATCAAAAGTGTTGTGATCAGCTCCTTACACACAGAGCTGTTGCTGACATTTTGCTTAAACCAAAGTAAACTGAAAATGAATTTGGAAATGCCTGCTCAGGCAAACCATTTTGGTAGAAAGCGGCAAGAAGTTGCTTCTTATCATGCTGTGCCTACAGCAACATGGGAAGCAAATATGTTTCCTTCTCTCTCAACATTAAATTCAAGTAATTCTGGCAGAAACAAAAAAGGCTTTCATCAGAATATCAACATATTTCTGTGGATTACATATTATTATTATTATTATTATTATTATTATTATTATTATTATTATTATTATTATCCCGTCTCTTTGTGTCACAGAACTTGGGCAGCTTACAACATTAAAATATACATTCCATATCCCACAATCCTATCCCCTTTAAAATACTATTAAATTATTAACAATTTAAAACATATTTAAAATAATAACACAAATAACAATAACTGCAACAAAATCAAGGACAAGCAGGTTGGGCTATCTTTTGGTGGCCAGGATATCCATTCAGGAAAGGCCTGCCTGAAGAGATCCATCTTAACAGCTTTTTTTAAAGCTGTTTAATGTGGTAATATGATGGATCTCATCCGGCAGGCCATTCCATAATCTGGAAGTGGTTGCTAAAAAGGTTCTCTGGGTGGTTGCAGACAGTCTAGTTTTTATAGGCTGCAGCAGATTCCTCCTATATGACCTGAGTGTGCAGGGTGGATTATACAGAAACAGGCAGTCTTGAAGATAGGTTGGGCCCAAGCCATTTAGGGCTTTAAAGGTGATAACCAACACCTTGTACTGGACCAAGAAACTAATGGGCAGCCAGTGAAGTGTTCTTAAGATCAGTGTTATGTGGTCTTCTCGTTGTTCCTGAGACCAGCCTGGCTGCCATATTCTGTACTAGTTGAAGTTTCCGAACTAAGTATGAGGATAGCCCCATGTAGAGCACATTACAGAAATCGAGATGAGATGTTAGCAGTGCGTGCACCACAGTTTCCTAACTTCCAGGAAAGGGCACGGCTGGCATATCAGCTAAAGCTGACCATCGTATTTACCTGATTTTTATCATCTGAAGTGAGGGATCCAGGAGCACCCCCAGACTGCAAACACAGTCCTTTGAGGAGAGTGTGACCCCCATCTTAGACTGGGAGTTGTATCCCCATACCTGGCTTCAGGGCCATTACTGTGAGTACCTCTATTTTGTCTGAATTCAGTCTTAATCTGTTTTTCCTCATTCAATCCATTACTGCTTTAAGACAATCATTGAGAGGGGAGATGCCATCTAAAATCAAAGCTGAAGGCTGAGGCATGGAGAAATATATCTGGGTGTCATCAGTGTACTGATAACACCCCGCTCCATGTCTCTAGATGATCTCTCCCAGCAGCTTCATATATATATTAAATAGCATTGGGGACAAGATGGCACCTTGTGGAACACCACAATTAAGCTCTTTCCTTATAGAGCGACTGTCTCCAAGCATCACCCTCTGGAATCTGTCTGAGAGGAAGGAACGGAACCATTGCAGTGCAGTGCCTCCAATTCCTAACCTTTTGAGGTGATCCAAAAGGATGTCATGATCAATAGAAAACTACTGAGAGGTCCAATAGCACCAACAGGGTCACACTACCCCATCGATACTCATACAAAGGTAATCAGCTAAGGCAACCATGGCAGTCTCAACTCCATATCCTGTCCTAAAGCCAATTTGAAATGGATCTAGATAATCAGTTTCTTCCAAAACAGCTTGGAGTTGAAGAGAAACAGCCCTCTTGATCACTTTGCTCAGAAAAGGTTGTAAAGAAACTGGCCTATAGCTGTTTGTGTCCATGGGATCCAGGGAAGGTCTCTTCAGAAGCAGCCTAACCACCTCTTCTTTCAAGCAGGATGGAAGATGACCATCCCTAAGGGATGCATTGATGATGTCCCTCAGGAACACACTCAAGGCATCACTCCCCTGGATGGCCAGACATGAAGGGCAAGGATCAAGAGGGCAAGTTGTTTTCCTTACTCTGCAAAGGAGCTTGTCCATGTCATCAGTACTCACAGATTCGAACTGATCCAGTATAATCTCATCAACAAAGTTGCTGGGCACCTCAACAATCGATTCTGCTACAGCCCTGGTGTCCAGGTTGGCTCTTATCTGAGAGATTTTATCTTCAAAGAAGTTGTTAAATATGTCACAGCAGGCCACTGTTGGGTTAAGAAATGGGTTCTGCGCAGGTGGAGCCTATGTTAGTTCCCTTACCATCCTAAACAGCTCTGCTGGATGGGACTGCAAACACAATACGTGGAAAGAAGAAAGATTTCTTCGCTGCACGTATTGCCTTGCCATAAGAACAAAGAAATTTCCTATGATGAATTCTGTCAGATAAGAGTCAAGTTTTCTGCCAGATGCACTCTAGTCGTTGCCCAACCTGTTTAATCTTCCTGAGCTCTTCAGTATACAACGGTTGGTGATTTGAAGCAGATTGGAAAGGATGCTTGGAATGATCATGTCGATAGCTTTGGTAAGATTGATGTTCCAGGTATTAACCAAAGCTTTGTCAGAATCACTGGCATTACCAATCATTAAATCCTCTAAGGCTTTCTGGAATCCAACTGGTTCCATTAGCCTTTGAGGGCGGACCATTATAATGGGCCCTCCACCCCTGACAGGGCGGACAGTGGTTCTTAATTCAACCCTGATCAAAAAAAGTAGTACGTATCAAATAATATGGGGATGGCATGATATTGCCTAGGTCCTATCTGCACTGGCACAAGGCAACTCAGAATATCCTGACCCTGGAACTGTCCCCACCATCCCCCATTGCAAAATCCCTTCATTTCAATGGCAAGCAACTGATCACATGCATATCTCCCTGCCATGGGTCACTTTGCTCTATTGGTGCCTTTTTCTGACTTTAGAGCAAGTTATTGGTGACAGCAGTGGAGCAGGACACAATTCAGATAGACAGTCAGCATTGGAATGGAGGGTTCTGGATGATCTGGAGCAATTGGTGATGTGTTTTAATTCATTTTAAGAGAGTACACTGTGATTCTGGAGCTGAATGGGCTGGACATCATTCTGTTTGCACCAGAACCAGGGTCTGAGCTGTGTGTCATCCAGTTTCCCCACTAAGAGGATGGCAGGAGAGCATTTTATTTGGCCTGTACAGATATGCAGGCTCTAGGTAGCAAATGACATATTTTCTCTTTTAAAAAAATATCCTTTTCTCATTTCCATCAAGGGAAATAAAAATATCCCCAATTTCCACTAGCTTTTTTCATATATTCAATAAATGGCATGCATCCAGAACTTTGAGAGTATTTGGCACTGGCTACAAGAGGCAGAGAAATGAAAACTAGCAGTCCTGTTACTATTCACATTGATCTAATGACATTTTCTACTTGTTGCATTATTAACAGAAATTAAAGATAACCAACTACTCGAAACACAGAATGAAGCTCTTAACTTCTTGACCTCTCCTACAACAGAGTAGACAGCAATGTTGGGTACAAGATATAGTCATTTACCAACCAGCCTAAAGCTATCATGGGAAACAAATCAAAACAAAACCCATAAAACAGTAGAGTGCAATGCCAATGTCCCATTAGAGCTGTCAGATCAATACAAGAAATGAAAATATTCTCAGCCTCCATTCAACTGAAAGAAGTTTAAAGCTGACCTGCTATGGATGGATCAGTTCTATAATGGAGACTTTTCACTCCTCTTCATTTAAAAGAAGAAGAAAGAAATAGAAAAGAGGAAAAAGGAGAAAGCAAAAAGGAGGGGGAAAAAACTATTAAAACCTTATGGAGTGTTTTCTCTCTCTCTTTTAAATACTTCTCATGTGTCCCAGTGCAAGTTTGAGTCTAATATGTTATTAACTTGAGGGATAGTTGTGATGGGAGTGTGTCATGGTGACAAGGGGCAAAGAGATACATAAAGAAAGCTGAACTAGATGTTTCTAGAGGGAGAAGAGATGAGAGAAGGCAAGCTAAATAGATGCATAGAGAGGCAGATGTTCATTGAAGAAGGCAGAAGTTTAGATTTAGATTAGATTACTTGTAAATAATTTCAAATAATAAATGAAGTTATTTGAGAAGGGCTAATTTCACATTTCCTTGTTTTTGATATATGGTATGGTTTTGTGAACAATTTACTCAGACATGTGAACCCCTAATGGGTATTTATAGTAAATATGGGTTATATATTTGTATTTATTGTTAAAAGCAGTGCACTGGTTTTCCTGAGTTGAGGGGAAAAGCTCTTTCAGGGATTTCTAGGGACTAACTTTGGGCAGAAATTTACAGGCTAAAGGTTTTTAAAATGGACAATTAACCAGAGTGCCTCTTAAGGGAAAACGAGGTAGAAGAACAAGCTGATTTTGCAACAAAAAACAGTTATTTCTTTCTTGAAAAGACAGAAAAAGCAACAGGAACCAAGAAAACAGATTATGCTCAATGCAAGCTGTTTCTCAAAGTGAATGAGGGGGAAAACAGCATGGAAACTAAAAAAAAACCCCCCAAAAAACCCAACCCTTTCTCCTTACCAATCTAAGGGGGGGGGGGTTCAGCTAAGCTTAAGTGACTACAAGCTAAAACATATGTATGGATTTTTCATCATCTGAATGAAGATGATGATGGATATTGGAGCAAGAGAAGTCATGGAAGCTGGTCTAAGAGAAAATCTCTCTCTCTCTCTCTCCTCTTCTTAATTTAAGGACTGTCTCCTGAAAATGAAGGATATATCTCTGGATGGGGCAAAACATAACCTCAATTAAGTTGTTGTTTTTAAAAATGTGCTTACAAAGAGCAGACATGAACATGTTCTTCAGGGACTGATAATGACTCTCAAGTGTTCTGGGCAGTATCAAACAATGGCACTAGGTACATAGGACAAAGCCAGTCAGTATATTTACCCTTTTTCAAATCCAGATAGGTTTATTCAACCTCTCTGAAAGCTGCTGGATAACTCACACTGGAGGACTACCTTTCTGAACCCATTTAGTAGGTCTCCATTCAGTGAAGGTAAACCACCACAAAACCATTTCCTTGTCAGCAGGAGGTCAGGGAGGGTCTGGAGTACAAATTGCAGTTTGTACTTTAGAATAAGGGTTGGCTTTCCCCCTAGCCTTTTCAGTATGCTTTCTTAACAATTTGTGCAGATTCTGGCACATCAAAATGCATCAAAATCTAATATTCAAATTTATTGGGCATAAAGGGCAACATTATCAGTATTGTTAATTGGGAAATTGCTTTGCCACACTGGATTTTTACTTGGTTTGTGTGTGTGCATTGTTACACAAAGGAAAATAGACTTTTCAGAGACCTACCATATTACCACACTATACTCTTATAGTATTGTTATTCCATTTTTACTGCTTTGGCTGCCTCCTGTTGCAGTCTGAGGTTTGTAGTTCAGTGAGGCTTAAGAGCACTCTGGCTGAGAATTCTAAATGCCCCTCCTTAAATTGCAAATCCCAGAATGCAACAGGAGGCAGCCAGAGCAGTTAAAGTGGAATAACAACACTATAAGAGTGTAGTGTAGTGCAGTAATCTAGTTAGTCATGTTACTTACTGTTTGAGTGGGAAAATTACAAAAGGATCTTGTGGTAGCTTAAAGATTTTATTTGACATTATCTTTCATAAAAACACATTTTATTTGACATTGTCTTTCATTGATGTCATTGTCTCAGTTGTCCTACTGCCTGATATGGGTGTAGAGGTGCCATGCCCAGCAGTTTCACCAGTCACATAAGACTAAGTGGAAAAGATGCTACAAGCCACAAAAATTACACAGAATTTAGGGGCCTTTGCAGACTGCTAGAAATAGTGCAAATTGAGTCCACTTTAAGGGTTAGGGTTAGGGAATCATGGGAACTGTATTTTATTGTGGCACCAGAGCTCTCTGACAGAGAAGGCTCAACATCTCAGAAAAAAAACAAACAATTTCCATTATTCCCTAGCACTAACCCTAACCCTTAAAGTGGACTCAATTTCCACTATTTCTGGCAAAGGCCCTACCTTTTTCAGCCTATTACAGGCAAAAAAGAATAATAATCAGAAAATCACCAGGAATTCCATCCTTTTGGCAAGTGAAAGACACTTAATTCAGCAGATGCACAAGACTAGATGAGGATGATACCACACAAGTTACAGAAATTGCTCAGCAGTCACTTTCTACTACTTATTGCAGGCCAAACATCTGTGTTCTAGAAAATACTTACAACAATAATATTTCAGATAGCCATGCTTACTACATTCATCAGTTGAGGAAAAATAAATATTTGTAGCAATATATGGTTGATACCTCTTTTTGTAAGTGATTCTAAAACCCTGATTCAATTCCTCCCATAAATATTGGGCAGCAACCTGATCTGGATATAAATGTAACCAGCCCATAAGCCTATCCAACTGGGCCCCTTTTGGATCTGTGGGAGTTTTACCTGCCCTTCATCTGCCTCCTTGTTTTTCCTTGCCATTTACTGACTGGCCCCTTTCCCCTGGGGCAACTTCAAAAGGAATTGTAGCCTTAACCCCTACAAACAGAGCACTTATGCTTATATTTACAAGGTTGATATGTGCAAGCACCCTGGTACCTGAACTCCCAGCACAGTAACTTCTGCTGCTGACCTTGGGAATCCAGCAGACAAAGTACAACACCACCCTAAGTATTCTGTACCAGGTGGCTGCTTTGAGCTCTCTCACCATGATTTGGCCTAGCTGGAGACATGACCAGCATCCATAATTGAGAATGGATCATACCTCAATGCAAATTAGTATAGTTTGCTGCCATAAATCTAAATGTTTCATCATACTAGAGCTAAGCTGGCCCTGAGATATTTGCATATACCCTATAAACAATGTCCATATAATTGCTCATCACACAAGCTCTATGAGGCTGTGCTTGGACTATTACTCCTGCTTATGTAAAGAATCCTGACAACTGATTGGTCCAGGTTCTATCTACTCTGTGCCTTTTCAATTTTTCTTGCTCCCTATCATCCAAACCTTCATTTTCTTTTTTATCCATTTCCTTGTATAGTAATGGATGCATATCTACATATTCTCCCTTTAATATCTCTTCTGTAGTGGCAAAGGTGAGGTGGCCTTCTGGGAAAGGCAGTAGCTCACCGAGAGGAAAAGCACTGTAAAATCCTTATTGACTGGACTCTTGCCTTTTCAATGATTTGGATATCTTATCTGAGGTGCCAAACAAAAAAGAAACTCATAGAGGGATGCCTGATGTCCCCAAGGTAAACTATATTGTGGAAAACAACTAATCTTGAGTATGGCAAGGATGACCATGTTCCTGGCTGGCTGGCAAGGGAAACCCAGGGTCAAATAAATCTACCAGTTCCACCCAAGGATATATTGTGTGCCACACCTGAATTAGTGGACATGGTGGACACTTCAAAATTTGTGAAGTCAAACGCTATCTCAGCCAGCCTCCATAGTTTTTGTGGGGTTTTTGGGCTATGTGGCCATGTTCTGGAAGAGTTTATAGAACATTGCAATTCTTGGATGTCCTGGTCATCCACAAACCAAGCCAACATTTGGGCCACACAGTATACAGAAAATCTACATACACAGACAAAATCTACAAAAGAACTCCAACCATCACTCAGGACAAAAAAGAAATACAATAAAAACACTGCTAGACTGGACAAAAAGGATCTGTGAACCCTACTTCTTGGAAGATGAATTGAAGCACCTAGACTGGGCTCTACATGTTAGAGTGGTTATGCAGCACATGATGGTCCACGTCAATGTGCAACACCAGTGTCACCACCTTCTCAGATGCAGGCAGTAGCTTGTGAGCTGAAGGAGCACATCTCCCCTTCCAGAAAGAGTAAAGAGTCTCTAATAATAATAATAATAATAATAATAATAATAATAATAATAATAAATTTTATTTATATACCGCCCTGTGGCAAGCCAATCTGGGTGGTGTACAACAGTAAAATACATACAGCTTAAAACAATATAATTCCCTCTACAGACAGACGTCTTTCAGATGAGTCTTTAAACTTGGTTCCTCTATGTACAAGGCTATGTACATGATCCACAGCAACAACTACAACCATTGAACCATCCAACAACAACAACCCACTTGATCCACACATGTGTCCAGAGGCAACTCCCTTATATACCCAGGGCTTCATGTGACCTTCTGACCCTGCCTCTTCCTTTGGACACTTGTCACTCATCCTGGGTGACTTTGCAGTTTTTCAGCCTTTTCTATGCTTTCCAGCACCTCAGCTGATGTCACTTCCTATGACACAGTACCTGGTGGAAAGTGCTGTGTCATTATGACTGCCTGTGACCCTTTCATGTCTGGTCACTTGTGTATCCATCCACGTTGGACATTTTCCTTGAGACAATGAGCCTAAGCAGATGGCTTATTGGGCTGTCTTCAGCGCAGGGAAGGGGAGGGGCAGCCACACGCTTGGCGCCCCAACCCCCTCCCGAGGTCGTCCTCGGAGCAGCCTTTTGCGTCACACTTTCACTGACTTGTGAAAGGAGTGCTAATTTAGGGCTCCTTTCAGGGGCAGTGAAGCTGCACCACAGGATCGAGGCATGGGGATGCCTCGGTCCCAAAGCACAGCTTCCCAGGTTGGCCCACGGCCGCCCGTCTGCTTAGGCCCAATGTCTCCACACTACAAGGTAATGGTTACTCCAGCTCAGATATAAGAATGGCTGCCAGACCCAGAAAAACCCATAGGAGTGAAGACAAACCACTTCCCAAAGGGAAGGTATTTGTTACCCTACATCAAAGGGAAACTGGTGAAGAAACACAACCTCCCTATGATCTACAAATCAACTAAGAAAATCCAGCAAATGCTGCACTCAGCAAAGGATAGGCAAGACCCTCTCACAACTGCAAGAATTTACCGCGTACCGTGCAGCTGCGGACAAGTATACATAAGGACCACCAGGTGCAGTGTTGAAACATGAATCAAGGAACATGAGAGACACTGCATACTGGGTCAGCCAGAAAAATCAGCAGTAGCAGAACATGTTAGAAACCATCCTGGGCATGAAATGCTATTTGAAAACACTGAAATTCTGGACCATGCCAACAACTAACAGGTCAGAGTGAACAGGGAAGCCACTGAAATCCACAAACACCTAGACAACTTCAACAGGAAAGAAGAAACCCTTAAAGCAAATAAAGGGCCATTGCAGACCGGCCCAAAGGGTTGGCCTGGGGGTGAAGTTAGGGCAGAGCAGCCACATGCTGGCTGCCCCAACCCCACCCTGACACCGTCCTGATGCCGCACGGCCGTACGCATAGTGTGTGACATCAGGACACCCTCCTGGCACAGCATTTAAACATGCTACACCAAAAGGGTGCAGAAGAGCCACAGCACCAGCTCTTAGGGTGGCCTTTTGCCACCCCTAAAAGGAGCAGCATTTTGCCCCTTTTTTGGGGGTGGCAAAAAGGAGGATCGGGGCCATGGCATGGGGTTGCCGTAGCCCTGATCCGCTGCTTCCTGGGGTAGCTCTGTGCCGCCCCAAACAGCCGGTTTGCATCGGTTCAAAGTTTGGCTACCAGTCCTGAAAAACACCTAAATTAAGACTCAGCACATGCAAATGAACTTCACCCAAGGTCAGGAGTTTTCCCAGGAGACAATGGATCACTAATTAAATAGACACCCTGAGGCTTTGCCATTCAACAGTAGACCATACACCGATTAATATGTAAATAATTTCCTCTCAACCAAGGGTCACACAGTATATATATCCCACTCACTTCCATGCCAGTATTCTCTGAAGATGTCAGCCACAGATGCTGGTGAAACATCAGGAATAAAGTCTTCCAGAACATGGCCATATAGGCCAAAACCCCCACAAAAAACCACTTCAAACTCTGTTTGTCTGTCACCCACTGCCTTCACCATGCTGGGCAGGTAGTTGTCTTCTATATCCTGGGCATGGCCCAAAATCTCCTTAGTAATGCATGATTCAATACAATGCTTTGATCCCTTAACCTTCTTCAAAGTTTTATAATGCTTGTCATGTTGTAAGGCTTGCAATTGGGCCAATATTACCTGCTTCATATCAGGCTCATCCTCCTCTAAGAAAAAGGATGGGGAGGGAGAGGGAGATGGTTGAGAGGAAATTTTTTGGCTGGGCCCTTATCCTTGGGGCCACCCTTGCATTTTTTGGGACCCATAATAGTTAACCTTGCCATAGTCCAACCTCAAACTAATTAACTTTATACACTCAATTACACTAAAAAATTATTAACTTTGAACTTGATAAATTGAAGACCCCTAAGTAACAGCTTTGAATACCTTGACACTTCCTATCAAATGAACTCTTATAACAAAATATAATTGGAGTAATTTTAAATACCCAACTTAAACAACCAGTGTATATCTACCCTTTACCCAAATTTCAATAAAGCACAAGGCTACAGGGCTTGTTAATTAGCTACTACTCATGTCCTAAAGCCAACCAGTTCAGACCAGTATACCTAAAATTAAACCACAGCTCAAATAGTATGAAAGGCTCCCTAACACTCACTCATACCTTGGTTACATGCTGGAATAGCCCCCAGCCATTCCTAAGAATGAGTGGGCTGCCTGGGGGAGGAGCACCACCAAAGTAACTGAGCAGCCATGTGGCAGCCACACCTGTGTCAGCACACGCCTGCTCTAGCATCAAAGAAAAAAAAACAAGGAATGTCCTATGGAGGGAGGTAATTGAGATCCAGACACCTTGATGTGAGCCAAGCATGGGAGTGGTGGTTTCTTAACTCCTAATGGCCTCTCTTCCATGCAAGGCAGCAGCAGCTATAACACTGATGCTAAAACCCATGTGATACTCAGAGCTGAACAGAATTGAGAACAAGGACAGGCTGGGCATGGGGAGGGGAAACCTACCCCAAGGCTCACTGTGCAGGGAGTGCTACTAAGCGGGGAAAAATGGCTGCAAACAGCCCACTAACAGAGGGATGGAGAAGAACAAGTATGGGCCAGGAAGGGGGCCTAGTTCTAGTTCATAAAACAGGAATGCCACTAATGGTGCAACAGTCACTAAAGGCCAGCACACTAGTGTTGGCCTTCTCTTGGACAAGGACAAAAGAGAGGGGGGAAGGGAGGGGGGACCCTGAATGTCAGAGTGCCACAAATGTGGCAGAACTGGGCTGAGCAATACACCCCCAACAAAACAGCAACCTCACATAATTAATTAAATTGAACAGTATCCCAATAATATTAATAAACAGGAGAAAATTTTATCGCTCTGCTGGCTATATTACACTACAAGTGCCCAATCAGTCTTGCACTCCTGACTTGAAAGATTGAAACGGGGGGGGGGGGGGGGGGGGCACAAGGACTTAAATTATTTAGCTCTGCCCCTTGGCACTCTTGTCTTGGTGGAGGTTTAAGTGCTGATTTAATCTGAAAGTTTGCTTGTTTGTTTATTTGTTTGTTTGTTATTATGATTGATTTTACATGCACTTTGTTTTAAGTTTTGTGCAAGCTGTCTTGGTTATTACACTGAGAGAAAAATAGAATATAAATAATGTAACATGATAAATAATAAAGTGTACTTGCTTTAACTGACATATTTCACAAATTTATGTGTGGTCTACAAGACTCAGACTAGAAGTGGAAACACATCTGTTTGGAGATTTTTATAATTGTGAAGAAGAAAGAAGTGGAAAATTATTTTCCATCTTCTTTATTACTTTGCAAATGATACACAAACTATGTACAATTCTAAATGTGTCCCTTTCAAAAATGCACATAATGTAGTAGACATAATGCAGTTGAACACAACTTTAAGTGCTGTAGCTCTGTAGTTGTGGAATCCTGGGATTTGTAGTTTTACAAGGTCCATTGCCTTCTCTGCCAAAGACTGCTAGTGCCTCACCAAAATACAAATAGCAGAATTCTGTATGATGGAGTGATGGAAGTTAAAGTGGTATCAAGTTGCATTATTTCTGCAGTTTATATGCACCCAAAGTCATGTTTTGATCAGTGGCATGAACACATAAAAAGACATATATTAAGAGAAAGTGCATAGATGAGACCCAAAATGGCTGACAGCATAGATCAGCATAGATCAATATATGGCCTGTACAGACGCCCAGAAATAATCCAGCTTAGGCCACTTTGACTGCCCTGGCTCAGTGCTAGGGAATCATGAGGACTGTAGTTTATTGTGGCCCCAGAGCTCTCTGACAAAGAAGGCTCAATGTCTCAGAAAAAACTAAAATTCCCATGAAGTTACGTAAGCAAACTAGTGATGATACAATACACAATTAAATAAATTATTCTATTAAACAGCAATATAAGACAGCATAAAACATGGCAATGAAAATAAAAGAAAAGCATACACATACACTATTATTAAAAAAAATCCTTCTGTAAGTGAATTACCCAGAAGCCTGATTTTTTAAAAAAAGGTTGTTCCCTACAAAGGCCCTACATGAGGCCACAAACACACACAAATTCCTATGAAACACACATACACAGAGTCTTGCTACAAAACAGTGGCAGAAAGAGAATGCAGATGGAATTTGCAGAAATTCAATGGAATCAAAAGTGAGAGAATTTTCATATTCCACATTATAGCCCAGCAATTTCATTTCCTCTAACTCTGGAGACCAGGATTTGATTCCCAGTTCAGTCATTAAACTCATTGGATAACTTTGAACAAGTCACATATTCCCAGCCTCAGGAGAAGACAATGGCAACTTGCTCTGTGGAAATTTTGCAAGAAAGCTGGATGATAGGGTTGTCATAAGTCAGAAATGACTTGAAGGTACACCATAGCAAAAATTCTTTTCACCACATTTACTGCTCTAGCAAGTAATTGGTAGCAAAGGATGAATCTGTTGCCTTCTCTTGGATTCATTTTTTTTAAATCATATTCTTTCATATGTGGAAAAAGGGATAGATTAATAATTTCACATTCTATCTTCTTCTTGTTATTTTTTAAAAAACTTAAGTTGTTTCTGTCCTATTTATGAAAACACCTGTGAATTTTGGTAAGTTCCTATCAGGGGGGGAAATGAGTCAAATTATATTTTCACCTGTTTCTACAAACTGGTTATTGTTACTGGAATATAATTGGGCAAACAAAAGAGACAGTAAAGTTCTTTCACACTGAATACATTCAAATGGTACAGTAAGGATTCCGAAAACCTGAGAGCTACTGTGGTGTGATAGTTTGAGTGTTAGACAAGGATGTTAAGGAAAATGCAACATTGGAAATACAGTGATAGAAATAAAATAT
>CM034706.1:104070130-104081695 GCA_020142125.1 Phrynosoma platyrhinos
ATATTACAAATGATACAGATGTAAGTGAGAATACTTGAAAGACACTGTGGATTTAATAGATGACCAAGATCAAGGAAGGGAAGCTTTTTATGTATACAATTTTTATTTTGAATGTTTTGTTATGTGTATTTTTGTTGTAGTATTTATGTTGTAGCATTTGTATGTTTGTAGAAATTTTAAAAATAAAAACTAAAAAAAAAAGTTTCACATTAGCCATTTAGATAGACACTTGTGGTCATTTGTTTGTGCACATTCTGCAAATATATATATATATATATATATATATACACACACACACACACACACACACACACACACACACACACACACATATATATTCTTAATACAAGAAGAAAGAGCAATAAGTAGATGGGATAGAAAGTTAGGTTTAGGGACAAAAAAATTCAGACTGACAGATAGATAGATAGATAGATAGATAGATAGATAGATAGATAGATAGATGATAGATATGCCAGTCTGAATTTTTTTGTCCCTAAACCTAACTTTATGTCCCATCTACTTATTGCTCTTTCTTCTTGTATCAAAACCACAAAGACTGATTTATCTTGCATTATCTCAGTCACACTCTATGTTTTCAGACATATTCTTCCAAGCTCAGCAGCAAGCTTAATGTCTGCTTAGGTGAAAAGTTATAAGATTCAAAGTTTGTAGCCACTAGCAAAACTCCATTTCAGATATTTATCCCAAGACAACTAAAGCAGTAACAAGCATGACTTCTTCTAAGCTATACCAATATGCTTTGTGACCTCTTATTTTCATATCCCCAACACAACAACAACAACAAAAAATACAGAAGCTTCCATATGTCAATAACAGGATGCCATTATTGTTTGTTATGATTACTGCTGTCACTATGACTTGTGTTTCCCTCACAGAAATCAAAAGCATTGCAATGCTCATAAATGGCATCCACATCACAACCTCCATATTCTTCTCTGCTTTGGATTTTAACTCTGAGTCCCAAATTTAATCCATTAATCTTTACCTAGTTTACTATGATGATGGAATTGTTATTAAAAGGGAGAAATAAAGGAAAGTAGGACTTCTCATCATCCCTTCTCCATCAGCAGGGGCTACTTGCTATTTTACATGTTAATATGTCAAATGTTCCTACTGTAGCAGATAGTAGGAAATGGGTGGAGTTTCCTTCATTTCTTCATTTCTTCCTACTTCCTTCCTGTTGCAACTTTCCACCTCTTCTGTTGGAATGACAGTGTTGTTGGGTTGAAGGAATAGAATAGATTTTGGGCATCCATTGGTCCTGGGAAGGGGACTGGATGGTTTTGGATCAGAGGTCAGGAGATCATGAGATTTGATAAACCAACTTTAGGTTGGCTAAACTATTTTCTGATTCTTGGAAATAATGTAATTCCATGGTCAGAGTGGTGGACATGGACATGGGAGTTTTTATTTCTAGGCCCTAACAAACAATCACATCCACTCTGGCCCAAAACAAAGGAGCCAAAAGTGACACGGTTTTGGCCCAATCAGGAGGCATGGCATTCAGAATGATGCATGTCCTGGGACTGAGCCAAAGGTGCATCTTGCCTAATGCAGCCCAAACCTAGCTGCAAAAGGAGTGCAGAAAAAGTTCTCTTTACTGGCGGTCTGTTGTGGACCACAGCAGCAGCTGGCCTTGACACTGTGATGTCTGATCACTGTGGTCCTGCACAGAATAGGGTCCTGCTTGGCCCCTAGGTAACCTTGTAGGGGATAAAATGATGTAAAAGAAACTACAATGCTCATGGCTAATGTGGGACTGGATTGGATGATGCTTGGGATCTCATATTCTCTGTTTAAAACTGTACATTTGCAAAGCTATTGTAAAAGGCTTTTAGTTATAGCTTCAATGGAAAAGATAACAAGGAGTGTTGTTCTTGGGTCAAATTGACCATGAAGATAGGAAGACTGTTTCAGAGCCAAAGAGATAGAAAAATGAATGTTTGGTGATATCAATTAGTAAGACTGATGGTTTAGACTGGAAGCAAAGTTAGGAAGCTAAGGAGATAGAACACAATTAGTTAGTCGAGGTATTGATGAGTAATGCCTAAATAGTTCACGCATGGCAAGTAGAAGTTTAATATGTAATCAATACAGGTGGAAATTGAAACCATATCTTGTAACCAATGAAAAAATTGAATTATGCACATGCTAATGTAATTATAACTAGCTGTGTGAGATAGTATATAAGGATGTTGATTAGCTGAGGGAGGGGCCCTCAAGTCCCAGGGATAACCTGTCTGAGAGTCTGTCGATGTAAAAATAAACTCTACTTTCCTGAATATTCCAAGGGTCTCCATTCCTGTTTTAGCCACTACTACCTTATAAAAATCACTATTTCTCAGCCAGACCCACCCCATAGGACTGTTATGAAGATAAAATAGGGAAGAGGATACACATGTGTGTATACTGGATAAAATTAAAGATATAAATGTAATGCATGAGGAAATAATTTGACTCATTTAGAAAACATTTTCATTGAAATTGGGGTGGGAAGCTGAGCCATCAGCTTAGCTGGATGAGACGTGTGCGTGTTTGTGTGTGTGTGTGCATATACATGTGAACTCTTGAATATCCTCATCCACAACTAAGAGCTTCTGTGCATGGACAAGAGCTGTATAACCAAAGTGGTTATACAATTTCAATCTAAAATAATTTTACAACAAACTTTTCTGTATGTATCCCACCTTACAGAGCAAATGATAGTATAGGCCAACTTGAACTCAATGAAACTGGGATATAAATGTTTTTCAAATTCAGAGTCTCATCTTTCAGCTTCTTGCTTCATTTTGGATTCTCTTATCATAGGGTTTACAGTGTAAAATATGTTCAAATGTTGTTTACCAATGCCTATTTCTAAGTATTAGCATGGTGCCACTGCCATTGTCTCTGAGAGGTCCTCTGCCAGAGTCACCCCGCCATTGTTTCTGAAAAGTAGCTATTTGATAAAATTTAATCTCCCCCCACAACAATAGGCTGTCTGATGTGGGAGTCTTTATCAACAGCATATTCTCTTGCCTTACAGGAATACACAATCCTATTACAATGGAAAGGTGGTGCTGTGGTGGATACAAGTTTTTAATTAAATTATACATATGCATGGTGTGTGTCTCTCTGTGTGTTTTAAGGGAATAGCAGACATCTACCTTATTTAGTTGTTCTGCATATTAATGAGACCATGGGTAACAAAGATTTGCCTACCAAAATTGCTCCTGAAATACTTAATCATCTTAATTTGTCTCTATTGACCCTCTTTAGAGCTGCTCTTAAAGCCACAAGCTGATTCTTACAGTCTGAGTGGATTTTAATATATAAATTAATTGTGTCATTTGAAAGTCTTATTTTTGGTTTAAATATAGTTACTAATTGATTCAAAGACAATACCTTCCTGAAATGGTAATTTTAACTTTACCCTTTTGAAAGCTTACTGTTGCCTTTACCCCTCCAGAACATTTCAATTAAAGTAAAATTTTGAGCTGCTATTATTTATCCTTTAATTGCAGATCTTATTATTTCTTGGTGGATCCAGGTACCTGAAATAATGTGCCTGAGGAAGAAAAAATAAGAATATATGATGCAGCTCGCCAGCCAGGAAGAATCCAAGCCTGCAGCAGCCTCTTTTCCCCCACTCCACCGGGGCCAGAAGGCTGCAGAAGGAACTCCAGGAGCAAGACAGCAGTGAGAGGAGGTGTGGCCAGGAGTGGCTGGCTTTATAAGCCACTCCTACACCCCTAAACAACACCAACTCACCAGCCAGGAGGACTCCAAGCCTGCAGCAGCCTCTTTCCCCCCACTCCACCAAGTCCAGAAGGCTGCAGAAGGAACTCCAGGAGCAGGGTAGCAGTTACAGGGGGCGTGGCCAGCTCCACGTTGGGAGAAAGACTTGGGTGGAGGCTTTGCCTGCCCCTACTACCATCTTATTCTTTGGGCCCTGGTGGTGTGGTAGCAACAGCAGTACCAGTGGAGAGCCAGGCCAGGTGGGCCTTTACATCTAGCCAGCCCTACCCTCCCCCATTACCACCTAGGACACTCTCCTTTTCCCAGCTGCAGCAACAGTGGCAGTGAGACAGAGAGCTGAGCCAGGCTGGACTTTACATCTAGCCCACCCGATCACTTACCAGCTGTGGCGGCCATAGCAGCAGCACTGTTGGGAGAGTTATGTGGGTCTATTGACTCCTTCATTATCAGAGGCCGGGAATGATCGGGAGGGGGGGCGGGAATCAGAATTTTGTGGGGTAATGGGAGGTGTGAGTAATCAGAGTAATTAGATGTTCCAAAAGAAGGTGGCATCACTGTTTGGAAGCTATCCCGCCTTCAGTTTACCTTGTTATCTGGAATGGGTTGGGGAGTGCACCAGCCATTCCACAGAACCTAACCTTGCTCCTCAGGTGAAAAACAAGATTCATATTATTTATGATCTTCTTTTAGATGAGGATGCTGACCTGGCTTGCTTCACAGAAACCTGGCTGGTCATACCCTCAATGCAGTCTATAGTACAGAACAGGAATATCCATGGGCGGAGGTAATAAAAACCTCCGCATTGTCATGGACGGATCATTTCCTGGTCAAGACCGAACTAAGAGCTACTGTCCATCCCACCAGGGGTGGTGGACCTATTAGAATGGCCCATCCTCGAAGACTAATGGAACCAATTGGATTCCAGAAAGCCTTAGAGGGTTTAATGGTTGGCAACACCAGTGATTCTGTCAAAGCTTTGGTTAATACCTGGAACACCAATCTCACCAAGGCTATTGACACAATCGCTCCCAAGCGTCCTTTCCAACCCACTTCAAATCGTAAGCTGTGGTATACAGAAGAGCTTAGGAGAACGAAGCAGGTTGGACAATGACTAGAGCGCACCTGGCAGAAAACTCTACTTTTATCTGACAAGACTCATCATAGGAACTTTCTTTGGTCCTATCGAGAGGCAATACGTGTAGCACAGAAATCCTTCTCCTCTGCATGTATTGCATCTGCAGAGTCCCATCCAGCAGAGCTGTTTAGGGTGGTAAGGGAACTGACTCAGGTTTTACCTGCACAGAACCCATTAATTAACCTGACAAGGGCCTGCTGTGACGTGTTTAACAACTTTTGCACAGATAAAATCTCTCAGATAAGAGCCGACTTGGATGCTAGTTTGGTAACAGAACAAAGTGATGAGGTGTTCAGCATCTCCGTTGATGTAAATTTACTGAATCAATTTCAGTCTGTGAGTACTGAGGACGTGGACAAGCTACTTGGTAGAGTGAGGAAGACAACTTGCCCCCTCAATCCTTGCCCTTCATGGCTAGTGGTCCGGGGGGGGGGATGCCTTGATGATGTTCCTTAAGGACATCAAATCAAATCATTTATTACAGCCATTAGGCCAGTATAAAAACACACATAAAAAACACAATAAAACATCTAAGTGACATATGACTCCTTGTCAAAACATACTGATAACCATTAACATATTTTAGTTTAGAAAAACAAAAATAAGACAGCATTATTTCTTAATCATAATATCTATAAAAAATTCGACATTGATAGGTTTAAAGACTTATAATAGATGCAGAGTTGTATGATTTTATATAAATCAGCCAACAGCAAACATGCAATACTGTCTTTAAAATATTTTTGTTCTCGGGTAGTAACCATTTAATTTAGATGATCCTACAATAATCAATGTAATCTGTCTATAGCTATCTATCATGTGTTTCTCTAGATTTTTGACAGAGGTATTTTAAAATCTTTTAACATATTTTATATCTAGCATATAGTATAAAATATAACATACAAAATTGAAATATATGCTATAATTATGTGGTGGTTGGTGAAGTGGTGGTTGGTGGCTTCCATATCAGTGGTATCCAGAATAGATTTGTCACACAACAAGCCACCAGCCATTGCATAGTGGGTGTGCAGATGGGCAGCTCTGGGCCACCCCGAGAAGTGGCGGATCGGGGCTGTGGCTACCCCATGCTGTGGTCCCAATCCTCCCAAAAGGCTGCCATAAGAGTCGGTGTGCAGCTGTTTCTTGCCTTTTCTGGCGTAGTGCATAATGGCGTGTGATGTCAGGACAATGTCGGCGTGGGGTTGGGGCAGCCGACTTGCAGCTGCCCTGCCCCAACTGTGCCTCCAAGCCCTTAGTTGTGAAACCTCCAACTCTGAATAAACATTTACTCTTTCAGACTCTCTGATATAACCAAAAAAGATACAGCAAAATAGCTACAAATAACCAGGGTTTGAATCACTGCTCAGCCATGGAGACTCTCCTGGGTGACCTTAGGCAAGTCACACTCTTTCAATTTCAGAGGATGGTAATGTCAAACACCTTCTGAAGAAACATGCCCAGAAAACTCCATTATAGGTTTGTCTTAGGGTCACTATGAGTCAGAAATGACTTGAAGGCATCCAACAACAAAATTTATAGAATGGGCTGTGTTCATTGCCACTGCCAAATGTTGACTCACATAGACTGTTGAAACTATTTTGGAACAATTTTAGATGAGACATTTTTCATACTGTCATCCTGCTTCATTCAGACATACATGTAGCTGGCCTGCATTCAAAACCCTTTGTTTTTCTCAACATTATATTTTTCTTATTCCTTTATCCTAAAGGAATACAGTCAGGTTGCAGAATGCAGGTGGGTATTATCACACCAAAGCCACCAGTTTCACCAGGTAGGTGCAACCCAGCTGCATCCCAGGTACCGGGCATGCTTAAGAGGCCACTTTTCAAAGCCATTAAGCTTTGAAAAGTGGTCTCCAAAGAATGCCTGGGACATGGAATGCAGCCAGGTTGTACTTGTCCAGCAGCAACAGCTGTGACTTTGGTGTGATAATACTCGCCTACATCTCACAAACTGCCTGTATCCCATTGGGGAGCAATTGAGTTATTTGTTGGTGTGATAAGCTCCTAATTGTTTGTAGAATGTTATTTTCTTCTGGAAATGCTCTTGGAGAGTCCTTTTCCAGCAAAATGTCCATTTGAGGGAAGTAAATAAAACAAATAACAAATACAAGCAGAACAGTATAGTCAGGAAATTTTGAAAAGCAGGCCCATCTAGGTTCTGCATTGCTACAAAATTTCACTGAAAACAGTGTTATGCTGAATTTGGAGGCTTTCACTTGGTATATTTTTGCTATACTGGAGTTTCTAGTGTATTAAAACCTTTTGACCAACCAAAAAGGTGCAAACCTTCCCATGCAGGCCTTTGAATCCAAGGTTGCTATATCAAGCAAAGATGCACTTTAAAAGCATGCAAAGAAAAGTGGAGAGAATGTTGGTAGAGTGAAGTAATCTAGAGTTCATCAAATTATTTGGGAGGAAGGAGCTTCAATCTATCAAATATATCAGGCCTATCAAATATCAAATCTATAAAATATATCATCAGGCCACATCCTCAAGGCAGAACAATATAGTTTAATTCTACATTTTAGGATGCAGCGGTCCACCTGGAAACCTTATACTTGCACTATTTAGTGCAAAGCTCATATATCTCTTTGTAGGAAGAGAGCAGTGAGTTCCTCAGCCAGTATCTGTATTCTCAGGAAAGGAGAGAAATTTAGGTTCTTGATGAGGTAAAACAACTCAACTGAAAACAATTTTAACAGGTTTATCGTTGGTTGGAAAGATAGAACTGGAATCCTTTCTCAGGTTATACTTAATTAAGGGCTGTCCCCGGAAAGCAGAGGATCGAGGCCAAGGCTGCCGGATACCTCAGCTCTGATCTTCCCTTTTGCCAGCCCAGAAAAGAGCAGCAAAATGCCGCTCCTTTCAGAGCTGGAAAAAAGGGCACCCTAAGAGCCGGCACACAGCTCTTTAGCACCCCTTCCAGTTCAGCACATCAAAAGGCTGCGCCAGAAGGATGCCTTGACGTCATGCACCATGTGTAACAGCACGTGGTGTTAAGATGTCATTGGGGAGGGGTTGAGGTGGCAAGCATCTGGCTGCCCCTCCCCATCCCTGCCTCCAGGATGGGCCAAAGCACCCATCTGTAGAGGCCCTTAGTCTCAGTGGTTTCTATTTCTTTGGATTTATTGTCCCTCTTAAAGCTCTGTGTGATTTGATAGTAAAGAAATCAGTGGCAGTTTATTCCTTCTGAGGTAAGTTCTTTTGTTTTTAGATGATGTTCCCCATTAATCTTAGGTTAGGTTAGGTTATATGTTGGCCATTTTCCTTTCTGCAGATTTTCTTTTTTGAAAAATGCCTCATGGGGTGAAGCCCAGATGGGAATTTTTAGGGTTAGTCATTTGCTATACCTACACCATATCCTCAGCAGAGATTTTCTCATGTAGTGATTATTAAATTCTTTATTAGCATTTAAATTATTATAGCAGAGGAAAGCATACCAGACAAAATGTATGCCTGCTCCATCTAATATTAACAGTCTCTTTCTTTCCAGTAAGATCCAATCTCTGACCCAATTTAGGGCACAGGCATGATAATAAATCTTTAGGTTTAGGAGCCCTAAGCCTCCTCTATCTTTTCTATCCTATAGGATCTTCTTTTTGATCCTAGGTTTCTTCCCACATCAGATGTATCTCAAAATTTCTCAATGTTTAACAAAGAAATTGGTCTGTAATTTGCAGAAATCTTAGGATCTTGTCCCTTTTTTGGAATTGAAGAGATTATGGGCTGATGCAGACCAACACTGAAAGTGGAGTTGGGGCAGGGTAACTGCTTGATAGCCATCCTGACTCCATCTCGAAACCGCATGCTTGTCTGCACAGTGCACGGCATCAGGGTGCCCTTTTGTCAGACTGTGTGCACACAATGAACCAAAAGGGTGCAAAAGAGCCACGGCACCAGCTCTCAGGGTGGGCTTTTTAAAAGACCACTCAGGGTGGTCTTTAAAAGACCTCTCAGGGTGGCCTAATTACAAGACCCAATTTCAGTGTTTTCAAATAGCATTTTATGCCCAGGATGGTTTCTAACATGTTCTGCTACTACTGATTTTTCTGGCTGACCCAGTCTGCAGTGTCTCTCATGTTCCTTGATTCATGTTTGAACACTGCACCAGGTGGTCCTTATGTATACTTGTCTGCAGCTGCACGGTACGTGGTAAACTCCTGCGGCTGTGAGAGGGTCTCTCCTGTCCTTCGCTGGGCGCAGCATTTGTTGGATTTTCTTGGTTGGTTTGTAAACTATTTGGAGGTTGTGTTTCCTCACTACTTTCCCAATTCTGTCTGTGACTCCTTTGATATATGGTAAAAATACCTTCCCTTTGGGTGGCTGCTTGTCTTTGGGTGGCTGCTTGACTGGTAAACAAGATATGGCTACCAGTCCTACAAAATAAGAAAATCTGCACTCAGCAAATGCAAAGGGAAAACCAACAAGGGTCAGGAGCTTTCCCAGCAGACAACAGCAGACAATCTCCTTGATTGCATATCCTCACCTGGAAGCCATGCCATTAACAACAGAACAACACCTATTCAACACAGAACAATACACAGTTTACATGGGAATAGCAGACAATATCCTTGATTGCATTTCCTGAAGCTATGCCATTAACTCAGAACAATACCTATTCACACAGAACAACACACAGTTCACCTGGGAACCACTCCTCCCTATCCAGGGTCTCACAGTATATATACACCCATGCTTTTCCATTTCAGTTTTCTCTGAAGATGCTAGCCACAGATGCTGGTGAAACATCAGAAAGAAACTCTTCTAGAACATGGCCACACAGCCCGAAAAAACCCACCAAAAAACCTATGTCTTTCTTTTGTTGCTAACAGATATGGTTTTTCATTAGAGGTGGGTGTATGGAAGACCTAGGATGCTACTGATCGTTCAACTTAATGTGTATCCTAAACAAGTTTTAAAACAAAGGTTGAAATGGACTGTTGCCAAGAAAGAAGTCATCAAGACAGGAGGAACTTTGGAGTGTGAGTAAAATAAGGAGTAAAAATTAGGAATGTGTAGTTTTTGTTTGTTTGTTTGTTTGTCTTTCACTGTTCATCTCTCTGAGAAAATACAGAAAGGATTTGGGCAGATGATGACACTAGACAGGAATGGATCTCTGATACAGAAACATGGGATGAGGTTATTTGATGATCTAATGTTAAAATTAAGAATTAGCATGATGTAGTGCAGTGATTCCCAAACTTTGTTCCTCCAGGTGTTCTGGACTTCAACTCCCTGAAGCCATAGCCAGCTTGGCCAGCAACCAGGAATTGTGGGAGCTGAAGTCCAAAACATCTGGAGGAACAAAGTTGCGAACCACTGATGTAGTGGTTTAAGTGTTGGACTAGCACCCTGGGAGACCAAAGTTTGTATCCCCAGGGTGACCTTAGGCAAGCAATACTCTCATAACCTTAGAGGAAACCAATGACAATCCTCCCATGAATAAATTTTGCCAAGAAAATCCTATGATAGGTCACTATTTGTCTGAGTCAACTTGAAGGCACATAAAAAGAATCAATAATGTTAAATTTGGAATGGCATCTTGCTTTTGCTTCTGTTAAGACTTTGCTTTTCTACTCTAGTACATTTGCATTTGACTGCCACATTTAGCCATTATTTAGGAACTAAAGTAGCAACTATAGTAATAAATGAAAAATCAGTTTACAGCAGTGACGACAGATTGTTTATGCTCTGCATAGCAAATAGTAATACTGAACAGATCTTTTGAACTCAATGTTTGTGAAGTAGTGTTTAATCAGAAAGAGAAATCCCACAGGCCCAGTGTTCATCCTCTTAACTGTCACTTAATGTAAGTAGGCAGACACATTGTTCACATGGATGAAGGACACTTATTCTGCTAAAATTCCCAGCTGTAAGTACCAACACAAGGAATAGCATGATCACAATAAATCTGCTTTGAAATGACAGACTCGAGATTAAAAGTTGTTGTTATTGTCAAGCCTGCATATTATTTAAAAGCTGCACATTCTTAAAGAATTTGAAAAGAAAAGATGGATATTATCCATCACTTTAAACATGCCAACATGATTTACAGTTGTCAGCCTGGTTTGCAAATGATGCTAAACCATAGTTTAGCAGCCATGAGAAAATAAGAAGTTTTCGTTTCCTTTTCAGTTAACTGCAGTTCATCATGATAAATCAAGAAGAGTGGTTAATGTTGATTATGATTGATTCAAACATGTAAAGATAAATAACCATAATTTGAAGTTGGTTTGTTTCAATATACCATAGCCAAATTTAACCACAGTTTTTCAGTTTGCGCACAACAAAAACTGCAGGTAATTGATAACAAAAAGAAAGAGATCTGATCATTTTCTTACCCATGAACCACAACAGGGCAGTTTGAAGTGAATTATCCCAAGCCTTGTGAAAGTAACACTAAATTATGTTTTACTGTTATGTGGAAAGGCAGCTTAAATCTAGGGATGCAAAACATTCACAATGTTTCCCATCCTTTAGAGTGCCTTTACTCACTGAGACATGCTATGGGTGTGTGTGAGAGAGATTTTTAATAATAATAATAATAATAATAATAATAATAATAATAATTTGTATCCTGCCCCTCTGAGAGCAATCGGAGCGGCTAACATATTAAAATACAGAATATAATCAAAACCCCAGTACCCA
>CM034706.1:104090552-104105913 GCA_020142125.1 Phrynosoma platyrhinos
CACTTTTTATGTCAATTGTCTTAATTTACATATGGGAAGCATCTCAACATAATGGGTTCTCTCTCATTCTTAGGTTACCTATTTACCTTGTAAACTCCATTATAGGCATGGTAAGCTACATAGAATCACAATATTATCTTCTTTAACAAAAAACAAACACAAAATTCATAGCTATCATTCAATTACCTTCATGTTACATTTAGTGGTGAATATTTTAATCTCTACCTTATCCTGCACAGAAATAACAAAACATATCTACTGAAATAATGATATTTTCCTTTACTTTTTTTTGGGGGGGGGCTATCCCTAAGTGTTGGAACATTTTAGCATTCTCTTTCCTCTTCCTTAGATAGGTTTGGATTTCCTCCATGCAAACTCTCCTCCTTCTCTCTCATTCAAACTAACCATGTGACGTAGGGGGACTGCATACAGATGGCTCTGGGCTGCCCTGGGAAGCGGCAGATCAGGGTCATGGCAACCCCACACCACGGCCCCGATCCTCCCTTTTGCCACCCCAAAAAGAGCACTAAAAAGACGCTCCTTTTAGATGTGGCAAAAGGCCACCCTAAGAGCTGGCACGCAGCTCTTCAGCACCCTTTTCAGTGCAGTGTGTTTGAACACTGTGCCGGTAGGGCATCCTGACACTGCGTGCTATGCGTAATGGTGCACAGCATCATGATGGCATCAGCATGGGGCATCAGGATGGCATCAGCATGGGGGCAACACACCGGCTGCCCCACCCCAACTCTACCTTGAGGCTGGCCCTTTGGACCCTTAAGGTCATGAAAATACTACATGAAAACAGTTTTTGCCAATAAATATTTCCATTTCAAACTGATATATCTCAGTAAATAATATATAAACATTGAAAGCACACAATCCCTGGCCTGTTCTGAAAGAGAGGTTTTCAGTATATTTAAATCAATTCCCTTGAGAGACATACAGTCAGTCAATATTGTTAGTTACAAGTGTGTGGGGATAGGGGGATGGCAGGAGGTCAAAAATGTGTTACTTGTTCAAGATGTAATGACTCAACATGGTTATTATTATTATCATAGGAGTTTATCGCACTTACTAATAATCCAACTGCTCCCCCACAAGATACAGTTGCTTTCTGGGTTGCTACCAGGTTTTATCAGATGTAATTTGCCACCACTGCCACAGGGCAATTTCAACCCAGCTGCATCCCAGGTTCCAGGTGCACCTCAGAGTCTGTGACTGTATCCCATTGGGGAGCAGTCGAATTATTAGTAAGTGCGATAATCTCCATAATTAGTACAGGATGACACTTAACATTCCCAAACAAAACCAATTTTTTTTAAAAAAATTCTGGACCCCACCTTAAGATAATTGACTTCTCTTACTATACATTAGAACTATCCAAGGAATAGCAACTGGTCCATGACTGCCAGAAATATTAGCAGATATGGAGAGGCACAACAGTGTTATGTAATTGAGGCTGCTTTGCAACCTGCCTCAACAGATCCTCTATATGCTATATAAAGCATGACACAACTAAAGCTTCATGGCATGAATTGATTATTTGGTAAAAGATTTGAACACCCCAGGAGCAAACAGAGACTTTGTTAAGCATAAATTGAATTTGTTTTGGAAGTCAGAATACAAATGTAAGCACATCAAACAGAAGCAGGAAATAACACTCTGACTAATTCTGATTGATTTTAAAAATCAGGGTGAAATGGCAGATGAGATTATAAAGGGCACATTTAAATAAATCACAACAACAACTTCTTGTCCCCTCAAACCAAACAAATGTGGAGTTGCAGAGCTTGGCTTTTATTCAGAGCTTCACTGAAGTTCTTAATGTGGTGTGTGTGTGTGTGTGTGTGTGTGTGTGTGTATTTGCATTTGCAGTAATTTCAGCAATAATTCATATTGGAAGACTACGCCCATTGCAGAGGTACTGAGATATTGAGTTGTCCAAAAGCCTAGACAAGTATCCATGTATTGGAGGACACAGCAAAGTCAGATGACTTCTCTGCCTTTTTTCATCAGAATTTCTGTTGAAAGTACTAGGGGAAGAGAAAAAGGGAGGGAAGAAAGGAGGGAAGGAGGGAACACACATTCAACTTGGGGCCTTTGCAGACTGCTAGAAATAGTGCAAATTGAGTCCACTTTAAGGGTTAGGATTAGGGAATCATGAGAACTGTATTTTATTGTGGCACCAAAGCTCTCTGACAGAGAAGGCTCAATGTCTCAGAAAAAAATAATCCCCATGATTCCCTAGCACTAACCCTAACCCTTAAAGTGGACAAAGGGGGGAAACAGACGGGCGGCCATGGGCCGACCCAGGAAGCTGCGCCACGGGACTGAGGCATCCCCACACCTCGGTCCTGTGGTGCAGCTTCGCCGCCCCTTAAAGGAGCACTAAATTAGCGCTCCTTTTGCAAGTCACCGAAAGTGCGTGCAAAAGGCTGCGGCGCACTTTCGGTGACTCTTCCGCCGCAGCGTGTACGAATGCTGCAGCGGGAGGTCCTCCTTGGAGCGCTGGCCGTGTGGAGGGCCAGCTGCTCCGAGGACTACCTTGGGAAGGGGTTGGGGTGCCAATTGTGTGGCTGCCCCTCCCCTTCCCTGCCCCCAAGACGGCCCAATTAGCCGTCTGCTTAGGGGGTCAATTTGCACTACTTGTGGCAGTCTGTAAAGGCCCTTGATTTTCCAATTGAAGTCCATGAAAGAAAGATAATGATCTGGGTTTCAGAATCAGTACTCACATTTGTGCTCCTGGTTGGGCCTGAATCTGAATCAACTCAGTGGGGTGCTTGACTGAATTGGAGTTTTGGTGCACAACTGTAAATTTACATGTAGTCCCATTGTGCTTTGTGCCACTTGGTTACTTCACTACCCTTTGGTCAGAATTGTTCCTTCCTCCCCACACATAGAATTTGGTGGTTCATATAAAAAGCCAAAGTTGGACCTTGTGAATCATGGTTAGGGGTTGGAAGATTGCTGGGCATGCTGACACTTCAGACTCAAACTCATACTATTTGACAGTACATAATTCTGCTGGTAATACCTGCTAGGAATGGCTACTTAGCTATTTTATGTGTTGTTTTATGTTATGTTTTTTATTAATTTCTATCATATTTTCTATACTCAAAAGAGTTTCCAATATGGCTCACAAGAGTATCAAACCAGGAAATAAAAATATAGAATCATAAAAACCAAACACTAAAATATTATTAAAAACTTCCTACCATACTTCCTCAATCTACAAAAATCACTACCTCATAAAACTCTCTACACAATTTCAGACTGGGATTATGATCCTCTCATAGAATTTATTTTAAAGGAGAATAAACTGTAAGTATGTCTGCCCACATTCTTCTCTGCCCTGCTATTTGTGATGAGAAGGGGAGGGAAGGGAAATCAATGGATCTTTTTTTTTTAAAAAAAAAAAAAATGCAGCCAATGCTAGGAGATTGTCATGAAAGGATTTGTTGTATAGATGTTTATATACCCAGAGCTAGAAAAGTATGTAAATCCCTTGGAATCCCATGGAACCTATTAGGGCCTTTACAGATTGCCAGAAATAATGCAACCTGTCCTGGCTCAGTGCTAGAGAATCATGTTAACTTTAGTTTTTTTCTGAGACATTGAGCCTTCTCTGTCAGAGAACTCTGGTGCCACAATAAACTACAATTACCATGATTCCCTAGCACTGAGCCAGGGCAGTTAAAATGGACTCAGGTTGCCTTATTTCTGGCAGTGTGTAAAGGCCCTATGTTATGGTTTAGTTACCATAACCCAACATCTTCAAGAAGAAATCCAAAGTAATTGAAAGCTAATAATAATAATAATAATAATAATAATAATAATAATAATAATAATAAACAACTAAAGCTATAGATAGACAGATGTCAACCTTTCTCATGTTGATAATAAATATTAGATACTGAATGGCATATAATTTAGGGTTTCTGAATATAATTTTCTCTACCACCTTCCTAATTGATTCAATTTGCATCACAACTATGATTGTACAAATATGGAGGTTCACAAGTCATTTGTTTCTACAGGAAATAGCAATTAATAATAATGGGGAAATGGGAACAACAATGCAGTAATAATAATAAAAAATCTCATTTATTTTTGAGCATTTATCTGGGGACACAATGTATTGTCCATAGTATCCCAATCTTCAGTAGGCAAAGAATCTCTCTGGAGGTTTGTCTGATCTCAGAACTATCTAATGGAGATTTGTCCACTAAGAACTGTCACTTATGGAGGAAGAAGTCTGTGTTGTTAACTGGAAAAAAACATAATTGTGTTATTACTGTAGTTTGTAAGCAAATAGAAGGACCCCTTGCTTCTGGACCTGAAAGAGGTGAACTTTTGTGAACATTCTAATCCAAGGCTTCCAAAAACTCAAAGTGTGTGTGTGAGAGAGAGAGGGAGGGAAGGGAGAGAGAGAATGCTCACTGTGAGCATTTATACATAAGGATACTCTTAAAATGTTTTTTGCAACTCACTCCATGCTCCATGCTACCATACCACCCTCTAACTTAGCTTGAGGCAGAACATGGCAGGGAAGGATGTTGGACATGGCATTGCAGGTTATTGTTTCTAAGGCCTTGACATGGTGTTCTTTCTACCTCAGATAAGGGCTATCAATTCTAAAATGCCTGGTAGAAATGGATGGTCCTTCACAGGCTAAGCTTCTCCAGAGATCAGTTTGGACATCTGCTCCAAATCCTTTGAATGTATAATATTCAAAGGAGCCCAGGTGGAGCAGTGGTTAAATGCCTGTACTGCAGCCACCCACTCACAAACACAAGTTTGTGAGTTCAATACTAGCTAGGGGTTCAAGGTCAACTCAGCCTTTCATCCTTCCGAGGTCGCTGAAATGAGTACGCAGTTTGTTGGGAGCAATTAGTTTATACTTTGCAAACTGCTTAGGGAGTGCTAAAGTGCACTGATATGTTATGATGGCTGATTTAATATAAAGAACCCTTTTGGGTCCCTGCCATGGTCCTGGACTGGGAGAAGCCCCTATCACCATAGACTCAAGGCGAGCACATCATGTAGGCACCTGAAAGTTCACATCTGCACTTACAACAATTTGCAGATCAAAAGGGCCAAGCCTAGGAACTGCTTTTGAACTGCTTTAATTAGGATTGATATGCAAGTGTGAATGAGTTCCAGGAGTGAAAGACTTCTCCAGAAGCTGAAGGCTTTACTAAAGGATAATTTCCTGGACCATGACTTTAGCTCCTCAAATTGACACTTTCTAAATGTTTATGGCGAAGAGAATTTGGCAATGTGAAAATGATCACTTGTCCAATTTGCATTTGAACAGGTAGATCATTTTCGGGGGGGGGGAACTATTATGACCCTCAATCAATGCCTTGAAGTGGTAATGGACTGAATGAGGATAAACTGACTCAAATTGAATCCAGACAAAACAAAGGTACTTACAGTAGGGGCCCCCAAACCAGAGATTGGGTCGAGACCGCCCGTATTGGATGGGGTCATGTTTTCCAACAAGGACTGTGTCCACAGTCTGGGGGTGCTTCTAGACCCATCGCTTCACATGATAAATCAGGTGAATGTGATGGTCAGGAGCACCTGTTATCAGCTTCAGCTGATATGCCAGCTGCGCCCTTTCTTAGAAGTAAAGCACCTAGAAACTGTAGTACTTGCTCTGGTAACCTCACAACTCAACTTCTGCAATGCACTCTACATGGGACTACCCTTATACCTAACTTGGAAACTGCAATTAATACAAAATATGGCAGCCAGGCTGATCACTGGAACATCACGAAGTGATCATATTACTCTGGTTTTAAAATCTCTGCACTGGCTACCAGTTAGTTTCCGAGCACAGTATAAGGTATTGGTATTAACCTTTAAAGCCCTACATGGCCTGGGCCCATCTTACCTAAGGAGTTGCCTATCTCCATATAATCCACCCAGTGCCCTCAGGTCCTCTGGGAGGAAGTTACTTCATCCAGTAGGAGCTAGGTTGGCAGCAACCTTCCAGAGGATTTTCTCTGCCATGGTTCCTAGACTGGAATGCCCTGCCAGAGGAGATCTGTCAGATAACTAACTTAGATGGCTTTAGAAAAGCTATCAAGATGGATCTCTTCTGGCAGTGTTCCCAGAACGATATTTCCCATAATCTCTTCCCCACCATTAGATCACTTCTTTATAATCAGAGTGGCCTGTTTAATCGTATTGAATTTGTAATTTTGTTTTAAGTTAAATTTTAATGTTGTTATGAATTTAATATATATATTTTTGGGGAGGGTGAATGTTCTTTGTATTGCCTGGGATTGTGCTTTTATATTGTAAGCTGCCTTGATAGCCTCGGCTAAAAGCGGGATATAAGTAAATTTATTATTATTATTATTATTATTATTATTATTATTATGGCAGATTTAATATCAATACCCCTTTTAGGTCCCTGCCATGGCCTTGGACTGGGAGAAGCCCCTATTGCCATAGATTCAAGGTGAGCACATCACGTAGGCACCTGAAAGGTCACATCTGTACTTACAACAATTTGCAGATCAAAAGGGCCAAGCCTAGGAGCTGCAATGCAGGATATTCACACCTAGAAGATTTA
Organism: Phrynosoma platyrhinos; assembly: GCA_020142125.1. Lineage (NCBI taxonomy): Eukaryota > Metazoa > Chordata > Lepidosauria > Squamata > Phrynosomatidae > Phrynosoma > Phrynosoma platyrhinos. Next base: position 104,097,139 of record CM034706.1, read on the forward strand.
TGAGTGCCAGCCAGGATGTATCTGGATGAATATGAGATAACATTAACATCCTATCTTCTCTTCTTGGAAATTGTTTACTTCAAAGAGTAGGAATTGGAATCCTTTGATATACAACATTGTTATTCCTATTTGTTGTAATATGCCTTGATCCATAGGGAGAGGTGCACTATAAATAAAATTTATTATTATTAGCAGCTCTTCACCTCAGGCTAGGTTTAAGGGTATAAAAGTTCCCCAAAATTTTAGGCAAATGGGGTCTGGTTAGATTTCATTTTGACATTGTGACATTGTGAACTCTGACCAGGGCCCCAGCTCTTTCCATTGTCCTTTCCCTCTTCATAAAGGTTGAGTCTATCTACCCTTCAGGTAATTATCACCTTTAGAAAGCCTTGTGCTTCCTCTCCAAGCTAACTGCTTTTTTCCTGATTTCTTGTGTGTATGAGTATATGGTAGAGTGTCTTTGTATGTTTGAATTTCCAATAAATTACAGTTCATTGGAAAACTTTGTCTGTATCAGTCTATTCCCTAGCCACCTCCAAAAACATAGGATAAAAGATCCCATTGAAGACTTGAACATTAGTAATTCCCCAAGTCCAATTCCTTTTTTAAAGATAAGCAGTATAGAAATGAACTTAAGTCATGATTTTCCTAGAAAACAAACTTTTTACATACATAGAGTTTCAAACAGAAATATCAAAAGGAAGGAAAGAAGGAAGAAAGGGGGGGGGGGGTTCCCTGTCCCAAAGAATTGAAATCTATATTTACACATGGGGGAAGAAAAACAGGAAAAGGGGTCAGAAGGGGAAACAGAAGATAATGAAAATGGGGATTAATATGTGCAAATGTAGTCATGCATATGCTGGCCTTCTGGTATTTTTCTCTCACAATTAAATGAAAATACTCATTGGAAATGGTTCCATGACAATTCCAATTGTTCTGCTGGAATATTTTCTCACTCACACACAAACATAGCAATTCTATTTGCTCCTTTGTATAATTGTAGTCATTTTCTGAGGAACAAAGGATATGTGCAAATTAAGAACATGTGCAGCTAATTATTGGAATTTATTCATGTTTGTCATCATTTTGAGTGGCAATTTGTTTTTAATATGCACTGCATGCATTAAATAAAAAAAAAACACACACCTTGCTACTTATATCTTGCTTCAGCTTATAGAAAGGACCATGCATAATGACAGTTGTACTGTCCTAGAAATCAACCTAATTCATTGTAAATTATGATCTTTTGTTTTTAATGGCCTTTTCTTCTTGATATGCCCCTATTCAACAGATACTTATTCCATAAGGAATGCTGAATGAAATGCAATGAGCAAGTGCTGAGACACGCATGTAATTAAACTGAGTGCTCAGAGTTTCCCACTGAAGGAAGTATGTTGCAAAAAATAAAATAAAATAAAATATTGGGGGAGGGAATAAGACCAATATCGGATAGTTTGAATTAATAAACAAATATGTGCTACAATTGAATTAGAGAACCACATAAAATGGTAAAAGAACAAGGCTGCTTCTCATACACAACCAGGAATGATCATTATCCTACAAGAATCAAAATGGCAGAAAAGTAGACAAGCTAGGATAATAAATAAAAAATGTACATAATTAAGTTTCAAAATATATATTTTGAGTTACATTGAATAGCCAGAAGCAATGGTTCACAAGATGCTAGACTGCCAGACTGAAAACAACTGAAACATGCATGGATGAAATATAACAAGATCTACAACATTGTTCATTACCATATGTTTCAGCAAACAAAATGCACATCCTATACCTTTCTACTTTGGTTTGGTTTTGGATTGTTAAAATGCTGAATTTGATTCATGATGTCAACCTTCTGAAATTAGTTAGGAGAACTATGCATCAACCACTTGGTTCCTTCAATAGCATGGAAAAAAAAACATGTATGTGTTTTTGTCTAATAATCCTTTTTTAAACTTTTCTAATTGGTGTCATTTCCAAATCATATGACTATTCATTATGTGCTGTTTGAAACCTCCAGAAATCAACTTTCTTGCATGCCTATTAATGGCATGAGAAGGAAAATATTTGCTTACTTTCCACAAATTATGTTTTTAAATTTTGTACTCTCAATTCATGGTTCAACCTGGACATTCTAATATTTTAGATTAAAACCTTCATAATCGCGGGTCATTGTCCATGTTGGTAAAGACATATGGAAACTGTTGTCCAAAACATCTTGCCAGAAGAAATTGCCTAGTCCTAGACTGCATTCATAGTAGAATATAAGAAGCAGTTATCCTTCCTTTATTCTGCCATTGGTCTATAAGCTTTTGTGGTCCCAAGTAGTCATGCATAATTTATAATCTCCTTTTCCTCAGCTAAACACAGTCCACTCCTGCATCAACATCAAAAAAGCGAAGACATTTTTTCCAAATCCCCCACTAGGCCAATCCACTTGTCTGTTGGACCATTTTATTCAGTCATTCCACAAATGCTTCTATTGAAATGCATATATCATTCTCTCTTTGGTTAAATATTCTTTCTAAACTGAGATTGTTTGCTCTTCTCCCATAGAATATATTGCCAATACCAACTCTATGAAGAATAGCAGCATAAAATCTCAAAATCCCATTTCACAAGCACCGAATGTCTGTTTAAGAAATGGATGCTTGAATTATAGGGAATGTATGAACAGGCCAAAACTTTGACTTCTTCAAGATACGATTGGGTTCTCTTCAGGAGTATTTGCTTACATACAAAGTCCTGAATCATCAAATAAAGTATTAGAATTCAGTAGATTAATTCTCCCCAAAGATTCAAAATGATTCCAGATCATTTTCTCTCTGTCCCTTTTTCCTGTGTTATGTCATTTGATATTTATTTCATCCAGATATCTTTGGCTTCTTTTCTGCATGTCACGCCACTATGGAATGGGAAATTCCATTTGCCTTTCTAAAAGGAGGGAAGAAAAGCAAGAAGCTTAATGACACTATGTGTCACAGTGAAGAATGAGAAAGGGAAGCAAATGATTGCTTATTGCATTACATGGTATTTATGGATTACATTGGCATTTAATTTGTAAATAATTAGCATATTGGTTATTTTTGTCAAGTTAATGTGGGAAGAGTGGAACCTTGGACTACTGCTTATGAATAGGCATGGACACATATTGTGAAAGGGAGTTCTCTGGATTTGCTCTTTGGGTCTTTAAGACTGGACTTGACTATCTTTCTCCTTTAGGGCTTGGAGCAGCTTGAGTGTGGTGGAGACTCCTTCTTTGAAAGTTTGTAAACAAAGTCTGGATGGCCATCTGTCAGCAGTGATTTGATTGTGCATTCCTATATGTCAGTGGGTTGGACTGGGTAGCCCTTGTGGTCTCTTCCACTTCTATGACTCTAGGAGGTTAGCATGTTCAGACTTTCTGGAATGGACTAGCCAGAGGCAAGCACTTGTATATTTATTGGCATGTTTATGTTGTTTGGGGTTGCCCACCCTTGAAATATCAAAGAAAGAGTAAATATACACCTGTTCCAGCATACACTGCACTATGTAGCCCTGCTGCAGATATCTCTCTCTCTCTCTCTCCCTCTCTTTCTCTCTTGATTCAAGGCTGGACAATCTGTGCCCATACAGATGTTGTTGGATTGCAGTTGTCAGTCATCTCAGGTTAGCATAGCCAATAATGAGGGAGACTTGGAAAATTACAGCACAACAACTGACAGAACACAAATTACCACCTCCATTGAAATTTGCATCTGCCAATGCATAGACTAGATTTCATACACTTTATAAAAAGTTCTGAGGACTTTCTCTGAAAGAGGGATGTACTGAGAAATGCATTGCCATGAAGCCCTGTGAGAGATTGCAGAGTACTGCCCACACTCTAGGTGCCTGCAGTTTCAGCATCATCAGGAACTCACAGACACCTCCTTCTGGGCTCTCCAGCCAATCAATAGATTTGAAGTAGGAACAGATGTAGGGAAGAGGTTGCATGTTCCTGAACCAGAATGATTTACATCTCAATGAATTCTGTAGAGTGAGATGGAATCTAACTCAATCCAACCACAAGAGAGAAGTATCAATTGTGCAAATACAAAGAGAATAAAATTAAAGCTTGGATAAAATATATCTGAACAGATGAGGGAATTGCAATGAGCACTTGTGTTTTCAAAACAAGAGCTGGGCAACATTTCTCAACACAATAGTTCCCCTTCTCATTTGGAAAATAATATTGAAAATATTATTATTGCAAACCTCCTCTCTTCCATATTTCCTTTACCTGCCAGTATGTATTATTAATGTAGTTTAATTTGGCATTAACCAAGAAAAAAAATATCTGAAAATGGTCTGTCTTATTCCTTTCACAGATTGAATTCTGCCTCACTTTAGAAATTATTCAATGAAATCCCCACCCCCACCCCCACCCTATTTTGGCACAGATATTGAGAACAGATAATTTCGCCACCAGTTCTAAGTACAATCTGAAAATGCATTGCACAGCCACCTGGAAGTAAGCACAAGAGAGTTGAATATCTAAGGTCATATATCTAAGGTCATACTTTATTAACTGTTTTCATTGATTTGCAGAGGCACTCCAATGGGAGCAGGTAGTGAGGTTCCAAGCGGCTCCAGTTTCAGTCTATGTACTCTGGGCTTGAACCGTATCAAGGAGGACCATATCAAGGAGGAAAGATTGTCCAAAGTTAATGCCTACCAAGCACCAAGATTCAAAAGAGGAACATTCTTGGGCTCCAAGTCTCAAAGTTATTTCTCTCTCTCTACCCATGAATCTGCTTTCATCATAAATGTGCCATTGGTGCCTTTAATCTGGGCAAATCCATCCATCCACTCTACCCCACAATCTTGCCAGTATGACCAACAGGACTATTCAAACGCATAACTCAGTGCAAGGTATGCAAAAACAAAACAAAACAAAAATTCCCCCAAATCCTTAGCAAACATTTAGCTTCCAAAGAAGGAATGAAATTCCTAACTTATTATGAAATGGCCAGAAGAACCTTGCACTGACAATTAGTGAGGGTAAAATCAAGAAGAAGCTTGGATGGAACCAGTTATACAGCAACCAAATCCCACTCTTACACATCCTATGTTATGATGCCATTATCTGCTGTGCTCCTTCAGGGTAGGCAGAATCCAGCTTTGCTCTGCAACTGATCAGGCATCAGTATGGACACAGGACCAAATTTGTCTGCTTTTAGGCTAGGTGACATAAAACAGAGAACTAGCATGATGTAGTGGTTTTCATATTGGGACTAGGACTCTGGAGACCCGGATTAGAATCCCCATTCTGCCATGGAAACCCACTAGATGACCTTTGGCAAAGAGGAGATGCAGGAGATCAATGGACTTTTATGGCCATGTGCCAAATTTGCTTTGACCATGCTCATCTAAGGCATATGGTTGTAGAAAGTTACATGTGTCTCAAGCTGCAAAATGTTCTGCACTCCTGCTTTAGAACTTTTTTGCTTTATAACAAAGCTATTATATGCTACAATTTCCTCCATATCTGGAACATGCTTTCATCAGAAGATGATTTGCTCTTTTCTCTCTCAGTTTTTAGGAAAGCTGAAAATACCTTTTTGGCTGAGCAAGGGTTAGTTCCTTTGGCTGGTTATATTGCTGCTGCTTTATTTACTCTGTGTTGTCTTTATGCTTTGACTTGTCTTTATGCTTTGACTTGTTTAATTGGTTTTGATTCTGATTCTAATTGTAATTTAATCTCATTATCACCTTGCTATGCAACAATGTGTATGTGTGTGTGTTTCTTAACATGGATGCAGAAAGGGAAGGACTGGAGAGAGTGAAAATATTTACATGTTTCTTAGCAGAGTGGAAATGTCTTGAAGAAGTATTTCAGTTTATTATAGGTCATGGTGTTTTTGCAAAAATCCAGAGAGATAATAATAATAATAATAATAATAATAATAATAATAATAATAAATTTTATTTATATACCGCCCTGTGGCAAGCCAATCCAAGCGGTTTACAACACTAAAATACGTACAACTTAAACAATATAATTCCCTCCCCCCCTTAATAAGTTATTAAACCACATCTCAGTTAAAACCAATTTACAATTTAAAACAATGACAAATTAAATACAATAGAAATAATACAAACCCGATAAACCCCTGCAACTTCAGTTCTGAAAGGGGGACTATGGAGACATTCCTAAGGAGGGGGGAGATCCCAAGATCCCGAGGCTGGATATTTTATTCTGGAAAGATAAGCTGTGAACACTTCCATTTTGAAATGAGGAATTCCAATTTGAGAAGTGACAGTTTCTACAAATTGGGGGCATTAAGGGGGGTTGCAGACTGCCAGAAATAGTGCAAATTGAGTCCACTTTTAGGGTTAGGGTTAGTGCTAGGGAATCATGGGAATTGTTTGTTTTTTTCTGAGACATTGAGCCTTCTCTGTCAGAGAGCTCTGGTGCCACAATAAAGTACAGTTCCCATGATTCCCTAACCCTAACCCTAAAAGTGGACTGAATTTGCACTATTTCTGGCAGTCTGCACCCCCCCTAAGTTGGGTTATAATCTGGAAGAAGAATGAAACTGAGAACCTCCCCACTATCTCAGGGCAGGCAAGAAGTCTTAACACAAGCTGTAACTGAGACACTGAAATTCAATAATTATTAAGAGGTTGTTCAGAAAATTATTGTCCAAGTGGTATCTAAAGTAATGGCACACTGAAGCAAAATCTATGGAGAACTAATACATATACATCACAGGGCAATGAGTCAAGTTATGATTTGTGTATCTCTGGAGAGGGGATTTTCTTTTTTCTCATTTTATTTATATATCATAAAATACAAAACTAAAAAAGCACTTGCAAATAATTGTATATAACCATCATCACCTCCTATACATTACTACAAACTTCCATCAGTTCCATTGACAACAAAAATATTGTTTTTTCTATGTTATCATAATCTCTTCTTTCTTTTTCTCATCATCTATAATCTGTGCTCTCTTCCCAATTCTAAACTTATTGTACACTACTCCAGTTTGTTAAAATGAATTCAAACTCATTTCTTCCTATTCTAACTTACTTTCAGTTTTCTTCTTTTGTAATACTCATCTAAAGAAGACCATTCCTTATTTACATTTTCTGAATCCACTTGATTCAATAAAGCTGTTAATCTGTCCATCTCTTTCATTTCATACAACTTCAACAACCAATCATCTATTGTTGGGAGTTCTTGTTTCTTCCACTTTTGTGTGATTAATAGTCTTGTGGCTGAGATCATGTATAGGAGAATTCTCCAAAATTTCCCTTGTATTATTGAGTCAACTAAATTCACCATGTTTAATAAGTATATTTTGGGTTTCAATTCAAATGGTCTCTTAAGAATCTCTTGTATTGTTACATGATTTTTTTCCAGTAAAATTTCATTTTTGAGCACCTCCACCAAGAGTGAAACCAGGTGCCAATGTTTTGTTTACATTTCCAACAGTACTAGAATTCTTATTATAAATTTTTGCCATCTTAGCTGCAGTTATGTACCACCTCTGCTCCATCTTCCAGTAATTTTCTTTCAAATCCTGTGATTTAGTAAATTTATTCATTTTCTTTTGGGCAGAATTCCAACTTTGCAGATCAATTGTTTTGCCTTTATCTTGTTGCCCATTTAATAATAATTAATTCCCTTTCTTGTCTTCCATCCAACAACATCTTATATAATTTGCTAGTTCACAGGTTTTGTCAAAAGATCATCTAGTTCATTTAAATCTTCTTGAAAATTTTCTAGTTTAATGTCCATCTTAAATCTTTCCTTCAACTGTATGTATAGAAGCCAATGCATCTTCAGATCTAACTGTTTTAGCTCCTCTATCTCTTTAATTTCCACCTTGTTTTCTTTTGACTTTTTCAATATATCTCTGTATCTTAACCATTTTTTAACAGCTGTCCATCTTCCATAAAAAGCTTCATGTGGTGATACCCAGACCGGGATTTTCCTATAGAATTCCTTCTTAATTCCTTCCCACACTTTTAATAGTGCTCTTCTTATTACACGATGCTTGAAATCTTTATGCACCGCTGCTTTCCCATACCATACATACCCATGCCAGCCAAATCGATTATTGAACCCTTCTATATTCAGTATTCTAGTATTTCCAAGTAAAATCCAATCAAATAACTAATTAAGAGCATTGGCATGATGATACAGTTCTAAATCTGGAGCACTTTTACTTCCTTCTTCTTTACTTCTTGTCATCGTTAACCAGTTGACTCTAGCCCTCTTTCCTTTCCAAATAAAATCCTTTAAATCTTTATGCCATTCTTTGAATATTCTGCTGTTATGTACTATCGGAATACACTGGAACAAAAAGTTCATTTTAGGAAGTATATTAAAGCAAAGCAGCTTCATTTATATACCACTTCATATCATGCAATGGGATGTCTAAGCAGTTTACAACTGTAAGCTCATTGCCCCCCAACAGTTGGGTACTCATTTTAGCAACCTTGGAAGGATGCAGGCCTGAGTCTAGCCTGAGCCCTGGCTAGTATTGAACTCACAACCTTGTGGTCTATGAGTGAGTGGCTGCAGTACAGGCATTTAACCACTGTGCCACCAGGGCTCTTCTAATATTCATATTCATTTTAATTGCTTCAACCCTTCCTGTTAATGTCAGATTCAATTTGTTCCATTTATTCAAGTCTAATTTGATTTCTTTACATTTTATTTTATAATTGTTATCAAATAAATCTGTATTTCTCTTAGTTATCCAAATTCCTAAATATTTAACTTTATTTTTAACCAAACAT
>CM034706.1:104130891-104141269 GCA_020142125.1 Phrynosoma platyrhinos
GATGGCCCTTGTGGTCTCTTCCAACTCTATGATTCTATGATTTTAATATGCATCCCAGCCTGATAACTGGTGGCTCTGATGTCAGTAGGGCAGTGAATACTCTGAAATTTAAAGGGACTATTTTAGGGATAGGATTCAATATTTTGGAAGTATTTTTATAAGTCTGGACTAAAACTCAAAATGGATTCACCATTCCACTGTTAATGGAGTCATTCAGCTAATATACCAGGGCTAACTAACCAACTGACAGTTTTTATACTGAATGCCAAAAGTCATCTATGGGCCAATACAGATGGCCCATTTGGGGCAGCTCTCGGCCACCCCTGGGAGCAGCAGATTGGAGCCATGGCAACCACACACCGTGGCCCCAATCCTCCTTTTTGCCACCCCCAAAAGAACAGCAAAAGGCAATTCCTTTTCAGGGCTGCAAAAGGCCGCCTTTTCAGCCGCCATAGCTTTTTTGCACCCTATTGGTGCAACCTGTGCTCACGCTGTGCCAGGAGAACATGCTGATACCACGCATCTGGGTGCTCATGTCAATCTTGAGGATTCTGGCCTTATCACACAAGACTGCTAAATTAGAATTACAACACCTTTGGCCAGACTTTATCACACAATGTCATTTCAGTTGTTGATAGAGTGCACTTTTTAATTGATGGGAAAAAACTGTCAAAGACTCCCAATATTGCTGCTTTTGCACCACTATGGGCCTTTGCAGACTGCCAGAAAGTGGCGAGTCAGAGGCAGTGAAGGGGAGGGGCAGCCGCACGCTGGCTGCCCCAATTCCTCCCCGAAGACGTCCTGATGTCACGTGCCCTTACGCACGGTGTGTGGCGTCAGGAGTCCTTCACACGTAGCTTCCTGACGCGCTACGGAGGAAGGGCCAGAGAAGAGCTGCATTTTGCTGCCTCTAATAGGAGCGGCATTTTGCTGCTCTTTTAAGAGGTGGCAAATGGGAAAATCAGGGCTGCTGTGTGTGCTAGCAGCGACCCCGATTCTTTGCTTTCCAGGGCTGCCCAGGGCCGCTTGTCTGCATCCCCCCTATGTCTGGTGCAATAGGTCTCTCCCACGGCAGTTCTAATATTCCAGCAGTCATGTGGCATGAGTGGGCATGATTCCCTTCCCTCCCTCCCACACCACCTCTCTATTCCCAAGCAGGCTGGGGTTGTTTTTTCTTCATTTTACTTCCTCTTTCTATTTCTTTACTTTTAAGTTATTGTTTTGTTGTAGTGTGCCTGTTTCAGGTGCATGGTCACTCTAAGGTGAACCTAAAATGGGGTTTTCTTGGCAAGATTGGGTTTACCTTTGTTCAGTGGAGGTTTCCCAAGTGGGGATTTCAAACACACTTGCTGCCCCTAACCAAATAAACAATTTGTCTTGTATCTGGTTCTTCCATGGGCAAACCATGATTTTGCAAAAGATCAAGAAAAACCAAAAGCTCATTAATTTCACCATTTAGCGAGCCATCACCAACCAGACCAAAGGTGTTTTACTGCCCAGGTCCTTGAACCCTCCTCTTCCCAAAAGCATTGCACAAAACACTGTGGGCATTGCATCAGTGAGGAAATAATAAGGGAGAGGAGGAAGATAAGGGAAGGAGTGGTAGGAGAATGCATCACCTGAGGCCTGTGCAAGAAAGCAGACCATTTCATCAGAAACAAAGAAACTCAGGGCCTTTGCAGACTGCCAGAAATAGTGCAAATTGAGGCCACTTTAAGGGTTAGGGTTAGTGTTAGGGAATCATGGGAATTGTTTTTTCCCCCCTGAGACATTGAACCTTCTCTGTCAGAGAGCTCTGGTGCCGCAATAAAATACAGTTCCCAAGATTCCCTAACCCTAACCCTTAAAGTGGACTCAATTTGCACTATTTCTGGCAGTCTGCAAAGGCCCTCAGCAAACAGAGGGCCTAAGCAGATGGCACAAAGCACCATTTTTAAGTCCAGGAAGGGGAGGGGCAGCCTCACACTGGGCGCCCCAACCCCTTCCCGAATACGTCATCGGAGCGCCCGTTGCTCCGCACGGCCCGCACTCCACTGAAGCACTTCCACTGCAGCGTCTGCACACGCTGCAGTGGAAGATGTGCCAAAGGTGCGCTGGAGGCCTTTTGTTGCACACCTTCGGCGTCTTGTGGAAGGAGCGCTATTTTAGTGCTCCTTTCTGGGCCTGGGATGCTGCGGCTCGGGGCCAAGGAGTGTGGCTTGTCTGATTCCCCCCTAAACTGGCCTTTTGAGTGCAGTGGTTTAAAAAAGCATGCCTTTCATGCTTTCTTAAATGTTACATGGGAAGGAAAGTGGGGCTAGCCAGGCAGTGCAGAAGAGTGAGTGCAGAACCATGGATCATCAAAGCAAAGCAGCATAATAACATGTTTGCAGAGAAGTGTCATGGTGATTTTTTCAAACTGACATGTTCCCATTTGCTTCAACAATGTGATTGCTGTGAGACAACAGGCTGGTATGATAAAGACCTAAGAGTCCTCACCAACCTCCAATTATTGTAAATGTAAATAATTGGTGGTATTATCCAGCTCTATAGTGGTTACATTTTTAAGAAGTGTTAACCAAAGAACAGATGGGAGGGGGATACAGGAATTCCCCACCAACTGTCAGCTATACTTTAAATACTGGAGGAAACTAGCTTAGCAAGAGGCTTGGGAAACCTTTGGTCCATTGTGTACCAGTATATACCAGTACTAACAGGGAAGATTCCAAGTTCTGAGTGGGTTAAGGAAGCTTTTATTTAGGAAAAAAATATGCAGAGTGCAATCACACACACAAGGTAGTAATCCAGACAAACATAGTATACAGAGCTAATTGAAATGGAAATATGGAAAGAGGATAGCAGAGTTTTTAAGGGTTGTAGTGGGGTTATAATTACTTGTCTGAAGAGAAGGCCACAGGAAGTGGAGTGTCTCAGATTGGGAGATCTGAGGGTGAAACAGAATATATACAGAGTATGGGTGTATATGATGGTTGTTTGTATAGAGGCTAGGGTTTGAAACCATTCTTATACTTCAAACTAGCCCTGGGCAATTGCCAATGGGCTATATACCAGGTAACAAAGGCTATGTGACTTGTCCCAGGAATAAGCAATGGGATTCTGACAAGGTTCATGGTTTTAATAAAAGCAATGATTTGATTGGGATATCCTTTAGATGGATGGATGGGAATGTTTGGCTTGGGACACAGCAGTGGGTAGGCAAAGAGAGATTGGCTTACATAATTTTATTATCTCTTTTATTTGAATCCAATAGTGATTTCCAATTAATATAATTAATTCTTCTTCCTCTATCTGTACCCTCGTTGAATCATATAAGTCTCCAATTATTTTAAATCCCTTGGTCTTTAATTTTTTTAATATCTTCCCAAATTCTTCATTGTTACTCTTATTTATATATTCTATTGGTAACCATTTCTAGCTTTTTATACCCAAAAGATATATAATAAAACAAATTCTAAAAGCTGCCCATGCAGTGATTGCTTTTGGATGGAAAAAGAAATCAAATTGGAATAAGTTTTATTTGTTTAAATATATAAAATAATATATATTATTTCATTTTTCTTAGGGAAAGAAGACTTAAATATATTGGGGAAAGCAATAAAGAATCATGGAGTGATAAATGGGAAATTGTAATTAAGAGGGTGGAATGTAATATGGCGTATGAAAAAGTAAAAAAATATAATTAATGATATTTTCCACATCTCTGAAAATGATTGTTACATTTGTTAATTTAATGATTGTTAATTTAAATGGAATGTATTTTCTCCAAATGCTGTTTGTGGGAGGGGGGAGAGAGGAGAAAAGCATATTATGAATTATGGATTGAATAATTTGTACTATGTACTGTGTTAATAAAATTAATTTTAAAAAGAGAGATTGCCTTACTGCTTTAGATGCAAAGAGTTCCTTTGTCTCAGGTTTTGAGAGAAAATGCAGACTATTTAGGGAAAGGAAGAAGTACTTTAGATTTGATAGTTTTGTTTACATGGATGTACATATGCCTGAGTAAAACAACTGCATTTTTCCTAGGAACCTGGCAGTTAGTGTTCCTGAAAGGTCATTGATCTCTCAGTAAAATGCTATCTCCAATATGAAATATCAAAATATGAGGACTCCAAAATACTTGTGGGGTATGCAGGAATGCATAACAGATGATTTCACAAAATTATGGTGTTTCAGTATGGTGTTGTTGTTTTTAAAGGAACACTAGTTAGAAGTTATATTAGAAGTGATATTGACAGGTTTATTGAGAGATGCTTTTTTTTCTATAGTGTTTCAGAATGACACGTTTAAAAATACAGTGCTACCATATGGTTTGGTTTCTGTGTCATATTATAAAGGTCTCCTCCTTCTCTCTCCTTTCTGCTCCTCTAGTTTTTGGAGGCTGAATGCAGAATTCCATCACTGTCATGACCAAAACTTGAGTCAGAAGCTATGAGTGTGAAGGTGACCAATTAATTCCTTTTGTAGAAGTGAACACTTCAGAAAGTTTCAGAGTCCCTTAATGATTTCCTGGAACTCTCCAGTTCTTTTTGTTTGTAACCAATTATCTTGGCTTCAGAAGCTGAGGAATAATATGTTTTATCAATGGAGTGTATTATTTAGCTTCCTTTAAAAAAAGAAAAAAGAAAAAAGAAAAAAAGGCCCAGTGCTGCTGGTTAGAAAAATCTTTTCTGAGCTACATTGGCTGCATTGTGGCACAGAAATGAATGATGCTTTGTAATTCTCTCAGCAGCACTTTACTTCTATATTTAGACCACCTGAGGATTTGCCCTGTGGGTTTTCTTTTAGCATTGCAACACAGACTCAAAAATGTAGTCCTTTTAAAAAATTATTTAAAAGTGGCATCAACCATATATTTATATTAAAAACCCTTGAAATTTAACTATTTGAAAGGGGTAGCCACAGGAACCATTGACACTTCAGCATTCTTAATAAGGAAAAAATCAGTTTCAGAAATTATTAGCATGAAAAATACATCTGAGCAAATATATAGCTGAACCCCAACAAAGGGAAAAGTCTTGTTTTGTGTCAGGAGAGGAAGATGGAACTTTTGCAGATTACAGCTGCAGTTATTCATGCAAAGGTTTTATTTAGGGGGGCATGGGGAGCAATAATGTTTATTTATTTCAAGAGGTATGGGGAGGATAGTGGGAAAGAGGAACAGAAGGGGGTGACTTGTTGAAGAATATGCAGTGTTTATAAGGCATAAGAAAAGAGTGGGCTACAACCAGAAAATTAAGGCTGTTGATTTTCTGGGCTTTAACAATTCTGTTTTTATGCTTGAAAACTCTGAGAAGATTTTACACAAAGCACTTTGGGACTGGAAAGAGGTGTGGAGTAGGAAGGGGATAAGAGGGGTTCAAACTGTGGCTTCATTTTTTTAAAAAAAATATTAAAACAAGGAAAATGCAACTAGGAAGAAACTGTCAAGTAAAAGGCACAGAATGTATGGTTAAAAAATGTATAGCTAAGATGTGTGCCAAAGCTGTATGATCAAATTTACTGACACTTGCTCTTTAAATAACATACTGAAAGCACTATGTACTAGAATCTTCACTGAAGTTGTTTATTGCTATCTTTTTTTTCTTTTTCTTTTTCTTTTTAAATGTATTTTTGGGACACCTTTATGATATTAGTGCTGATATGATATTAGTGGTAAGCTTTATAAAACTACCTTTTCCCCCTAAGTTTTCATTCTGTCTGTTTGCTGACATTAGAATGGTACTTCTGTTGCATGAGCTAGGATTTTGTACACTCATTAAAATTACTGCTAAGGCTACTTTATGTCCTGGTAAACACACCATAATAGTGTAAAAGGGATAACCAAGTGCAGGAGAAGTATATTTGCCACACTTGCATAAAAGGATCTAAATAGACTGGGAAGAATTAAAGCTGGAAAAGCAGTTCATGGTCCCTGAGTTTGTTTACACACATCTTCTCTGTTTTATCAATGCAATATCTACTGGAGTCATGCATGTGTGAATGATTTAGCACAGTTCAAATCTACTTAAAGATGCCATGATTTTCAATGGAGTCAGTTCTCATGTTCAGCTGTGTGCAACTATCAATGACCAGGTAATCAAGAGTTTTAAAACAATTTGATATATACATAAAGGTATGAACCAGCCCCTGTCACTGTTACTTTATGACTGACCAAAGTGACAGTTCCTCGAAGGATTTTTGAGCCTCCTCTTCTCTGCAATAATGCCTCCTTTCTTGATATCATCAGGCCATTCCGAGGCCAAATCGGCACTACAGAAATAATGCAGTTTGACGTGGCTTTAACTGCCATGATTCAGTGCTATGGAATCCTGGGATTTGTAGATTTGTGAGATATTTTTTCCTCCTTTGTCAGAGAGCTTTTATGCCATATCAAATAACAAATCCCAGGATGGATCCATGTCAGTTAAAGCAATATCAAACAGACAATCAGAATATCTCTGTAGTACTCAGACAATGGAAATTATCACACATCCAGGTATGGGCTGGGCATGGGTTTAAACTGGTAATAACGGGTCTTATCACATTTCCCCCATGCCGAACTCAGCTGCATCACATACCCGATCTGAACTCCTGGTGTATTTTTCAAAGAGCGGGAAAGTATTGTTCTTTGAAAAGTACACCAGAAGTCTGGATTGAGTATGCTATGCAGTCAAGTTCAGCATGGAGGTGTGCAATAGATCCGTTTTCACCACTTTAAACCCATGCCCAGATCAGAAGAAAAGAAGTGTATGATAATGTCCACTGTCTTCTTCTCCTGTGGATCTCAGCCATTTGGAAATGTAAGTAGGGAATGATGTTTCAGCAATGCCTCCTGGATCACTAGGCAGCCTGAATAAGCAAAATTACTAGCCCCTAGCTATCTCTGATGTCACAACTTTGGGCTTTACCACATGGGATTTTTGTCAAAGGGGAAAAATTTGCATGTCCTGCTTATGATTTTATCTATATATCTCTTTCTCTTCTTTGAAACATGAAGTCTGAATCCTCTCTCTCCACAACTGAGAATCATTTTGCAATAAGATGCAGTCTAATACTGTTATAATCCCCCGAGTCAATTCTTTCTTTAATTAGTTTTTAGTTAGTTTTTATTATTAAAATTATATCAAGTTACATTGTTTACAATATTACTTTCCCACATATTCCCTTCTTCTATAGTACAAAATTACCATTATTCAACTTTTTACAAAAAACATATGAATACTAGTTGGTTATTCTTGACTTCCAGTTCTTCTCCAAAGAAATTTTTTTTTACTGAAATTCTTTATTTTCTGCATCTTTGTTAAGTTATTGTTTTTACAAATTGGACACTAGTTAAACTAGTTCCGATAACCCATATCTGTTCTCAGAAAAAAAATCTTCTTCAAACCATATACAGTTTTTATATACAAATATATTTATGTAATTCAAACAATACTTAAGATGTCTTTTTATTTCATTTTCCCACCATTTTTTCCTTTTAACCCTTCATCATTTGTATTTCCTTTTCTTTCACTTTTTCTTTTTTTAAATTTTATTATTTCTTTTCTATTTCTTTACCTCAACAATATCTGTCACTGGTTTCCATTCTATATCCCATTTTCCCATTTTTTAAAAAATTTAATATAGTTGTTACCCTATCCATGAAATGAAATTGATAAAATAATTTGGGCTCCAGAAGGTAAAAAGATCACTAAAATTTGTAAGATCCTTTTAAACCGAGAATTGGAAGAAAAGAAAATTAAAGAAAGTATGATAAAATGGGCCATAGAACTTGGTAAAAATATAGAACTAGAAAAATGGGAGTCAGCAAGGAAGAAAACAAAAAAAATGTACAGCCACACAAAACCTCAAAGATAAGTATTATAAAATGGTCAATCATTGGTACCTTATACCACATAGGTTGAATAAGATGTATAAGCTAAAAAATAATTTATGTTGGAGGTGTAAAAAAGTGAAAGGCAACTTTATTCATATGTGATGGGGATGCTCCAAAATCCTAACATTTTGGGAAAAAGTGCATAAAAATATAAAAACTATGTTAAAGATTGATTTTGAATTAGATCCACTATTGTATTTATTGAACATAACAGTGGCTTTAGGGAAAACAAATGAAAGCAAACTTTGGAAGATTATTTTATATCTGATAACAGCTGTGAGACTGCTAATTGCCCAAAATTGGAAAAGTGAGAATTCTTTCTTTAATTAGAAGGGAGAAAAGCCATTAAAATTGAATGGTATGGATGTTCTTCATTCATGAGTACCTAATAATTAATCTGCTTCTATGTCCTCTTTACCTTCACATTGCCATGATATCGGTGTTCATACAGTATTCAGTGCTAGTTTAAAGAAGCAGGAAATACTAATAATTTATTTTTACCCTCCCCTCTGTTAAAAACAATCGGGGTGTCTTACTAGTTAATCCCCCACTAGTCCTGAGCCTCATTTTGTTTTTAAAAAGGTGCAAGTCACACAAGGTAGCATTGTTTCTTTTGTATAAAAAGTGTGGGATTTCTCTCTTAGAATAGTGAGTATTGATCACTGTGATTAGTCATATCAGACCTTAACTGTTTTAAATTTGAATTAAAAATCCACCAAACAGTGATACCTTTATTGTCCAACCAAAATGTACAATATACATGTTGAAAGCTTTCAAAGTTTCACTGGCCTGTCCATCAGACAAGGTGTTACAAACCAAACAGGAGGGGGGAAAAAAAAGAAGATCTTAAGTCATAGACCTGCTTTTTTATGTTTCTTTTCTTAGTTAAGATGGCATGGAGGGGCATGCTGGCACCTCCTCCTTCTGGCCATGTGGCAACTGGGAAATTCTCAAAGTCCAGGAAATTTAACATTTAAATTTTTAAGATTTAAATTGCAATTTCTTTTGAGTTGATTTTCCAGTCTCTCTCTCTCTCCCAGAGTCAACCAACACCTTTACACTGGGGAACATTCAATATTATTTTTTTAAATAAGTAAAGCATAGCTCAAGCATAATTTGCTGATTTCATTATGAAAGATCTACATTAATCATTTTCCCCATTCCTTTCTAATATCAGATGTGCCTCCTAATTGAAGCATTCATCCTGAATTTTGCTTACATGATTATCTTCACTGGTCATGAAAATTGCATGTGATCATAAGCAGTAGGGTATTTAAAAAAAATGAAAGAGGAATTGATTTTTGAACTTTCACTTATTTTGGTAAATGAATGGGAATATATAGGAATTGAAAGATCACTATTGAAATAATTACCTCACTACATTTAATAACTGAAATTTTCCATTAGGAAACATAAATCTTTACGAAGTTGCATTTTCATAGCTCCATCTCCCATTGTGAACCCACCTTGTAAGCAGTATGTTCATTGCAACACAGCTATTTCCATCTTGTTGGAAAATGTGGAGATTAACAGAAATACATCCAGACATTTTTATGCAGCTGAAGGCACTGCGACAGGGATCCATAGAGACCTACATGTTCCTCTGGACATCCCTGCACTTGATGTTCTTGCAACTTGTCCTGCTATGAGACAATAACTGGAAACATCCTCAGTGATTGATGGAAATAGTCCTGCTGTGTGGGTTTGTGATGCATACAAACTGAGTTTGGGGGTAAAGTTTCATTGTTGCATGGCTGAAACAGAATCCTGATCTCCACAATGAACAAAAAAGTGTGATATGATGATCTAACATCCCCATTGATAATCTAACATCCCCATTATTCCCCATTGACAAGGTTGCCAAGTCAGGAGCGGTGCTCATGTCCATTACTAAGCTGAAAAGCCAGTGTTGTCTGAAACTACTCTGTGATCATGTGGCCAGCATAATTGCACAGACCACTGTTTACCTTCCCACCAAAATGGTACCTATTTATCTACTTGCATTTGTATGCTTTTGAACTGCTTGGGTGACAGAAGCTGGGACTAGTGACAGGAGCTCACCCCGTCATGCAGCACTTGGGTCTTGAATTGCCAATCTGCTGATCTTGCAATCAACATAAGGAGGAAGAAATCAAGGGAGAAAATGGTTGTGAACAGGGGGAAGCATGTGTTAGTGAATCTCCTCCATTTTTCTTATGCATTTTAGCCATGTGGAGTTCCCTATGACCCCAGCCTGACCCTTGGGAGATGGCAGCCATAATCCCCTAGGTGTGAGGTTAGGTAAGCAAGCTAAAATTGCTTAAGACCACTAGAAATTTCCTGGACAGGCAGGTTTTGGGAGTTGCCCTGGGGAATATTCCATTATGTTGGAAAAGATATCTAATGGTGTTTGTTTGTCTCAGTCTCACACTTAATGAGACAGTGATTAGATTTGATTGCATCCTTTTTCTCTTGCTTCCTGTCCTTGATAGTTTTGAAACCAAATGCATTGTTTACACTATGCCCAGACTTAAGTAAACA
>CM034706.1:104177044-104192952 GCA_020142125.1 Phrynosoma platyrhinos
TTGCCATTGCTTTCCCCTGAGGCTGAGAGAGTGTGACTTCCAAGACCAAGGGTAGGCAACCTTTCCCTTTTAAGGGCTGAGGGACTTCAGCTTCCAAAAGCCTCAGCCATGTTGGCCAATAGTCCCATGTTGGCCAATAGCTCCTGGGATTTTGGGAGCTGAAGTCCCTCGGCCCTTAAAGTGGAAAGGTTGCCTACCCCAGTCCAAGACTGTTGTTGTTGTTGTTGTTGTTGTGAACCTTCAAGTCATTTCCAACTGATGATGACTCTAAGACAGACCTATCATGAACCTATCATTTCTTGCCTATGTGTTTTTTCAGACAGGGTTTGCCTTTGGCACCCTCTGGGGCTGACAGAGTGTGACTTCCAAAATTGTTGTTGTTGTATGCCTTTGAGTCATTTCTGACTAACAGCAACCCTAAGGTGGCCCTATCATGGTGTTTGCTTGGCAAGGTTTCTTCAGAGGGGAGTTTGCCATTGCCTTCTCCTGAGGCTGAGAGTGTGACTTGGCCAAGGTCACCCAGAGGGATTCCATGGCTGAGCCAGGATTTGAACCCTGGTTTCCAGAGTCATACTCCGATACTCAGACAGGGTGACCAAGTGTCTTCAATGCAAACGAGGACAAGTCACTACAAAAAATGTAGGACATACAAGAAAAAATGTAGAGAAAGCTAAAAACACTAATATAAATGTAAATCCATGCTTCTTAGCCATGCTTAAAATGGAGGACATTTTAATGGTCAAAATGGTGACTTTTAATCTTATCATGGGGTTTTCTTGGCACGTTTCTTCAAATGGAGGTTGCCATTACTATCCTCTGAGGCTGAAAGTGTGTGACATACCCAGGGCCACTTACTTGGCCACAAATTGTACATACCCCAGAATGCATCACCTAGTATATTGACAGTCCTTCCCCCCAACACTTTCTCATTTCCCCCCAACCATCTCATAGCTGGGAGTTGGAAATAATTTTTAAAGCATTTAAATCTGGACTATTTTTTAAAAAGTAAGGTCCAAAACACACTGCAGAAATAAATGCTGGGAACATGGGGGCTGTAGTTTGTTGTGTTTCTAAGTGACAGTTTTCCTGCTAAGTACCTGCATGTCATAAGCATTTGAATTAAAATTACCATATTGAAATCAAATCTGATGGTTTTTTTTTTTTAATTTTTATTTGGTGTGCATTGGAAGAGGGGTCGTCTTATACAGGGAGTATATCCCAAACTATATTTTAGCTGGGAAAGTTGGGGGTCATCTTATACAGCCAGTTGTCTTATACACCAGAAAATACGGTATAAGTGTGAGAGGTTAAACTGTATTCCAGATCCTGCATAAGGAAAAGTTACGCACAAAGGAGGTTGCAGCAGAAGAAAACCACTGGTGGGAAAGAGTTAAGCATTTCTTCCCACATCTTTGCTGCTGATAGTACCTTTCCTACAAGAAGCAGTCAGGGTTTAAATGTGTATGTGCAAATTGATGAATTTGCAGTTTCCTATGTAGTGATGTTTAAAATGCAACTTTTATGTTGTAGTTTTGCTGCAATTATTTGTTGACTAACACTGCTGGTCCTTTTCCTACCCACAAAGGCTTTCAAATTATTTTTATGCTCTTTTAGATTATAATCATAAAACAAACACGGCTTCCAAAGCTTGCGGTGGCAGCAGATTCTTTATAGGAATGAAAAAGCTATCATGGGAAGGAACTTGGGTGATTCTGCTTACGAGTCTAATTTGCCATTTTATGTTTATTTCTATTTAATTTCTTTAAAGTCTGCTTTGTGTATTCTCTCTCTTTCTTCAGGCATGACACACATACATAAGTAAACAGCTCAAAGTGGTGTTGACAGGTAACCAAATGTGAGAGCATGGTAATCAGCAATGGGGTAAATATTCAGTCAAAAAATGAGTCAGCTATGTTTAGTTGAGTTTTATCAGTTATAATGTATCTTCTTGCTTTGTCCATTTCTTCCATTTTCATTTACAAATGCTTTTGATGCTTTCCTCTACCTTACTGAACATGAAGTATAATATGAGACAGAGAAATCCCACTATATTTATTATCAAGACATGTTTCTCAGACAGGATCCTCTAGCCTCCCCAGCACCAACAATCAGAGACCTTTCAGTGACAAACCACACATCAAGGCAGTGTATGGACTAAATATACAACCAATCATCTCTCCCAACTTCTTTGTGACAGTTTGGATATTTAGTTAACCACATATTTCTGCATTTACCAGCCCATAAACATAATCTGTGGTCATGGACTTGAAACAATTACTATAGAAGGCCAAAGAAGAAAATGGAAAGTGCTAAACATAGAGGAAACAAAAATAATGACCATGGAGGACCTACATACATTCAGCCTAGACAATAAGGAAATTGAAATAGTAAAAGAATTCCCATTCAAACATCATTCAAGAAGGAGACTGTAGTCAAGAAATCAGAAGACTAGGAATAGGAAGGGCAGGTGTGAAAGAATTAGAAAAGATCCTAGAAAGTAAAGATACACAACTGAGCACTAAAGTTATAATTGTGCATGCCATCGCATTCCCCATTACCATGTACATATGGGAGAGCTGGACAGTAAAGAAAGTAGATAAGAAGAAAATCAACTTGAGATGTGGGCCTTTGCAGACTGCCAGAAATAGTGCACATTAAATTGAGGGACTGCCCTGGCTCAGTGCTAGGGAGTCATGAGAATTGTATTTTTTTTCTGAGACATTGAGCTTTCTCTGTCAAAGAGCTCTGGTGCCACAATAAAATACAGTTCCCATGATTTCCTAGCACTGAGCCAGGACAGTGCCTCAATTTAATGTGCACTATTTCTGGCAGTCTGCAGAGTGTTGAAGCCAACCAACCAACCAAACGGGTCCTTAAAAAGATCAAGCTTGAAATCTCCCTGGAAGCCAAGATGGTCAAGGTCAGACAGTTGCACTTTGGCCATATAATGAGAAAGTATGACTCATTAGAAAAGACAATAATGATAGGAAAGGTGGAGAGATGTACAAAGAGAGGAAGACTACATGGTAGATGGATAGAGTGTAGGACCTAATCAGAGCAGTGGAGAATAGGGAGTCTTGGAGATGTCTCATCCACAGGGTCAGCATGAGTCGAGATCTATTTGAAGGCAGTCAACAACAACAACAACAATCATAATCTATTTTTGTGATGACACAAAGGGGTAAACAGACTGCCCCAAAGGGGCAGCATGATGCTGCCCCTGAGAAAGCTGGGTGGGGGCCGCAGCAAACACATACAATGTCCCTTCTCTGACTTTTTTTCTAGCACAAAAAGAAGCAGCAAATCACCACTCCTTTTTGAGCTGGGAAAGCCAGCATTTCCTGACAAGCAGTGGCTTTATGGCACTTCTGCAGCTTGTGGCATGTAAACAACATGCTGCTGCAGTGCCAGAAAGCTGACCCATGTGCAGGCAGCCATGTGGCTTCCTGGCACTCTGGCAGCATGTACCGTCTGAATGGTGCTCCATCAGAGTGCTGGGAAACCAGAGTATTGTGCCAGTCTGTTTTGGCCCCAAGTCTGTTTTCTATGTCCTAGGAAAACTGCAGTTCTCTTCTCCCTTCTGGATTAGACCCAGTCATCTTCAGCTATGCTATATGGATTTTTAAAGCTCAAAAAAATTAAAAAATGCAACTTTACACATTTCACAATTGTTGCAATTTTTCAGTCTATTAAATCTATTTTATTCTGTGTTGAATAGGAATGTAACAATAATGTGTAGTATTTGTTTCCTTGTTAAAGTGGGTTCTACTATAGTCCAGAATCCCCACTGGAAAGAATAATAAACCAGAGAGAATTTTGTGTAATTTTTGCTTTCTATTTTAACATCCTAAAGTGTTTTGAAGGATTTTTCTTTGCAGAAAAATACATGGAGTTTTGTGTTTGTGTGTGTGTGTGTGTGTGTGTGTGTGTGTGTGTGAAATCACACAGATGTTTTACATGGATGTTTTTTGCACAGAGATAAGTTTGTGTGGGGGAGGGGAGTTAGTGAAAATACATTTTCTGTGCAGGAAATGTCTTTTTGCACATTTTTATCTGTACAGAAAAAAAACCTCCAGAACACTTTGGGACACTCACACAGGGAGGATATTGTGCAAAAACATTTGGATTTTCCCTCAGTGAAGAGAAAATGATAGTAATTATTGCATGCATGGATGAAGTAATTGTGAATGATGTTCGTAGTATCAAATATACATTCCTACTATTGAATTTGCATGCTTAGAATCACAGCCTTTCTTATATTTAGAATATTCTTATCATTTTTTAAAAATATACCGGTATATGTTATTTTAATGAATCCTTTTCAGAGTCATATTGTAAAACTTGAGTTAAGTTTTGCCTCTTTTTTTTGTTTTGTCTGCAGGATTCTGCTCATGCTCAAGCATATAATAATCACTGGCCCTTTCTAATTTGTGAAGAACAGTAGGGAGTGGTATATCAAATTTTAAAACTTATCCCTGCTATTTTTAGCACAATCAAATCTTTACTTTCTACCTTCACTTTTCAATTGGTACTCTGTATTTTGCATACTATTATGCTCCATGTATGCCTAAACTGCTTGCCCTTCATCAAATAGTTTCTTCCTAGTGGGCTGTTGCTTCATGAGCTCTGGCAAACAGCAGCTCTTACTTATAGTGCTCCTAAACAAAACAAAAAAAAAAACCCTTTATGCTCCAAAATTGAGAAGATACTACAGAACCGCCCTATCTCGCAAGCCAGTTTTTAAAATCTTCTCTTTCCATTTTTGAAGTAGTAAAAGAAAAGAAACTGTAATCCTTTTTTAAACGATGCAGTCAAAGTTGCTGAATCCCCACAATGAGCTCCTGCCAGCTTGAACTGTTTTAGAGAACCATACATCATAGGAGTGACGGCGGTCTGATGATGTATTGCATTAATGCATCATCAGCATGACAGAACTCTAATGATGGATGAATACTACATCATCCAGGAAAAGCTCTCAAATTTGCTGCTGTCTGGTAAACCCACTTTAAAAGGGGAGATTGGGAAAGGGGAAAAAAAACAGTGCACACGTGCTACTCATTTTAAATCTTTGCAACTTTTTTCTTTAAAAAAAATCAGTTGGAATTATCATTTGTAAGTAGCAGTTCTCCCATAGATGGGTGGACACATCATGTTATAATCTTAGAATTAATAAATTTGTAAGATTGTCACTTTGTCTTCTATCAGAATGCCTTCAAAGAAAAAAGATTTCTTAAACAAGGTAATCTATTCTCTAAAGAAGTAAATCTATTTCTCCTTTGACATTCCATTAGCCAATTCCCAGAGGGGTTCATGTAACTGTGGGATTGTATCACTGGGGGGCAATGGTTATAATAATTCATGGGGAAATAAGATCCCTCCTGTAAGATGGGAAAACATTTCTGCAATCACGTCTTTTCCAGAATGGACTATGGCTGCTCTATTCAAACTCAAAGCAAAAAAAAAAAAAAGTCATTACTTTTGGCTTGTGTTTTCCTTTTGATTCTTCTGCAATGTAGATGGCAGTACAAAAGTTCTGATTTTTTTCTCAGCTTTGCTCCTCTTATGTTCCAAGATTATATAGGAAGGGTAAATCCCCCAAATGGTTGAACAATTATTTTATTCAGTTCAAGCATAGGAGCTTGTCGCTTGGTTTTTTAAATCGGTTTACCTCTATCTGACTTAATCTTAATTTGGGTGTCATCCTGATCTTATCAGACCTTTTTTGCCACCAAATTTGCTACCCAAATACAGCCCAGGTTCATCCCCACTTCCAGAGCCACTCCTTTCAGCCATTTTCTTAAACCGGAAAACTCCTGGATCTGAAAAGAGCCGCGAGGAATGGCTCTGGAAGCAGGGATTGACCTGGGCTGTATTCAGGTGGCAAATTCAGCGGCAAAAAAATCTGCTAAAATCAGAATGCCGCCCAAATTAAGATTAAGCAGGATAAAGGTAAACTGATTTTAAAAGCCAAGCAATAAGCTCCTTAATCAGAATAAACTAGTCAGAACTGACTAAGTGCCATTGATTACAGTGTGTCTACTTTAACCAAGTCTGGATCCAACTAATTATTCTGAATGCAAGTACCTATATTTCATGCTGTATGGATGGCTTATCATTGTAATAAATTAGATGACTCTGAAAATAGAAAATTGACCTTACTGTCTGAAAGATTACATGCAAGGAAAAAAGGAGGAGGCAGGAGAAGGAAACAGCAGCACACTAGGACTTTAATTCTTCAAATTATAAATCAGATAACCTACTGGGGTTGAAAAAAATTGCAAACATCAATGACCTATGTGGACATGCCACTTGATATGTCAAATTTATTGTCCAGCCACAAATACTCCTGAGCAGATTGGATCAGGTCTACTCAGAAATGGGGGGAAATGCTTACTTATTAGTTCTGTTTTTGCTCCCTACCATTTATCAATTCTTACTAATCCTGTCTCTCTCTCTCTCTCTCTCTCCTATTTCTCCTTACATCAAACAACATGTCTGGGAAAACCGGTGGTGTTTCACTCTAATTCCAAGTCACTCTGTTTTCATGTTCTCACATATTAGAACTGTTAATATTTAACCAATCTGCATATATTCACCAGTATTTTCTTTATTGCTATTAGTCTTTCCAAACATATTTTTGTAAACTTTTCAGTCTCTTAAAATGCAGAAATGTTGCAGATAATTTTAGTTGGCTCATTTCACTTAGCTCTGTGACTCGCCATGCTCATGCTAAAACTTTATCTTAATAGCCTCTAATGCATTATATTTGTCCTAAAATTTTTAACACTATCAAATAGTGTTTTAATATTTTGAAAATATGGCATTATGAAGAATCAAGGTGATCTGGCCTGGTTTATGACAGTGTGCCTGTATGTATTCACTTTCTAAACCTAGAGTACAAATTTCCTCCTATTTTTCTCTATGTTTATCCATTATAATTGTACTGAAATATAGGAAAAGTGTAAGGACATTTTAATGAAGGGAGGCAAAATGACCCATTAGATTCTAGGAGACTAACAAAGGATTGGCAAGTATAAGCACTGGCCTCCTTTACATGCTACTGTCTCTTTACCGGTGGGAAGCAATTGCAGTATAGCTCTATTTGGGGCCCCTAAACCATGGTCTCTGTGTTCTCCTCATTTTTTCCAGATATAGAATCATTATAGAACACCCCATGGGAAGTTAAAAAAAAAAAAAAGATTGTCTCACTTCTCCCCCAGAATCCAAAGGTGTTATGTTTGGGGCATTCTGAATTAAACATTGCTGTCATTGTGAGGCATACGACTGCAACAGTGAGCAAGATTTGAACTCTGGTCATCCAAAATATATTAAAATATCTCTGCCACTTGGAATCATGTGAATTAATTGAATGCAGGGGCATTCAAATGAAATCAACCAATATCATTCACAAAATAGTACCCAAAGTATATCAATATCTTACACCTGGCCTATTCTGAAATCTTCACCCAACAGTGAACCAAATTTGAATTCTGAATATTCAGCAGAAAATGGTAAAGATTTTTTTGTTCTTGATAGTTCTGCAGTTTGTGTCAAATCACAAATATATGTTGGGTTGCTCATCTGCAACAATCAGCATTCAAGGGCTCTTTCTGGGGTGAATGTTATACCTTCAGATAGGCAGCAAGAGTGTGCAATAAAGAACATTATTTCAGTATCTGGATCACCATTGACCCAAATGCCAGACTTGGCTGTGACTCAAAATAAAATTTGAGGAGATGGAGCTTTCCCCCCCTCCTTCCTTCCTTCCTTCCTTCCTTCCTTCCTTCCTTCCTTCCTTCCTTCCTTCCTTCCTTCCTTCCTTCCTTCCTTCCTTCCTTCCTTTCTTTTTCTTAATCCAATATCTTGCAAGTCCTTTGCAATGGGATTTTTTTTTTTAAAAAAGACTACACTCTTCTAGGCCATATCATACCACTGAATGGTTGTTTGCCAAGAAGAAAGGGGTATGGCTCTGAACAGATGGACCAGAATAGAACAGGTTGAGCCTATATTATTCAGGCTTAGGTCCCAATATGGATCAGTCCTCAGGTTAGTGCAGAGATGGGCAGATGTTCACCAGCCTGCCACCATGCCACAGATCCACTTCCACCATATGCCTCTTATCTCCCTTTGTCACTTCCACTAGTCAAATAGTCATTATGTCTGACATGGAAATGGCACACATGGCTGCTCCCATGCACTAAAGCTCCTTTGTACCTGGGATCAAGCTGGATCTTCTATATCTGCTTCCAGTCTGCTGGATCCTGGCCTATTCCTACCATGAAGCTAAGGATCTGTGTCATCCAAATAGAAAAACATGATGCTGGGGCAGGAAATATGAGCCTTTTGGCCTATGAGAACAGCCCCCAGGTTTGGAGAGTTGTGCTTGCTATTCAAGAAACAATGGTCCAAAGTCTGGTGGAATAATTAAGATGTTCTTTAGGTCCTGGCTTCTTTAATATATGGCTAGCATTCTCCACATAATGGCTGATGCTAAGGCATGGCTGCCATTGAAAATGGCAGTCTACACTCTCCTGTTAATTTCTTTTCATAATGTTGAATAAAGCAAAGGCCATAACATTACACAAGAGTGAGACATTACACAGTCTCTCTTACAAACACATTCCACAGAGTTGGTTAGACATCAGTGAAAGTGTGGCATGGATAAACCTTTTTTCCAACCACACACTAGAACAATTGCATCAGAAGCAATGACAGTCTGCCATGCATATCTTGCAACTTCACTAGCACTGATACACCATGCTAGGAAGACAAAAATTGTAGATAAAAATTTGACCAACTGCAAAAATAATCCTCAATTCAAAAGTCTTCCTCTTTTTAAAACATTTAAAGACTGCAAACAACTCCTCATATACTTCTGCACCAGTGTGAGAGCCACACAGTCCCATTTTGTTTCAGAACCACAAATGCTCATTGCATGGGATTTCCCATCCTGAAAGTATCCTTCTTCCTGTTCAGTTAGAGATGAGTGGGAAATATCTAGGGAGGAGTTCTCATCAACCAGTGGAGGAGACCATGTTGTATCTGTCCATCACATAGATTTAATTGTGAAATGTTATAATGAGTCATTTTGGCCCCCTAGATTCATTTGATGTACAGAAGCAAGCCTTCTACAACACTGTCATCTGCACATTAGAGTTTTTATTTGACTACCTAAACATCAAGCAGTGTCATTTTAAATTTTCATTCTATTAAAAATAGTTGGGACAATATATATGTATACTACATTATACTTAATTTTTAATTATTTATTTATACCTGCCTGTCCCCATGGATCAAGATGGGAACAACAACAATTAACAGAAAAACAACATAACTTAAAAATACATCAGTTAAAATATACATCAATATAAAAGGACAAATAAGATGCACACATATTAAGACAATCCAAATATAAAATTCACAATTACCTGGATAAGCCTGCCAGAAGAGACTGGTCTTTATCACTCTTTTAAATTCAGACAGCATATTCAGCTGTCAAATGTCTTCTGGCAGGTCATTCCACAGTTTAGGGACAGCTGGAAAAAAAAGTCCTCTGGCTGACAATTACCAACCTAGTCCTGGCTGACTAACGAGTAAATATGATTATTTTGTTTTGGGGGGGAGACTTTTTTTTAAGAGAGGGGGGAAATATGAAAAGGCTCATGAAGTGCTGGGATAAAGGATGAAGTAAATTTAATTCAGAACCCTAGCTATCATTGACTACACAAAAATTCAAAGCAAGGCTTTTTAGAATGAATGTGCCTGAATGGATGAATCTGTTTTTCTCATGTTTCCTTCTTTTCACATTGTTTCTATCTCTTTTATAAAGAAATTTGCATTTCTGATAAATTCTTATCAAAAAACAAAAACAAAACTCCTGTTCATACTCTCAGCCAAACAGTATGAATATTCAAACTTATACTGACATAGGTAACTAGATCAAAGAAAAGTGTGTCCCCTCACCAGTGCAGAGATGCTTAACAAGGCAGACCAAGTCTAATAATGTCAGTGTGGAGGAAGAGATTAGAAATCTCTTCAAAAAGAAGACAGTAGTGATGACTTAATTCATTACTTTTGACCTTACTTTTCATGGCTGCAGAATTAAATACATTACCCCAAGCATTCTAGCTCTGGACCCCTGTTGAGTGATTATGCTAGCATAAAAATAGTTGTTGAAATGATAGATAAACTTTCTCAGACTTTGTATTACTGCAGCCCCTAATGCCAGCAATGCCTACTGCAGCCATCTCTTTCACAACAACACATACAGCCTGCACTCTCACATTTGACTTGGTGGGAGCAGAGCCCTTTGGTTACAGTGCAAAGGCTGAGCCCATTTCCTTGGAGTGGGATTCAAAGGTGGTAGTTTAGCTGTGGGATCCAATACTGCTATTACTTTGGCATATATTTCTGCTGCACTAAATGTGTATAGGTCCATTTAAAAAATGACTTTTTCCTCTGTTTCTTCTTTGACTTTTCTAAACTGAATTTGAAAAGAAATTACACTACCAGGTCAGAACAAAGCAAAGAGACTGATTGCTAAAACCAGCTGCTCTATTAATGTAATCCCCATAATGGGAGTGAGATTTTATGGGTGAATAGAAATCTGAGTTGATAGCCTGTACACATGACACTGTTCCATGGTTGAATGTTCCATCTGTGGAGATTTTACAATGCAAAAGCTCTTTGACTGTTCCTTTGTACTAAATCCACCAATCCCCAACCTTTAATTCAGAATCAGATAATGTTAAAAGAAAGTAATGCTTTAATAATTTCCACACCAAGGAATAATATTAAGGAGATTAGTTATATTCATCTTTCAAGTAAAAACACATTGATGTTAAGTATGAATCTTGCACTGGAAGGTAATGCTAAAGAGGGAGAAAAAGGACTATGATAAAGGCAGATTAAAATATCCCAATAATAGCCCCATCCACTCTAGATACTGTAATAACTCCTCTCTATATACAATCCTAACATATACTTGAATATTTTTTCATAATTGAAAACTGAAACAGCATTTAATTTTTTTTAAAAAAAACAGTTACTTTTTAAAATATTTAAGCAGGGTACTTATGTTAAACAACTCATCCTCCAGTTTGTTACCTTCAGGATCAAAACTGGACATCAGCAATTCAAATATGCTTATATTGATTGATCAAAATTCCAAAGTAAATGCAAATGCATTATTTCTTTCACTACTTGGCTGTCAAATATGGATAGCTATTGCATGTCTGCTGTCACATACACCCAAATGTTGATGATTATTGAATATCAGCTGCCAATTCCTGTCAAATATTAATTGCAACATGACAGACACTGTTAAATACTCTGAACTATTAAATATTCTGTATGTCAGTTATCAATAATTTAATTTATTTGTTTTTTTAAAAAAGTACTGTACTTACATTCAAAATTTCAGAATTAATACATTAGTAAAATTAGTAAAGATTCTATATTTTAATACAGCAATAGCAATAGCAAATACATTTCTATACTGCTTATCAGTGAACTAACACTTTCTAAGTGGCTTAGAATGTGTAAGCCAATTGTCCTCAACAAGTTGGGTACTCATTTTATTGACCTATGAAAGGATGGAGGGCTGAGTGGACCCTGGAGCCCTGCCTGGGATTGAACTCACAACCTTGTGGTTGTGGTTGTGAGTGGCTGCAGTACTTGCATTTAACCACTGCACCACCAAGGCTCCTTAATAGTTGTTGCATATAACATCAGACCAAATATCTGTTAAATCACACACTCTATTCTACAGTGGCCACAGGGGGCCCCAGAAACAGACCAGGAATGCAGTCTTTTGCATATGCTCTATCATAGCACTGAAAGGTACATTACAAATAAATACAAACAAATAGACTTCAAGATTAGTAGCTGTATGAATCCCTTAAGATCCATCAGTTTGTCCTCATTTTTAGGACCAACCAGACTGGTGGTCATGACTACATCTTGTGAAAGTGAAAGATGATTCTGTGGTATACTAGGTTGGCACTAGAGATGGGAATTACATCTTTAAAAAATGAAAAATATGTTTCTCAATCAATAAGAAAACCTGACAAGAGGAATCTTTCCCATTTGAAACTTACTTTACACAAACTTTGCATGTCTTTGGTTTATAGAGAGCTGCTTCCTGTGCAGAAAATTCTGTTTTTAGTGCAAAAATAGCTTATGTGAATTTTGCACAGAATAAGTCTCAAACAGTGAATAGTCTTCCAAAACTGCTGTTTCTGAAGAATTTCTTGCAGTGAGAACAAAATGACTAAAATTGTTACTTCCTTTAAGAAAAAAGTGAAGAATTGAATTGTATTTAACGGACTGCCTATTAAGTGAAATCAGCACATTAGTGACATGCTTTTTCAAAATATTCCAGTTGGACCACTTTTTAAAAACCATATCTTACATCTTTGAGTTGTGGCTGAATTAAATTGATAGTGAACATAAGCCTTTTGGTCCTCTTCTGTGGTATGATAACAGTCATGTGCCAATTTAAGAATCAAGCATTTCCCTCTCATAAAAAATAAAGGGACACTACAGTGCACAGTTGGAGATGCTGAACAGCTGTCTAATCCAACAAGGGAGTTCAAATGCATGCAAAATCACTCATCCATGCCCAGATCCACATCCTATGTAGAAAAACAACAGCAGCAGCAACAACAACACCTGCCTTTATTGGATATGAATGCATAGCCAGATTGTGCATTTGTGTTATTATGAATATCAAGTACATTCCTTATCAGTACTTCAGGCTGTGGATGGGATTCACATTGAGATGCAGATCTAAACATGTAGCTTCTTTCAGAATATTTTCAAACCAAATGAGCTATATTTCCTAAAGAAAGGGGGAAAACAAACAAAGCAGATAATGCAATATTTTGCTTTACACTAATCATCTTGATTTGGGTTTCATATCTGCTTTTGCATGATTTGTCAATAGAACTGGCTCTATTCTTGTTCACTAAAAGCAGTTTAAACATTCAAAAGAGGAATGATTCATCTGTACTCCCATGTTCTATCCTAGAAAGTGAAGGATTCTCTCTTTCCTGTAAACAGATGACTATTTCAAGTCTTTCAAAGGCTGGCTTACTAACAGAAATGTTTGGTGATCACCAGACTGGCACAAGAAGAATGGAGCAAGCACTCCACTGAGCAAGAGACAACCAGAAGACCTGTATTATTCCTAACCAACATATTTAATAGACAGGTGCTTGCTTTATGGGGGGAAACTAAACATTATCATATCATTAAAGAAACAGATGTTGCACAAAGGGAGGATTCATATTGACCAAATGGCTATTAAACAGTTCAGTTTGCATTGACACTGAGAGCCTACTCCAACAGATAAAAATTTGTGGTAGATAGTTGGTTAAAAAGACAAATTCTGTTTTATAGGCAGCTGTAATATTTGGCATATAAAAAGACAGATTATATATAACTTCCCATAATATTAAACCATACTCTGTATTTATGCTGCTGTAAAAGTAATGCATGGGAAAACCTCATCAATGTGACCTCTAGCTAACAGAATGATGTATATGTGTGCCCAAATATGTGACTATAAAATAATCTATAAAACATATGGCAGAAACATGGTTTCTGAACAATGTGGCTGTATTCCACTGCACTCAATTATGCTGGGCCACAAACTGAAGTTTTTCTGAATTTAAATGATGAAAGCAAACTCTCCTTCCATGAGATTGTAAATAAAGTCTGAATATGGGTAATTCTATGCAGGCAACAAAGAAAAGGCAAAATTCATGTAAACATTTCCAACATAGTTGAATTTTTTTTGTCATTTAATTATGCCATTGCTTCTATAATAGGGGCATAATAAAGTGCAACATGACACATCAACACACCTCATTAAGAAGATTTTGAACCACTATGAATTGTTCTTGCTTCTGCAGTTTAAGGTTGTTATTTTTTAACAGAAAATTCATTTGCACAGGGAAAAAAACCCACCTTGATTCTGCATGGAAAAAAATCAATAGAAAACAATATATTTTGTGCATAAATAAATAAGAACAAAAAAAAATAAATGGGGTTTCCTTTCTTTTTTCTTCTTTTGTGCAAATGACTTTTCAGAAAAAAATTATCTTAAACCACAAAAAGTCCTTGGAAAAATACACAAAAATGCATATAAGTGGGGAAAAACATGCATGTGAGAATTAAATAAGCAAGAATTTACAATCCTACTGTATATTTGTTATTGTTGTGTGCTTCCAAATAATTTCTGACTTATAGAAACCCTAAAGCAAACATATCAAAAGGGTTTTATTGACAAAATTTCTTCAGAAGAGATTTATCACTACCTTGCTGTTAGGCTGAGAGAATGTGACTTGCCCAAGATCACCCAGTGGATTTCCATGGCCAGATAAGTATTAGAACCCTGGTCTCCTGGAGTCTAGTCCAACACTCAAACCACTTCAACATACTGGCTATCCCTGTATAATTTCATTTGAATCCAACATGGTTATAAATAACAAGATAAGCCACTAAATATAAATTAAATTTTGATGCTATTATTGGCATTATTTGAATTAATGCAATCTTACTGCAAGCTAATCCTCTCTTCCTTGAGAAAGGGAGAAATAGTGAAGAAGAAAAAAGCAATATCCTATTTGGCAATATAATCACACATAATCAAAAATGTCAGTGTGTTCATATGCTCCCCTCTACCTTCTGAGTCCCACAATTCTCTTATGTAAAAGGATTGTTTGACTATCCTTTTATTTAGCTCTAGTCTGAGAGACAGCATGGTATAATAGTTTGTATGTTGGATTGTGGCTCTGGAGACTAGGATTTGAATCCTCATTTGGCTATAGAAGCCCACTAGGTGGTCTTGGGCAAGTCACACTCTCTCAGCCTGAGATGAAGACAAAAGAAAACTTCCTCTGAACAAATCTTGTCATGAAAACCCCATGATAGGCTCACCTTTGGGTTGCCATAAGTCATAAACAACTTGAAGGGTCACAACAAAAGCAAACTCTCCTTCCATGAGATTGTAAATAAAGTCTGAATATGGGTAATTCTATGCAGGCAACAATTGTAGGACATGGGCTTCCACAGGACATTGTGGAACCAAGTCCATTTTATATTTGTTACCTTAACATATACCAAAAAGGTGACCAAATAGCTTTCAAACATCTCACTATCTACTCTCAACAATCAATCAGCTGGTATTATACTCAATGAGTAATAAGTGTACAGGTAATGAATGTGCAACAAATTTCCATTTCAATCATTGTGAGCATGTGTAGAGGCTCTTAAACTGAATGTAAAGTTCTGATGAATTAAGAAACATGAAGAATTGTATTTGCTCATCAACTTTAAAATCTATTTGCTGTAAATATGGTTGCAGTCACTTTACAGAGCAATGTCACCTTTACTAGTGCATGTAGGGAGCTGCTCAGAATTTAAACAACTAAGCTTTCCTACACAAAGAGAGATGATTTTTTAAATCTTCATTTCAATGTGCTAAATCAGAACAATGAATCATTCATGAACCTTATTCAGTTATATTTGGCATAGGGTTTCCCTGTATATCTATAGGATTCAGTGCACTCTGGAACTCTATAAATAAAAATGACCCTACACATTTCTGGTTCAGCTGCTCTTGATCAAAAGGTGAACTGGATCTACTGTTTGGCAAGCAAAAAAAACTTGTTTTAACTTCAATAGAATCCTGTGAGAACTCGGAAAGGAGAATCAAACAGCTTTTTGGGGTTATGATCATGCATAATACACCAAGACTACATAGAGATGATCCAAGATGACATTTTCAGGAACTTTGACCTTCCATCTCTGTACTGAAATTAGGAATCCCAGCTATTTTAAAAGTTCATTATCATTCATTTGGAATACCAACACTGATTTCTTCATTGAATCATTCAGTCTCC
>CM034706.1:104205459-104230579 GCA_020142125.1 Phrynosoma platyrhinos
CATCTGTTGGTCATGACTAACTTCTATGAGTTGGAGCCCCACATTCATGAACAGTTGAACCCTGTGATAGGTTTGCCTTAGGGTCACTAGAAGTCAGAAATTACTTGAAAGCACACAACAATAAGTCCACCCACTGCTTTATGGTCCACCACTGTTGTAGTACAAATAGTTGGAGGCATAATTATTAAATAATACATAAATGCTACCATTTAGAAATGTTAAACTTTGTTCTTTTTATGGTCACTAAATTCTAAGCAACTGCTCCAGTGTTGCATTTTAATGTTCAGCACAATTGCATGAGTCCTTGATTTCTTTTGAATTCTGAAGATTCTACTTAGGACTGAACTAATCACCATATATACCAGCCAGTAGAGATGAAACAAGCTGTAGCTGATTATCATTATTGTTTTGGGGTAGAACACTTTATGCTTAATGTCTCATCACTTCCTACTAGCTAATTCTGTAAGAGGAGCTTTATTCTTAATTTCAAAGATATATCAGTTTGTAGAATGATTGCACTGAAACTAGAGCCATTTTATTTAACATTGCCTCCAGGATTAAAACTAGGGCCCATCATCCATTAGGGGTACTAGGAGTGCCAGGAACAGTGAATTGCAAATCTCCCTCCATCACTATAAGATTCTCTGGAATCAGCCAGGTCCCAAATGGCTGTTTCTGGGGAAGCACCCACAAGAGCCAGACATCTGGAGCCTGGCTGACTATTTAGAGGGTGGTGTTAACCCTTCTTGGAGTTTGAATCACTCTCCATAAAGCCTACTCTTTTAAAGTAAGGCAGACAAATGGCAGGTAGCAGCTACAAGGCAGGGGGAGAATGACAGAAGGAGGATGGTTGTTTTAGGAATAGGGCAGTGACAAGAGAGAGTGGGTGAGGATGGCCAAGATAGGGTGCAGTGGTTTTCCTCCTTCTGCCTCAGGTGGTGGAAAAAACCTCAGCTTTTGGGGGATGAAACATTCCTTGGAATACTACTAGCTTTTGTAACAAAACTTGAACATCATTGCTCTTAAACATAACCCAAATAGTCCAAGTAGATTATTCCTTTTTGTTCTTCTGTATTCACTGATATATTAGCTAAATGAATTCATTTTGTGTGTGAATGTATGTGGAAGTGGAAGTGAAGAAACACAAGAGGGGATGATCAGTAGTTGCCATTTGGATACTTTTCTCATCCACTTTGTTGTAATAGTAGTTGGCAGATCACAATACACTGAAGCAATTCCTCTGGCAGGTTGATGTGCAATGCATAGAATTCATACATTCCTTCCTATAAATAACTCTTGTCTAATTTGCTGTCTTTTGCAAATGATCTCTTCTGTAAACCAGTAGCTGAGATGTTTATACTAATGGGAAAATGGAGAAACAGAAGGAAATAGCAATAAAACCACTGACAGGCCTTCTATTTTCAGGTTATAAACTTTAATTTGAATCTCCCAAGTTTATAAGTGAATTAAGCTCTGACTTCACTATAAAATTTATTGTCAGGCCAGCTGAAAGACAGTAACAAGAGTTTTCATGTTCAGTTTACAGTGTCACCAGGGCATTCCTACATGATTTGTTTTGCTGATGCCTTGTATAAAAGGTACAAATCAGCTTTGTTGTTTCAAGGTAATTACCTACCATGCCCAGGTATTCAGTCTCTAGTAATAGTCAATTCTGAGTGCTCTAAGAGGGCCCAAGAGAGATCAGCACTAAGGATCCAAACATTTGTTAGTTTTATCCAAGTAGTGCATCATGTTACAAGAATCTTCTGACTTTGTATATGGAAATCCATGCATATTTTGGTGTAGACAATTTCCAATACATGAAACTTTTGCATATATTTCTAAATTTGCATATGCTTATGGATTTTTTAATTTTTTTCTGGGAAAGATTGAAAACTTTTATTATTAAAATTAACGTGTGTGTAATTCAGGAGGAAAAAGTAATCTGATGTTTATGATTTCTTCCCAATGTCAGTAAACCAGAAGATATGCACACGGATTTCATACGTTAATTGAAACAGGTTTATGGGAATTTATTTTCCATCTTTATTCAGTACACCACATGAGTTCAATAACTTATTATTTGTAATAAATTTCCAGCTACTGACAGTCTGTAAAGAACATTAATATGAGGTTGTTAATCCACTTTGGGCCTCTACACACCTGGAGGCAGAGATGGGGAGGGGCAGCCTGATGCCGCATGCCATTACGCACAGCATGCAGCATCAGGACATCCTTCTGGTGCAGCATTTTAACTAACTCCAGGTGGCAAAAGGGAGGATCGGGACCATGCGGTCTGGCAGCTTCAACCCCGATCCACCACTTCCCGGGGTGGCTCTCCACCGCCCCTTTGGGCCTGTCTGAAGAGGCCCTTTGTCTTCATTGTTCTTGTCATACATGGAATTGTGTTGGAATTACTTATAAGAATATCTAAGGAACTCAAAGTTCCATTCTTTCTCCAGCTCATAGCCACTTCCCTATCAGGCCGTACCCAAGTTAACTAGTGCTGTGTCTGGAGGCCTTGATACACAGTCTTCACTTTGTTTCATTGAATTCTATTACCTTAAAATAAGTCTGATGTCTTCATGAAATCATAATTCTGGTCATGCAATTGCTAACTCAGACGTCTGCCATCAATTCTCACTGAACTTTCCACTTTTCCTGAAGGCCGCCTCAGGTAGTCTTCCTCAACTCTTCTCTAGGACAGCTTTGTTGTTATTGTTGTTAACTGCCCTCAAGTGAGTCTCAACTCATGGTGACCCTGTGGGTCAGGCAACTTCAAGCCCTCCCTATCCTCTAGTGCTCTGCTTAGATTTAGGTTTGAGGCCTCCTTGATTGAGTCCAGCCATCTGGTGTGTGGTCTTCCTGTCTTTCTACTGCCTTCCACCCTTGCTAGCATTTTTTCCTACTGTTATGCCTTCTCAGCTTCCAGGGAGAGCTCAGGCCTGATTCTAGGACTCATTTGTTTGAAGTTTTTTTTGGGGGGGGGGTTATGTCCACAGTATCCTCAGCACTCTTCTTCAGCATCATATATCAAATGAGTTTATTTTATTTCTATCTGCTTCCTTCACCCTCCAGCACTCATATCCATACAAGATGATGGCGAATAAAATGGCTTGGACATTTCTTGTCAGCATGATTCTGCCAGCAGCGTTACACCACATTAAAGCTGTGCACCTGGATGGCCAACAAAGAAGTGACACAGAGCTCTCTGCAGGCTGGGAAACTCTCTCTCCCCTCTCCAGAAGCTTGCAAATACAACAACAGGCAGATATCTCTCAAGGAGGCTCTTTAAGCTTCATTCCTCTGTGTACAAGCTTGTTCTAACCAACAAAGCTACTCACATTACACCACACACCAACACTCCTCCCTTATATATATTATCCCCTCCAGAGATATCTAGTCCAGTCCACTCACCTGTCTGATGCAACACAGCAGGATTGCACACGTCTGACTCAATCCTCTGCAGCTCCCAGTGACTCAGCACATCATGCAGGCATTTCATGGCTGCTCCATTGCTCAAGGTAACCCTGTTACCTTTTATCCCACATCTGGACATTTTCCCCAGGATCCATTCCTTGACAATCCCCTCCAAAATGTCCTGATGTGTGTACTTATGCTTGGTGTGTTGTCATGAAGTGTGTTCTACCTGCACCTCCCATATCATAGGCTCATTCCCAACTGGACTGACACCCCTCATATCTTTCCACTGGTAGTGCCATGGTGAGAATGTCTGCAACATTGTCTTCCAATGCAATATAGCCTAGATTCAGAACCCAGTTCTGTACCATCTCCTGCACATTCTGGTACCTGACGCCTATATACTTAGTCCTACACTTCAGGCTCTCTGCTTCCAACATCACAATACAGGATTGCGACTCCTCATGTACCACCGTTGGACCTGTACACTTCTCACCCAAGTCCTCCAAAGCTGACATACCCACTGGGCCTCACCTGTTATCTCTGACAAAGCTGCAAACTATGCCTTAGTGGTAGTAAGTGCTATACAGTTCCGCTTCCTGCTTCTCTAGACAATTGGACTATCTGAGTACCTGATCAAGAGGCCCAACACAGATTGCCTGTCCACCACCTCTGAAGCAAAAGAATTGTCTACAAAATGGTCTAGCTGTGCCATGCTCCCATGCAACATCAGCTTCCTGTCCTTGCTGCCATTCAAGTACCTGAGCACATGTTTCACAGCAGTCCAGTCCTCCACCTTTGGCTTGTTTACTCTCTTGCTCAGCACTCCTACAGCATATGAGATGTCAGGTCTCATGTAATTCATTATGAACAACAAGCTCCCTATCACAGACCTGTACAACTAAATGTTGTCAAAACTCTTTGATGTCTTGCTACTAGTTTGCCCTGGAGTCATGGGACTTTTCACTTCCTTTGCACTG
The DNA here is from genome assembly GCA_020142125.1 of Phrynosoma platyrhinos. Classification (NCBI taxonomy): domain Eukaryota; kingdom Metazoa; phylum Chordata; class Lepidosauria; order Squamata; family Phrynosomatidae; genus Phrynosoma; species Phrynosoma platyrhinos. The sequence continues at coordinate 104,209,860 of CM034706.1, forward strand.
CTTAGACCACATTTCTCCACCAGCTTCTCAGTTTTCTTCCTCTGACTCAATAGAAACCTGCCATCCTGAGTCCTCTCTACCTTGATCCCTAGGTAGTCCGTGAGATTTCCCAAATCATTCAGGATGAATTTCTGGGACAACTCCTCCTGCACAATTCTTACCACCTGCTCTGACTTAGCAGCCACACACAGGTCATCCATGTATATCACCAAAGTGATATCCTGCTTCGTGCACATGCATGCATCAGTGATGCTGCATTTGTAACCAAGCCTCACAAGCTCTTCATGAATGCACTGATTCCAACACTGTGTGCTCTGTTTCAATCCATACAGAGCTTTCCTGAGCCTATACACTGGGGTAGGCAACCTAAGGCTCAGGGGCCGGATGCACCCCCCCCCCGAGGCCTTTGGACCAGCCCCAGGCCGATCCTGCCACTGCTGCCACCCCCCGCCGCCGCTGCCGCCTGCCATGATGATATTGATTATTGTTATTACTTGTTCTTGGAGTTTTCTTGGCAAAATCTCCACAGGGGTTTTGCCATGGCTTTTCTGGGGCTGAGGGAGTGTGCATGCATATTTTTAAATATATTTTTTTATTTTTTTAATATATATATATATATATATATATATATATATATATATATATATATATTGTGCTTCGGGCCCCCCAATTGTCTGAGAGACAGCAACCCAGTCCCTGGCTCAAAAAGGTTGCCTACCCCTGGCCTAAAGTCAGAAATGAGGTGCCCAGCATTAATCACATGGATGAATGCTTTGTAGCGATCTCAGAGGAGTTACTTGTGCCAGTGGTGGGCAGCAGAACATGACTCTATGTAAACAGCTGCTTGGTGTCACATTGGAGTACTCTGGATTTTCTGGGAAGATCCAGAGCAAAACTCACATTTTGTAAAAGTGGATTAAGGGAGGGATGGCCCAATTTGCTGCAGGACTGCCCTTCCCATGTGTAGACACCCCACAGTCAAATCAGGCTTTTGGTCCTGCCCCATGTGGACAAAGTGATGCCTGGGCAGGGGAAAAGCACTGCAAATCGCCCATGTAGACAAGCCCACAGAAGGAATCCCATGTTCTACACCAAAATCAGAAATAATTTCAGTGTTATCTCCTATCACTTTCATTTCAGTGTTTTTGCCAATGGAGGAACTAATGGGAACTTCAAGAGTAGAAACTGAGATCCAGGGGCCACATATTTGCAGAATTTGCAGACTGTAAAAGGAAAGAAAGTAAAGATGTGTAAGCATGCAGACCTATACACATACCTGCATACATGTATGAATTAGTGGAACTTGCTTCTAAGCACTCATGCACAGGATTGCACTGTTAATATTTTCTCAAATTACATTGGAAATTAAGGTACTGTATATGCCAATTAAAATAAGTTTATTGCTATTTCAGGATTAGATTAGGCACATTAAATTTTATTGACTATATAAAAGAAATGCAGATGCTTCTTTTGGAATATTCAAGTAATCAATTATCTGTAAAAGGAATCAATGGCTTGTTAAGAGGTTTGGAAAGAGAAGATGTTATCAAACATATTGTGGTCTTATATTCTATTTTATGTTTTCTTAAGGATTTTTGAGTAATTCAGTTCTTTAGAGTCATGACTTATGATTTTACTTCTGTTATCAAATATCTACTTCCTTTTATTTCTTTACTCAGTAAAGTTTAAAACTTTAACCATATGTCTTGGGGTTCAATCTGGTACCAAGTAGAGTAGTACTAATAATTTAATATTAACTGTGGTTAAGCAAGCTTGAACATGGAACAATTATTCCATTAATATTCTGCAGGCAATGTGACTGAAAGTCCTGTTGGATGCAGAAAATTCACTGAAATGCACACATATGCATTCACTGAATTGTGCATTTGGATAAAAGCAGCTCTTTGCCTGAGTTTTGCATAGTAAAAGGAACTTTAGACTGAAAGGGGATCCAGGCTTCAAAATGACAGAACTGTAAAGCTGAGTCAATGCCAAAACTCTTTGAGTTATAGTGATGATTCACCCCATGTCTGTCCTTCATTATGAATCACCCCCACATAAACAGTGAACAAGAAAAACTATAAGACATCAATTTTCCCTACTCTTTTATTAGAATTGTCTCTGAACAAAGAATATCCACAGTCATGCTAAGTTTCTGGATGCTCTGGAATTTACACCTCTACACATATCAGGCCACCTTTTCCCAACTGAATTCTCCAAATGAGTCTGTTAGAATAGACAGGAAATGCAGGAGTCACTTGACCTATGTCTTTGGGTGTATTGATTGGGCTGGATTCTCTTAGATTTGCCCTTAGATTTTCCTTTGTGTCAAGGAAAGACTCAATTAGATAGAGGCCTGACTTTACCTCTACCAAAAGCTATGAGTTATTTTTTTTTAAAGAAAATTTTATTAACAATTTAAAAACAAACCAAATAGACAAATAAACAAACACATATATGTTCTATCAAATACATAGATTGCAAACATAGAACAACATAGTAACCCAAGTTACTAAAACGTCCCAAACCGTGCATGAGAAAATCATTATTTACCTTTTACTTAACTACCGGTACTATAACTCTTATCCTTTTTCGTACTTATTAACACACAATCTATAGAATCTTAACTGATAACAGTCAATCAATATGTTTAAACCAAGGATTTCTTAAGCCATCATAGAGCTAGAAAAAACTAAAAAATAATAACACCAAAATGTTAAGATCTAGATATCTACTGCCACTCACTTGCCACTCTTATCAGACAATAAGAATCATACATCAAACTTAATAAAGAGTCCCATTTGTTGAGAAACACCATATCAAACAAACATTACATTGAATAACACTTATCCTCAATCTTGTTGCATTCTAGTATTAATGTTCTACAAAGCTTTAAACTATCGCAAATGTAAGACAGAGGAAGTACCTATAGCTCTAGCTAGAATATAAATTCTAACAAGATTATTACTAATCCACTAATGCTATATATGTTGCATCATTGTCTTGATCCTGCACATAAGAGATCCATGAATTCCATTCTTTATAGAAGCCTGAAAGAGCCTTATTTCTTATTATGTAAGATAGCTTATCCAGTTCATAGAACTCATATAATTTTAATTTCTATTCCTTCAAAATTGGAATCTCATTCTGTTTCCAATATTTAGTGTAGAGTGTTCTGGCAGCAATTATTGCCAAAAAATTATTTTCCCTTTCTCTTTTTCCAATTTAGTATCATCTAAGATATTCAGGAGATACAGTTTGGGCAATGGGCAACCCTTTAAATCAAATATGTTTTTTTCATTTCCCGATGTATCATTTTCCAATATCTTACGGCCTTTCCACATTTCCACCACATATGTAAATATTTACCAGTTTCCACTCCACATTTCCAACAATTGGGCTTACATCCTTTGTACATTTTGGAAAGTCTATATGGGGTCAGATACCACCTATACATCGATTTGTATACATTATCCCTTAATTCAACACTTAATGTATATTTAATCCTTACCTTCCATTTTTTTCCCCATTGATCCATTTCTATATTCTGCTTCAAATCAATAGTCCATTTAACCATAAATTCTTTAATGGTCTCTGCCTCAAGTTTCCATCACAATATCAAATTATCAAATTTGGATATTATTTTTTTTTGGTTCACCCCTCACCGTCTTCTCCATTTTCCCCATCTCCAGGACCGATTCCATACAATTTATTATCCATTTTAAATTACTCAGCCAGTTTCATGTAGGCAGACCAGTTACATTTAAAGCCGATCCTTTCTAGTTCCTCTTGTGTTTTTAAAGTAATTGTACCTCATACAATTTTAGTAATATCCAAATAGCAAATCCATCGTTCATTACTATAGACTTCCCTTTTTATAAGCACTTCCACTGAGGATGCCCAAAATGGAATTTTTGGGCACCATTTACTTCTGTATTTAGTCCACACTCTCAAAAGAGATTTACGAAAAAAAAATGATTATTAAATTTTTTACCAACCCTAAGTTTATCATAAAACAGATAGGCATGAAAACCAAAGCATATCTCAAATCCTTCAAGAACTAAAACTCTCATATTGCTTAATTTAATCCAATCCTGCAGCCAATCTAGAACACAAGCTTCATAATACCGCTTAAGATTGTGGAGAGCAAGCAAACCTCTATCAGTAGGGTCCTGAAGTATTTTTAACTTAACTCTTGGTTTCTTTTTCTTTCTTTTTTCTTTTTTGCCATATAAAGTCTACAATATCTATATTCTATTTCTGAAATGTAGCATTATTCAAAATAATTAGAATATTTTGAAAATAAAACATCATTTTTGGTAATACTGCCATTTTTATCACCGCAATTCTACCTAACCATGACAAATTTAGTTTTTTCCCTTTAAAGTTACCTCTGATTTCATTCCAGATTTTATTATAATTATTTTGAAACAAATTAGTATTTTTCACCTTTCACCTTTTGGACTCTTTGAAAATCAATTTCCTTTACAATATTTTCTGCCTCTTTTTTGGAGACGTTCAGCAATAACATCGAAGTCTTAGTTCTATTTATTCAATACCCCAAAACATCCCCATACTCTTTAAGAATTTGCATTAAATGTTTACTACAATCAATGGGGTTAGATATTGTCAAAGCCACATCATCCGCATAAGCCCATAATTTATATGTTTCCCTTTTTTATTTTAACCTCCTTGATCAAATTACCATTTCTAATTTTGTTCAGATGAATCTCAAGAGTTAGTATAAATAGAAGGGGGGGGCAATGGGCAACCTTGCCGGACACCTTTAGTAATCTGAAGTGTTCATGTTTTCTCACCATTCATTAATATAGAAGTTTCTTGCTTCAAATATATCTTAATAATCCAATTTAGAAAATTCTCACCCACATCTATCTTATCCAAGACCCCAAACATGAAATTCCATCTTATATTATCAAATGCTTTCTCTGCATCTTAAAAAAAAAATTAATTTTTTTCTCATGAATTTCAATTAAATTGAGAAAATTCCTAATATTATCTTTTATTTTTCTATTTTATTTTTCTATTCTGGTCTGAGTGTATCCAATTACCCAAAAAGTTCTTTAACCTTTCAGCCAATATTGCCGCAAATAATTTATAATCGGAATTTAAAAGTGAAATATGTCTATAACTATTCAAGTCTAATTGGTCCTTATTTTCTTTGGGAATTAATAATATATTTGCTTGATTCCATGTTTGGGGAATGTGATCCTTAAGAATTTCATTCATTATTTCAACCAATGGGATACCTAATTACATTTCAGATTTTTTTATAATATTCATTTGTAAACCCATCTGGCCCTGGAGATTTCTCAGGTTTAGATATTTTTATAGCCTCAGCTAATTCCTCCTGGGTAATTGGTTTACTTAAAATTGCTTTCTGCTTTGTCGATAGCGTCATAATTCCCTGTTTTTCCAAATATTCCTGATTTTCTAGCTTCTTTCCAGCCATCTCTCTATAAATCTCAGTGAAATATCTTACAAAAAGTTTTTGGATCTGATTGTTATTCGTCACGATTTTAGTCCCATCCCTAATTTTAGCAATTGTTCTTTGAAGTTTCTCTCTTTTCAGGTCATATGCTAACATTTTTCCTGGTTTATTAGCTCCTTCAACATACTTATCTTTCATAAATTTCATTTTTTTTCCAATTTCCTCCAAGGTTAATATTGATAACTGGTTTTGAATATATTTAATTTCATTCAAAGCTTCCAAATTTTTGGGATCTTTCTTCAATATTTTCTCCCACCTATCTAGTTCTTCATTCAATTTAGTCTCTTTTTTCTTCTTTTTTCTTTTCCATTCAAAAGTCTTTTGCATTAAATAACCCCTTATAACTGCCTTTGAAGCATCCCAAAAAATATGCATCGGTGTACCTTTGTGCATGTTTTCCTTAAAGTAATTCATTATCTGTTTTTTATATCTAAGCAGACCTTTTCATCCTTCAAGATATTTAAATTTAGTCTCCAGTTATATTGCTTCTTCCCGAATTGCAACTCCAAAACTACTGGGTTATGATCTGACCATACCTTTGGGAGTATTTTCATTTTATAAATTTTAGTTGTTATGTGGGCAGAAATCCAAATCCTATCAGTTCTGGACCATGAATGATGCATGTCAGAGTAAAAAGTAAATTCTTTAGTATTTTCGTATTTAAATCTCTAGGCATCTTGTAATGCCTGAAGGTCAACCATATCAAAAAAACCTTTTGGTAATTTTCCTTGATTTTTTTTTTTACAGTTTTATCAGAAGTCCTGTCTAATTTCAGGTCCACAACCCCATTCCAATAGCCCAGCATAATTATAGTATCATGCTCTAACACCGTCAATTTTTGTCTTAATTTTTTGTAAAATTTGCCTTTATTGTCCAAAGGACCATAAGCACCAATCAATAAGATTTTTTTTTTGGCCTTATGGTCCAGTTCTAAAATAAGAAAATGTCTATCTGGATCATCACAATTTTTTTTTTTTACTTCATATGTGGCTTTAACATATATTACAACACCTTTTTCTTTAAATTTGGAGGCCGATACAAATTCCTGGTATCCTAATTTTGATGATATAATTATAATTAATTTGTATAAGCATACAATGAATTATATATTTAATTAGCAACTATTAATTAGCAACTCTATGTGGGTGTAGACTACTTCTGAACTTCTCCCTGGTTCTTTCTTTGCTAAACAGTCTGAATAGAAATTTGAATTCAATCTGTTTTTGTTGTTGTTGTTTTGTTTTTGTCTAGCTCCAGGGGTGGCATCATCTATGCCAGGGGTAGGCAACCTTTCCCCTTTAAGGGCCGAGGGACTTCAGCCCCCAGAATCCCAGGAGCTATTGGCCAACATGGGATTATTGGCCAACATGGCTGAGACTTCTGGGAGATGAAGTCCCTCGGCCCTTAAAGGGGAAAGGTTGCCTACCCTTGATCTATGCACTAAGCTGGCAGACAACATATTGGTCTAAAGGTTTCCAGAGGAGTATGTTGTGAGGGAGAAAACCAATTAAGTATTCCATGGTACTTTATCTACAATTTATCAACATTATAGAAATAATGCAGTTTTACAGCACTTCATCTGCCATGGTTCCATCCTCCAGAATCTTGGGATTTGTATTTTTGTGAGGCATCAGCACTCTTTTGGCAGATAAGGCTAAGAACCTTCCAAAATGACAAATTCCAGGATTCCATAGGATAGAGCTACAGGACTTAAAGTAGTTTCAAACTGAGGTGTAGATGCACCCCAAGTCTAATATGTTGTTTATAATATACATTATAATTCCTATGGTGTAAATGCACCCCAAGTCTAAAGTGTTGCTTATAACACAAGCTTTCATGAACTTTGCTTGATCAGATACATGGAATGTTCTCCAGAATTTCAGATATATATTTCATACTTATGTTTGAATCTAAGGCAATGTGGTCAGAGGAAGACAGTGTGATCACTTTAGGATCACTGAGTGTGGTCACACTGAGACAGTATAGTCAGAGGGAAATTAAAAGCAGAATGTCATAAGTAGGATTTTCCTATCAAAGAAAGAGAAACAAATTTAATTCTCATTTTTTCTGATTTCAATCACTTCTAATCCTACCAGTAGCTGTGTCATTAAAGAAGGACCTATTAATACTGCAACTTCATTTCTAACATGAGTGGGACTGGGTCTTATGCAAGATGTCTCTCTTCAAAGGCCTCACATGATGCTCTGTGATCACTTGTGGTTATTCACTTTCATGGTTTATCTGGATGGGTCTAGACAGCCTTTCTCATTGTGCACAAGGAAATTTGTGACCTTTTTTGACATTACTAATCTTTTCTGTTTCATGGAGAGAGGTGGGGGAGAGAGAGAGAGAGAGAGAGAGAGGAAACAAAGGGATCTTACAGTACCTTTGAGATTATCTGAAAAGAAGAACCTGTAGCATAAGCTTTCACAAACTTGGTCTACTTCCTCAGATGCATATACCATTATTGTAAAAGCCATGTTGCAACTTTCTTTTCTTCATATTTACTTCACTGACTTGCCATCAGCAAGGAAAGTCACAACATATTTAGATCATGCAATGCCTTTAACCAGGGGTAGGCAACCTTTTTGAGCTGGGGGCCGGGTAGCTGTCCCTCAGACAATTGGGGGACTGAAGCATCTAAATATATATATATATATATATATATATATATATATATATATATATATATATATATATATATATATATATAATTAAAAGAAATTAAAAAAAATATGCATGCACACTCTCTCAGTCCCAGAAAAGCCATGGCAAAACCCCTGTGGAGATTTTGCCAAGAAAACCCCAAGAACAAGTAATAACAACAATAATCAATATCATCATGGTGGACAGCGGCGGCAGGACCGGCCTAGGGCTGGTCCAAAGGCCTCAGGGGGCCGCATCTGGCCCCCGGGCCTTAGGTTGCCTACCCCTGCCTTTAACCTTACTAGATGTTCTATAAGTGATGCCTTTTAAAATAAATAAATAAATAAATAAATAAATAAAACTATGGGATGGTGAACAATTTCTGACCTGCTTGATCATTTTTTTAAAGTACCTAAGTCCTGTTTATGTTTAATAGCCCAAACCCAATGGCCTTAAATAAAGGTGGTAACCTTCTGTTGCTCTTGTATTCATTTGCATGCATTAGGATGCAAAATCAAAGTCAAATGAGGTCAAGCAAAAATCATGGCAAAACCCCTCAGCCCTTAAATGTAGCCTAGGAACAGAAAACAGATGAAAGTCAATGCAAGAACGCCTCTGCTCCGTTCCACACACTAGCATCCTGACCTTATTTATTGTCAATTCAAAATAACCCCCCCAAAAAAAAGCAAAATACCCTTCTTTCAGTTATAATGATATACAGATGACAGTGTAAAATGCATCTCAGGGTTAGAACTTCTATTTTGAGTTTGGAGGTTACAGAGGTTAATGACAAAGGAAAAATGTTGAATATTTCACATGTCCTTCCTGGAAATTTAGTGAATATCTCTGTTGGCAGCACCTTTGTTATTTGTCCCCATGACAGTGGTAGATGTAGGCAAAGACAACTACCTTATCACAACAAGCTGAGAGTTATGGCAATTACACTAGGATTGCTCATCTCATCTTTAGCAGTCTCTGGGACTTCATTTTTCTTAATAGCAAATGTGATGCTATTAGGAAGGAAGGAAGGAATCTAATACCCAGATGCTAATTTCAGTTTTTCCATGTCCTTCTGTATTTTAAATGTTGGTCTAGGAATTGCGTAGGCATGAAGACTCTAAATCCTGTCTGATCTTGGAAGCTAAGCATGGTCAATCATGGTTAATAATTATAATAAAATTTATTTCTATCCTGCCTCTCTGCAATGCAACCGAGGTGGCTTACAGCATTAAAACTACAATAAAATACATACAAACCCCAAGAACCCACCCACTCCTTAAAATGATATTAAATATAATTTAAAGCATACATAAAATAATGAGACTATAAATTCCATGTTACATGAAAAAATATCGCTCTGCCCCCAAAATATATCTGTTAAATATGTGGGATAAAGATTTAGAAAAGAAATTAGGTAATATTCTTTTTTACCTCATTACCACTGTGCAGAAAAATTTATTGCAAAGATGGAAAGTGAAGAACGTACCAAATTTAAAAGATTGACTAACTAAATTATATGATGCAATAGAAATGGATTTATTAACACAGTACTTAAGGGACCAAAGAATGGAAGAAAAAAATAGTGACTGGGAACCAATAATAGAATATCTTAAGAAACGGTGGGAAAGGTAGCAACAATTAATTAAATAAACTAATGTAAAGAGTGTTAGTAATAAGCGAAAATGGAAAGCGATATAAAAAGTAAGTTGAGAGTTAATACACACACACACACACACACACACACACACACACACACACACATATATATATATATATATATATATATATATACTAACATAATGAGCAATATGGAATTTAAGAAGACAAAGTATAGGGATTTAATATTAGCAGATAATCAGATAATAAAGATTTAGACCAGGGGTCGGCAACCTACAGCCTGCGGGCCACACTGGGCCCACCTCCACCCACCGCCACTGTGCGCTGCTGCCACCGCGCTGCCACGTGCATCGCAGCTGTCATTTTGTTTGCCAAAATGGTTGCTGCAAGTCATTTGCGTATGCGCAGGAGTACTGCACATGTGCAAACAAGTCGTGGCCACCATTTTGGCAAACAAAATGGCGGGAGCATCAGTGTGCATGGTGGCGGTGGGGGCGGTGTGCACCGCCATTCCCCCCCCCGGCCCACCGGAAGACCTGGGGACCAGTGACCGGCCCCAGGTAAGCTAACTTTGCTGACCCCTGATTTAGACTAATAGTATGATGTAAAGAGAAGTTATAAGGAACAATAGCTAAATAGCTAAAATAGGGAAACATGAATTGAAATAAGATTTGAGAATAGCAAGTTATTAGAAATGATGATGATAGGAAAGATAGGTATATACACATATGGTGCAGCTAATAGAAAAAATAATTACTGTCTTAAGTTATTATGCATATAAATAGATAAGTCATGTATAGCATATGTAAGAATCTTACTACCAGGTTTGTTGTATAAGAGACTAAAGGAGGATTATAATATTTCTTCACAGATTACAAGGTTGTTTTTTTACATTTTATGATAAAGTTAGCTTGTGCAGTGTTCCAATTTGCAGCTATGAACATCTGTTTCAGAAATAACCAGTTAGCCTACCAGCTAAAGTCCAGCTGCACATTGTCCCTCAAAAAAAAAAAAAAAGGAGGGATGATCCTTCTTTTTTCTGTGAAGAAGGAAATTTTTGAGAAACATTGCAGGAAAGGTGCTGGTAGTCACACTTACATCATTCATTTATTGTATGAGGTAGCCAGGAACTTTTATTGTTAATGTTAGTTTTCCTCAGAGACTTAGCAGGACTTGAAGTGTTTCCTCATCCTGGAATGACCATGAATCAATGCAAAACATGTATCCACAGTGAGCACCATATTCCAGGAACTATTGTTGCAGGGCCAAAAGGAGACAGAATACCTGGCGTCACTGCAGTAATAAAGTCTTGTGTGGTGCTTGGGGTAGCTCAGAAATTTGTCTGATCTTGAAATCTAAATTTCAGTGACAATCCCCTCTTACACAGCTTAAAAAAGTAATCAAAATTATCAGAACAGGACATGGATGGGAATTCTGCAACACTTGAAAGGTTACACATTTTGTGTTTTTTTGTTTTTTTTAGTTGGACAAATAAAAGTATAATAGCTTTCTGGATTTTGGATTTTGTTGTATTTTGCTGCAGGGCCAATATGACTACCCCTGAATATGTTTCCTGGATTTCAAGATACTGAACTTAGCTGCAACAGGAGACTCCTAAGTAAGAGGCAGCCAAAGGACTGGGAAATTGAGGTTTCTACCTTCAACAAAAATAAAACTCTTTTCATTGGGACTACAATTGACAGGTTTAATTGTACACCAGGGGTAGGCAACCTTTCCCCTTTAAGGGCCGAGGGACTTCAGCTCCCAGAAGCCTCAGCCATGTTGGCCAATAGTCCCATGTTGGCCAATAGCTCCTAGGATTCTGGGAGCTGAAGTCCCTCGGCCCTTAAAGGGGACAGGTTGCCTACCCCTGCCTTAGGGGAGCTACAGCTGTACAGCACCCCCCCCCCCAATTCAGTAACAATACAAAGGCTGCTTGTGAAATTAAGTTTTGTCTGCCTAAGAAAATTGTCACAGCACAGGGCAGCTGAATGGAGTTACTTTTATGTTGCTAATGGAATTGAAATTTGATTACCTGGATTTTAGTACTCATTGTTTCACAGTCCCAACATAACCAAAGAGGGGAGAAGACTCTGCCTGCATTGATCCTGCACCAGACCATCTTTACTGACAACAAAAGTAACATGGTTATTTAATGTCTACTTATTTTATTTGGAGGTATTTACCTTCTTTGTATGTTGTTTTTAATATGTGTTTGGTTTAATAACTTTTTAAGGGGGGAGGGGGGGAAACTGTTCTTAACTGATGTATGATGTTTATATGATGTAAGCCGCCCCGATTGTTCTCAGAGGGGCGGGATATCAAATAAAAATTATTATTATAATTATTATTATAACATCTAAGATAAAATGTAGGCCTGTGGCATTAACATCATTATTTTTTTTCCTCCTGTATGATTTTTAACACCTTTGCCTGATGAAGCAGCCAGCAGGGCTTCAGATGCATTTTGTACTTTTTTAGTTGGCCTGAGAAAGGTATCCCTGTTTGGAAAATTTGGGATTTTGTTTTATTTTGCTGCAAGGCCAAAACAGCTACCCCAAACAGATGCCCTCTATTTGCAGTTATACTGTATGCCCCATTAGTACTAGGCAGCATAGTCAATAGTGGGTAATTCTGGGAGTTGCAGTCTAATAATGTATGCAGAGCCACACAATTTCTACCCCTCCTACGGGAAGTATGAACTTTTGTAAATTATACCACAGTGATGATGGTTATTGTTATTCCCATTCCTTGCCATGAATCTGTAATTAATTTGTTCAAAACTGAGCTTTAGTGTGAAATAATGTGTCATCGAAGGTGATAAGACCAGGCTATGTACTGAGCTTGTAGCTGAAGCACCATGACCTGAATCAAATACTGTTATGCTTGACCATCAGCATGGTACTACTCACAGTTTTTCAAAATCTCAGCATGTTTTAAACAAGCCTATTGCATTTTATTCCAAACTCTCAAACTTGCCATCAAAAACATTATTGATAAAATGTAAGGAAGCTAAACATTGTATTTTCTGAATCTCAGTAATAATATATAGAAATCTAGATAATTATATGAACACAGAATCAGCTCTATAAATGCACAGCCCTGGCATTTCAAGCAATCTCAGCAAGTCAGCTGCAAGTTACAACCCAGTGGTATTTTTCCCTTTCCCCCTCTTATTACTGTGTGTCAGCACCTATTCAATTAGCATCAAAGTCAGAAGTAAATCTTTGCCTGTAAAAGAGAGAGAGAGAGAACCCTGGGTTTTCCAGAATGCATCTAAACAGCAGCTAGCCTCCAAACATTTCTCAAATTGATTCCAAACTGCTGTGAGAAAGCTGAAGTCTCATCTACTGAAGTTCCCACATGAACACAAGAGATACTGCTAAACAAATATCTCTGTATTGTCACAGGGATTGCAAGCTTTACACTTATTGGAAATATATTTTAGTGGGAAAAAGCCATGTTCCTAGCATTGCCGTTATAAAATAAATTGATTCTCCACTCAGCCCACTACCACTTTAGCTACACTAAATATGTATTGATATACGCAAACATATTTTGAATATATCTACATTTGCAGATTTCTCATCCTGGATCCAGCTACTATTGTTGTTGTTATTGCTGCTGCTGCTGCTGTTTTTGCTTGCTTACCAGGCATCAGACATTTAATAAGAAAATCTAGGATACAAATCAAGAAAAGGAGGAGGAAGAGAATGGAAGGATGAAAATCCAAGGCCATTCCACAGATTGATGAATAAGATGGGCTGGTTGTTCTCTTTCTAGTTTGTGACCTTTTTACCTTTAAACTAATTTTATTATTTTTCTGCATTAATCTGCCATTTTAAAGCATGTTTTTTTTTTTTTTTGTATTTTGTTGCTTATATAAAAGTAATACACCCATCACTCTTCTGTGGATTTTGGATGTTACTGTGCTTTGCTATATGGGCAGCACAGCTCCTTAAGCATTGTTAGTCCTGAGCCCTAATTCTTCTGAATTAAGCACTGGGTGGAATAGATGAGAGGGAATAGTGGGGGGGGGGACTGCAAAATGTCTTGTTTGGGAAGAGGGGTGACCTAAATGCATCAGTGAATGGAGAAACTGCTTTTGTTGGTGTGGACTGATGGGAAGTTTGTTTGGTTTTGGTCTCTCACATATTCTATTTAAAAACAACATTAAATTCTATCCATCATCAATATGAGGAACTTTGAAATTTTTCAGAGAAACTTGCAATGTAAGATGTGGGGGATCATTTATTTTTATTTTTGCATTATTTGCATTAGATTTGATGAGATATATAGTAACAGGATATAATGTAAAAATGAAATGTATAACTCTTATTGTAAATGTGATATTTAAAAATAAAAAATAGTTTTTTTTAAAAAAAATAAAATTTAGGAAGCTATTTATTTATTTATTTATTTATTTATTTAATAAAATCACCCGTCTTTACTCTAAAAGCTAATTGTTTTCAAACCATTGTAGCACATCTAGTTATTGCAATAATGTCTTACTTTATGCCAAATTTTACTCCTGAGGAAAATTCCAATCCTCACAATTTCCAAATTTTCTTTGAATTTATTCCTGGATGAAAATACAGTGAAAAATCAAATAAAAGTTACTTTTAATTTCCTTTCAGCTACAACTTCAACACCATCGCAGTCAGCATGGTGAATTTTCTTAGCCACATGGACCAATTTTACAAGTTCTGATGAAAGCTTGAGTCACTGTTCATATCTCAAATATATAAAAAACAAAAAGCTTCCCCCACTTGGCAATCAATCAAATGTCATGTGTAAAAAGAAAAAAATATTCATCCACAGCTCTGGCCTTCCTGCTCAGTTGATCCAAACTAAAGCAGAAGATTTTATGTTTTTCTGCACAGCATACCTGGAGTATATTTCAGCATCCCTCACAATAATGACATCTGAACTCACTAAAGAGCTCAGTAAGTACAGTTTCATCTTAGATTTTGGGACTATAGGAATATAGGGCCTATAGTAATACTACAGAAAAAAACTCCAAAATTCCCTGTACAGATATGTCACCACTCCACAAAGAATATATGAAATAATTTGTTTGTACATTTAAAATAATCAAGAATCATGGTTTTGCTAAACTGTATTTTAAGCTGCATATATGGTTAGGTAAATTTTTACTCTCTTTTCCCCAAAAAATTTAAAGCATGGTCCTTCACCAGCATACAAAAATGGAAAGTCTAGGAGATGTTTTATTCGCAGTGATAATAAATGCACAAGTTGTTCCTGCTAGGGATGTGCATGACAATCAAATAACAAAAAAAAAACAAACAACAAAATAATACTTGTATTGGCTGCATGGAGTGAGAGTGGGAGTGGGCATAATAACTATACATAGGTTTTTTTATAAGGTACATGTCACAGAGTTTGGTATGTTATGTATGAAGGATTAATTAATTGGAACACCTGAATGATGAGTGATCCCTGCAACATGCTGCAATAAGTAGGTATTTATGGACTCACTATGTCATAAATCAACACCCCTGCCCTCCTTCTTGCAACCTTCACATGTAGTACATATGCTGGCCTATTTCTTTAAAGTGAAAAGAGACCCTCAGCCATCCTGAAAATATTCTCTGTCTGCTTTCTTCCAAAATCTCTGCTTTCAAAAGCCAGAAGAAAAAGTGTTTGCCTCTCAAGGCAAATCACCCTGCAGTAAATTATCATCCAGGCCAGTCATACCTGCATGAGGCTTTCATAAGCAGGAGCTCTTGGTAAATAGATGCTCAGGTTATATTACAAAAAATGTTATTTTAAAAAATGGGCACGAAAGTGTTTTTCTCATTATTTCACATGCATCTTTTTCATGTTCACACTCGAACTGTCCAAATATGTGGGGAAGCTTATATGTCTAATCTGTACATAGTTACATGGTATAAGTTCCCCCCCCACAGGGTTTTTCAGTTTTTCTTGAACCCAAAGCATTAGCTAGAAGAGTCTAGTCAAGTATTCTCCTTCTGAACATCAAAGCATTCATCAGCTGTAGGCAAACTTTGATGCACACCTATTGCAGGTCTTGCTGTCTAATCAAAGTAAGGCTGCCTTTTGAATTCATATTCTTCCTGTAGACTACGGGAACAAAGAAACTGTAAAGCCCATAGAAAAAAAAATGGTGGAAAAGATCTACACTAAACTATTGTCTGCCTAGAACACCATCAATTACTAAATCTCCCCCAATATGGCCAACTTGAAGGTAATTCTGATCCACAATCTACATGAGAGCTACTATTGGGAACATACAGAGGGAAGACTTTGATTAGTCATCTATAATATGAAATCAAGCTAGAGTTACAATAAGCAAGGTCTTAGAGAGAATGGTTAATCAGGGAGCTGTCAATAGTCCTGAACACCTACGTGCAACTTAGAGATGATTGCAGCATAGTTACTCCAGTTGGTTCTACATTCCTTCAGCCTGTTGTCTAGTAACCTTCCATTGAGAAAATACAATTACTGATAGAAATTCACATTTTCAATTTATATCACCTCCCTGGTAGAATATACTGTACAGTGTCCTATTGCAATGTCATTTTCTGGCTTTGAGAGAACAGGAATGCAAAATGTTTAGTGTAGCAACAAGAACTAGAAACCTTGTCAAAACTCCAAGTTTCATGAACTAAGGATGTTACTTGTTGTGTAATGACAAATGATTGCCAGGACAGAAGTTCCCTTTCAGGGACACAGTGGCTCAAGATATTAAGATGCTGACTCTGTTGATTGCAAGATCAGCAGGTTCCTAATTCAAGACCCAAGTGCCGTGGGATAGGGTGAGTTCCCATCACTAGTCCCACCTTCTGCCAATCCAGCAGTTGGAAAGCATACAAATGTAAGTAGATAAATAGGTACCACTTCGGTGGGAAGGTAAACAGTGTTCTGTGCAATCATGCTGGCCACATGATCACAGAGTAGTCTCTGACAAAGCTGGGCTCTTCAGATTAGTAATGAAGATGAGCACCACCCCCTATGGTCAGACATGATTTGACAACCTTGTCAATGGGGAAATACCTTTACCTTTATAGTTTTAAGGCAAGTAGTTTAATTGTATTCTTGTGTGGTGTAGGGCTGTAAAAACATCTTACCAAATTACTCATTCTTGATGAGTCAGAGTATCTCAGTAGGCTAAGAAAGACTATAGAGAGTTAGGCCTCTGAAGATGGCTCAAAGCACCATCTTGGAAGCAGGAAAGGTGAGGGGGAGCCACATGGCGCACACCCTGAATACATCCTCCCAGCTCTGCACCAGAAGAGACACAGAAGATCTGTGCACCCTTTTCCGGCGCCTTTTTGCTGATTGAGAAAGAAGTGGCATTTTGGCGTTACTTTCCAAGGTGCCAAAAGGATGGATTAAGGCCGAGGTGTGGGGCAGCCCTGGTCCTGATCCTCCATTTCACAGGGTGGCCCAAGGCCGCCCGTCTGCAGAGCCCCTTAGTCAATAAGAATGAGACAACACACACTTTTTTAATGTTGTAATTTCTCTAATTTGCACAAAATATTTCTATGCAAAACTACTGCCTTCTCTTTTTGTGAAGAACAGCATGTGTATATGTGCACATACACACACATGCATACAAATAAAATATAGTCATAAAATACAGTAGAATTTACTAATTGATCACAAAGATGCAAACAACCCAATGATGCTTCTAATTTTTCAAACAATATACTCAACAGCAGCTATCACAATTCACACCATTTATAAAGTTTACATAATTTGAACAAGAATAATTCTCATGTTTGAAAAGTCTCTTGTCACTAACACAATATGTCTTGCAGATGAGTTGATCAAAATTCTTGATTTTAATTTTCACACATGAAAATCAGATGTGAGGATGTATATGCCTAGTCTAAAGTGCACAGAAGCTATAAAGTTATTTTTAGCAATAATTTCCACTATTAAAGTTCAAAGGTCCCTAAGCAGCTAGCTACAATCAGACTTGAATTTGTTTTTTTAAAGGAACTCTTTCTTTTCAGTTTGTCAAAAAAAAATCCAAGTAGAAATGTTACTTTTGGATAATAAATATTATTGAATCTATTGTAAGGTAATCAGACATTGGAAATGTGACTGTGCAGGAGCATTATAAGACAATATAAAACATAGAAGAACCCACACTGGATTATTTTTTTAAAAAAAAAAATGATACCAGATTAAAATAATTGTGCAAGAATATGTCTAGACCAGTGACATATTTTAGGGGCTGAGTTCCCAAACTAAAAGGTGTCCTGGCACCGGATATTACCCAGTGCCAGGGGGAGGGGGACTTCCAGGGGGATGGGACTTCCAGGGTGGGACTTCCACCCTCTGGGTGTGGAACTTCTTCCCCCCCATCCTCCCAGGCCTTCGCTCCTGTTCCTCCTCTTTCCTGCCCACAGTGTGCCAGGAAAAATGGCTTTGTGTGCCATCTCTGGCATGCATGCCATAGGTTCACTACCATGGGTCTAGACCATTGCTACTCACCCTCAACAATGAGATGTTGGAGAGAACAGATGTCCCTGGTGCTAAATGAGTTTTACTGTTGTTTTTAACTTTATTTCTCAGTATTACTATAACTCATTTGGAGGGCTTGTGCAAGTTCAATAGTAGCCAGGGCTCAAGCTTGACTCAGGCCTACATCCTTCCGAAGTCGCTAAAATGAGTACCCAGCTGTCGGGAGGCAATGAGCTTACAGTTGTAAACCGCTTAGACCAGGGGTAGGCAACCTTTTTGAGCCGGGGGCCGGGTTTCTGTCCCTCAGACAATTGGGGGGGCCGAAGCACCATAAATAAATAAATAAATAAATATTTTTAAAAAATAGCAAATTAAAAAAAATGCATGCACACTCTCTCAGCCCCAGAAAAGCCATGGCAAAACCCCTGTGCAGACTTTGCCAAGAAAACCCTAAGAACAAGTAATAGCAACAATAATCAATATCATCATGGCGGGCGGCGGGGGGCGGTGGCGGCAGGGCCGGCCTGGGACTGGTCCAAAGGCCTCGGGGGGATGCATCCGGCCCCCGGGCCTTAGGTTGCCTACCCCTGGCTTAGACACTCCATAGCGCAGTATGAAGCAGTATATAAATGAAGCTGCTTTGCTTTGCTTTGCTACATTATAAATCTTAAATAATCAGAACATATACATTACATACACAACATTAAGAAAGTAATCAATATTTGCTAATATACTTGTAATGACCTATGTAAATGTAACTGTCTGTTATATCAATGTAAGCACATTGTTATGTGGTTGTGGAGAGCAGGTAGAATTATGTCAAGCTAGCAACAACTAATCCAGAGTAAGCTGGCAATAGCCAATAGAATCTTCTGCTGTTCATGATAAAGAATTCCGTTGCTGACAGTTAGAGTTGGACTGGGCCTGGAAGTGTAACAGTCCAAAAGATGGACTGTGAGGAAAAAGTCCAGTAGTGAGAGACTAAGAGGCTATGCAGATGGGCAGTTCTGGGCCACCCCTACTAGCGGTGATTGGGGCTATGGCAACCCTATGCAACAGCCCCAGTCCTTCCTTTTGCTGCCCCTAAAAGAACAGCAACATGCTGATCTTTTTAGGGGCGGCAAAAGGCCACCCTAAGAGCCAGTGCCACAGCTCTTCTGTGCCTTTTTGGTACAGTGTGTCTGCACACTGCGCCGCGAGGGCCTTCTGATGCCACGTGCCATGCAAACGGGTGCGTGGCATAGGACAGCGTCGGCGTGGGGTTGGGGCAGCAGGTATGTGGCATGTAGCTGCCCCACCCCAACTCCACCCCCAGGCCAGCCCTTTAGGCCAGTCTGCAATGCCCGCCCCTTAGTTTGAATCTAGCACTCCAAGTGAGGGAGTTTCTGGTATTTGATATCCTATAGGATATAGGGCCTTTGCAGACCAGCCCAAATTTCCAGCCTGGAGATAAGGTTGGGATGGGGCAGCCATACGTCGGCTGTCCCAACCCTACGCCAATGCCAATGCCAATGCCGTCCTGATGCCTCATACCATTATGCACAGCATGTGCCATCAGGATGCCCTCTCGGTGCAGGAAGAGCCACGTGCTGGCTCTTAGGGTAGCCTTTTGCCACCCCTAAAAGGAGTGGCATTTTGCCACTCTATTCAGGGCAGCAAAAGGGAGGATCAGGGCCACAGCGTGGGGTTTCCACAGACCCGATCCACCACTTCCTGGGGCAGCCCAGAGCTGCCCATCTGCAAAAGCCCATAGTTAGCTTGATGGCTAGTATAGAAATAAGTCAGAAGGATAACAATAAATAAGGACAGTGTGAGGGTTCTAAATGAGAGTATCCAGTGTTCTTTAGAGTTAAAGAGTATGTAACAAAGGATAACAAGAACAAGTGAATGCAACATCATAGCAACTGAGACATTGTTAACCATCCTTCAAATAAAGTGTTATTGTTATTTAATTACAAACTTGTCTGAACTTGGATTGAATTTCCATGCTACTAAGAAATAAAGAAACCAAGTTTGGGGAGTAAACCCATAGATATACATAAAAGTGGTCTGATACATCACATATCGGGGCAGTGGTCGGATGTTAAAACCCATGGGGCTGCCACAATAGGAAAATAGTTGGGTGAGTAGGACTCACCATGATAGTGGGTGCAGCAGGATCTGGGAATTGGAAGTAGAATTTGCCTCCATCAGAAATCACTGCTGTTCTCCTCCCCACAACATAAACATACCCATAACAACATTATCGCTGCCTCTGTGCTGCTGCCTATATCTCCACCTCTGATGACAGTGGGGTTACAATCTATTGTGATCATTTTACTTCCATGAAGTATCTTTAGACTAATGTAAGGACAGCACAGAATGTACTGGTGTTATTGAACTCAATATATGTGCTTAAAAGAGCCAGAATATATAAAAAAATTACCTAAAGATATTCGAAGACAACTTGCCTCGAAGACAATTTCATTGTTCAAAAGGTGGAAGAGGCAAC
>CM034706.1:104238199-104255051 GCA_020142125.1 Phrynosoma platyrhinos
AACCGGCACAGGCTGTCTTTTTTGTGAATAAATTTTCCATTTTTAAACCTTCTGACATTTTATGCACAGGTGTGCATGTTCAACACAGGATCACTGCAGAGAACCAGTGAGGAGAATGAGTGAGGTGGGTATATTGGGGGGTGGGAATCAGTGAGGTGGGCATAGTGGTAAGTAGTTGATGGTGCCTGCCTTGCTACTTACTGGTGATCATCGCAACATCTCCTTCCCCTTCTACTTTCTCTCCACCTTTGGGGGCAGCGAGAGGGCTGTGGTACAGCCAAATTGCTGCTGAAGAGGCTGGCAGACTCGCCTACAGGGTGTTGCTCAGGGATCTCCACCTCCATAGCAACTCCCTCCTCCAAGGCTGGGAGGCTGCCCCTCCTTCCTCTGCCCAGCTCCGCAGCCCCCTCCTCCAGGGCCAGGGGAGTTCCCCTCCTTCTTCCACCCTCCTCCATACTGTCCCCTCTGCCACCACTACCCCTGTGGGCTCCCTTTATGACTTCCACTAGCTCGCCCAGCAGAGCAGTCTGCACTTCCAGCTCCTGCTGCTGTACAGATCTCTCTAGCAACTGCCTCTGCTGTTCTGCCTGACTCTCCCTGAGCTGATAGGAACATTCTGTGAGCTGTTAGAAACATTCCCCCTGTTAGCATATGTGATTTTTCATAAAATTTTGGACACATGTGGAGTTCCCTCTATGACCCCAGACTGACCTCTGAGGGATGTCAGCCATAATTCCCTAGATGGAAGGTCATGTAGGCACTGATAGATCTGCCCAGAACAGATGGAAAATTCCCTACCAGACAGGTTTGGGAGTTGCCAAAAGAGATACTGGAAAAGACACATAATAGTGCTTGTTTGTCTTGAGTCTCACACTTGATGGGGCAGTGATCAGATTTGGCTGCACCCTTTTCTCTACCCTCCCTCCCTTGATAGTTTCAAAACCAAATGCATTGTTTAGACTTTGCTCACACCTAGGTTAACAAAGCTAAGATTCTCAAAATTCTAGACTTGCGGCTACCTCCCAGAGGGCATTTTCTGTAGTCGCCCCCAGATTGTGGAATGGCCTGCCGGATGAGATCCATCAATTGACATCTTTAGACAGCTTTAAAAAGGCTGTCAAGACAGATCTCTTCCGGCAGGCCTTTCCTAAATAGATATCCCAGCCTTGGGGTATCCAGCTATTACCTTGGAATGTCCTCGAGAGGTCTCTCCCTCACTTATATAAGAACTAGCAATGTTGCCGACTGATGAGTTCTGGATATTATTGTGTTGATGTTTCAATTTGTTATTTTAATACTTGATTTTAATTTGTACTAGTTTAATACTGTTTTAAGGGGGGGAGGGTTTGGGGTTTGTTTGTATTGATTGTATCAGCAATTTTAATATGTTGTTAGCCGCCCCAATTGCACTCAGAAAGACGGGGTACAAATACATTTTATTATTATTATTATTATTATTATTATTATTATTATTATTATTGTTGTTGTTGTTGTTGCTATAGCCAGAAGGCAGAAATTTCCTATAAGAACCCTTGGATTTCAAGGCTTCATGTGCTTTCTTGAGAATGCATGTTGACTCCATGTAGGTCTGAACTCTGATCATAGCTCTCTCAGCCATCTTAACCCCCTCCCCCCAATTTTGGCAGCCGTGCTTTATCATCATTACCATCAACATCCACAGTGGATCCTGGAGAAGCCTTCGGAAGTGAGTAGCTCCCTCAGCCTAGCCCATCTCAAGCAATCCCCACATTCACACCTTTATACTTAAGTGTGCAGTGTGTGTGTGTGTGTGATATATTTGTGTGTGTGCAGTTTTCCCCTTGTAATAAATATTTAGACTTTAATTGGAGAAGTCTGCCTCAGTGTCATCCATTGCGGGATTCCTTAGTCCTCTGGTATACATAACGGAACACGGTCTTGTGGGGTGTTGTTAGGGCCCCACTCTCACATATTTGAGCTAATTATAAATTCCCCTAATTATATCCTTCCTAACACCCCATTCAAGGACTATCTCCACTTGATCTTTGCTGTATTCCATGAAGTGATGCAGGGCAATATTAGTTGTTGCGGCTGCTGAGCAATGCACCCTCTTCTGTCTGGTCTCAGCCAGGTGGGCTGTCGGTGGCATTGCAGCTCTGGGATTAGCTGTTTCTCTTTCTGTCTCTTGTCCTTCTTCTCATTCTATGGGACATAATGTCACAGGGCACAGTTTCAACACAAAACATATCCTGCAGAGACTGGGGGGAGGGGAAAGGAACATGCAAGGGAGATTTGTGTGGACAGACTGGATACATGTAGCTGGTGGTCATGTAAGGGACATGGTCGACAGGACACACAGACAATTGTTCCTCCATTAGTTCCCCTCCCCCAGAATGTCAGGATGCAAAAATGGTGTGCAGGTCTTCTGAACACCTGCGCACCTGCACAGAAGACATCACAAAAGCCATACAAACTGCTATGCTTTTTGAGTGCAAGTGTATATGCAATGGAATGCATTTCTCATGATAACTGGGAATGACTTTACTGTGTGCAGCCTGGACCTGATGGATCAGCTGGGTAAATTGCCCAGGACCTGCCCTTTCCTCGCTCTCACTGTCATCCTCAGTTGCTGCTGTACTGGTCCGTGGGACAGCTGAGCGGTCATGGTAGCTACTGATTCTGGAAGATGTAGTGCTCCTCTCCATAGAATGAGATGGTGATCTGCTTGTGGAGAGGCACAGGACGGTGGTCTCATGGTGCAGATGTCCACAGCCCTTTGACTGCAGGATGTCTCATCTGAGTCAGGGTGTTCATCGTGGTCATCTAAAGAGCAAGAGATGAGGTCATCTCTGCCCTCTGTCCACCCTAGTATTGTCCTCGGCACCCCTTCCCAGGGACCTTGGCACATCTTACCTGCAGAGGGCATCAAAGGTCCTAGGGGCATTCTGCCTTGGAGATGTCCTGCACAGTTTCCACTCTGGCTAGCTGGCCAACTGGGACCCTTACAACTTCACTACTAGTACATATTCTGCTGGGTTGTATGCTACCATCCTTGGCAAGGAAGGCATGGAGTTCCTTCTAGAAGGTCATAGTGGAGGGACCCTGTCCGCTTTTGGCCTTGTGATCCCTAAACTTCTTGTACTCTCCCCTGAGGTTTTTGGTCTTCAGACGACACTGCTCCCAAGTGCGTTGGTGGCCCTTAGCCCTCATGCCTTCTGCCACCTCCTTAAATGTTTCAGAATTCAAGAAGGAATTTCTCAATTTCTCCAGAATATGTGGCTGTGACCACAGAGCTATCAGGTCAGCTGTCTCCACATGGGACCACGATGTCCCTCTCCCTTTTTTTGGCTCACCACTTTGTGAAGGCTCTGCCATTCTGCCCGCTGTACAAGACGAGTGCCGAAGGAGCACAGCTATGGAGCTCCACAGCTGCAGAGGTCTGCTGGGAAAATGGCACTAGAATATGCATGGGGGTCCAGCTTAAAAGTGAAACTTTCCCCTTATCACTTTCTCATAGAGAAACGTCCAGCAGCAACACTTTCAGTGTCCCAATAATTGCTCAGGTGCATAAGTACTGTAAAACTTAGGGTTAGGGCTCTTAGGCAGGCGCACCTGCAGCGGTGCATCTACACCTGGACACAGACCAAAACCTCTCAAACTCCTTACCAGCCTTTCTATAGCTAGACCTGGTACTAGGAGCCAATAACAAGCTTATTGCACAGGCCTCACCCCTCTGCTGGGATCTGGGTTAAGCAAATGCCTGTCTCCAGGGCTAACTCTCTAAACTGCTCCATCTATTGGCATGAAAAAGTATCAGCTATCCCATTATCCATACCAGACAAATGGAGAGCAGTAAACAGAACATTGTACTGTCATGCTGAGGTACAACATGAATGTGCTCCAGTATCTCAGCAGGGACATTGAGATACTCTCCAAAGAAGGAAGTGGAACTTGGCTGCTCAAGGTGAAGGATTTATTTACAGAGGATAGAAGATGACTGTATGCAGATGCAGAGTAGAGTTCCAAGGTGAAAGCAAACAACTCAAGCTTCCTCCTTCTCCAGCTCTCAGAGCAATACAGGAACTCTTCAGTATATTTACTAACACAGACCAACTCACTGCACTGACTCTCCACAACTCATGACTCCACAACTATGACCCACACTGTGCTCAATCTGAGCTGTATCATTAATACTCTTGTCTGATGCAACCTCTGTCCAGAATTTCTCATTCATTACATCATGTACATTTCATCATACAAATTACTCATTATTCATACAGTCACAGATGCAGTCCAATACATAATAATAATAAAATTTATTTTTATCCCACCCCTCTGTAATGCAACCAGGGCAGCTTACAACTTTAAAATATACATTCATATCCCACAATCCCACCCCCCTTAAAATACAATTAAATAATGACAATTTAAAACACATTTAAAATAATTACACAAAAAACAAACAAACAAACAATAATAGCTCAGGGATGAGCAGGATGGGCAGGATGGCTGTCTTTTGGTGGCTGGGATATCTATTCGGGAAAGGTCTGCTGGAAGAGATTTGTCTTAACAACCTTTTTAAAGTTGTCTAAGGTGGTAATATGATGGATCTCATCCAGCAGGCCATTCCATAATCTGGGAGTGGTAGCCAAAAAGGTCCTCTGGGTGGTTGCAGACAATCTAGTTTTTATTGACTGCAATAAATTCCTCCCAGAGGACCTGAGTGCGCAGGGTGGATTATACAGAAGGAGGCAGTCCCAGAGATAGAATGTGTTCAAGCCATTTAGGGCTTTAAAGGTAACCAATACCTTGTACTGTGCCCAGAAACTGATGGTAAGCCAGTGAAGTAGGATCGGTGTTATATGGTCTCTTCTCATTGTTCCTGAGACCAACCTGGCTGCCATAGTCTGTACTAGTTGAAGTTTCCGGACCATGTACAAGGGTAGCCCCCATGTAGAGTGCATTACAGAAATCAAGACAAGAGGTTACCAGAGCATGCCCCACAGTTTCAATGTCCCTAACTTCCAGGAAAGGGCGCAGCTGGCGTATCAGCCAAATCTGATAACAGGCACTCCTCACCATCGCATTTAACTGATTTATCATCTGAAGTGATGGGTCCAAGAGCACCCCCATACTGCGAACACAGTCCTTAGAGGAGAGTGTGACCTCATCCAGGAGTGGAGGTTGTATCCCAATACCTGGTTTCAGGGAGGCTACTGTAAGTACCTCCATTTTGTCTGGATTCAGTCTCAATCTATTTTCTTCATCCAGTCCATTACTGCTTTAAGACAATCATTGAGAGGAGAGATGCCGTATGAAGTCAAAACTGAAGACCAAGACATGGAGAAATATATATGGGTGTCATCAGCATACTGATAACACCCTGCCCCATGTCTCCGGATGATCTCTCCCAATGGCTTCATATATATATATATATATTAAATAGCATTGGGGACAGGATGGCACCTTGTGGGATGCCACAATTAAGCTCTTTCTTTGCAGAAAGACTGTTCCTGAGCATCACCCTCTGGAATCTGCCTGAGAAGAAGGAACGGAACCATTGCAATGCAATGCCTCCAATTCCTAACCTTCTCAGGTGATTCAAGAGGATATTGTGATCTATTGTATTAAAGCCTGCTGAGAGGTCCAGTAGCACCAACAAGGTCACACTGCCCCTGTCAATGCCCAGACAAAGGTCATCTGCTAAGGCGACCATGCAAATCTCAACTCCATATCCTGTCCTAAAGGCAGTTTGAAATGGTTTCCTCCAAGACAGCTTGGAGTTAAAGAGTAACCACCCTCTCGATCACTTTGCTCAGGAAAGGTAATAGCAATTTTATCTGCAAAGAAGTTGTTAAATGCGTCACAGCAGGCCGTTGTCAGGTTAAGTAATGGGTTCTGCACAGGTGGAACCTGTGTCAGTTACCTTACCACTCTAAATAGCTCTGCTGGACAGGACTCTGCAGACACAATACATGCAGAGAATAAAGATTTCTGCACTACACATATTGCCTCTCTATAGGAACAAAGAAATTTCCTATGATGAGTCTTGTCAGATACACAATACACAATTAGTGGCTTGGCTCCTTCCAAGGACATTTATCACCAGATGTTCTGGCCTTGTCACACATTACACAAACACGTCATGACTCTGCAGTTCTGCAGATATAATAATATAGCATCTAACTGTGGCATGGGCCTCAAACACTGTAAGACAAAATGTCTGACCAGTGTCATGACTCCAGGAGATCTGGATGACAGATGATTAGCCATGTTATCACACCAGAAGTGGGCTGTGGAGTTTGCTATCTCACCTGCCCAAATCTGGACTGCTACTAAGATAGGAAAAAAAAAAAAACTCCAGAAAAGTGAGATTAGTTAACAAACCTGCCTTGGCCCATTCCTGTAGCCAGCTTTGTGTGCACCAAAGGCCATTAAAGTAAACTCTGAATCCAATGGATCAAAATGCATTTGAGGATATTTTTAGTGCATCTCTCAGCCAGCATTCTGCTCTCCAAAAGACCATTGAAGGAAGTCAAAAAGGACTGCCAAAGCATGCAATCCTTTTTCAACACCTTTATAAGCCTTACCCTATGATGCTGTTTCTAACTTCCCCTATGGCATTGCATAGCCATTGCAAGAAGGCCCTGCCTGGTGCCACTCACTACCTAACAAGCAAAGTTTGGATGACCAATAAGCTCCTAAAATTCCCCTAGTGTTGCCTTTCTGCAACACACAAAGGCAGAGACCCTGAAGTGTAAATCCTGCACTTTCTCATGCAGCAGCTGACAAAGCTGGGCCATAGTGTACCTAGGAAAGCTAGCATACAGCTAGGGCTCTTAAGTCTCATGTGCAAGTTCATCAGCCAACATAGTAAATGTTTGCATAAGCAAGGCAGAATGGCCCAAGCCAGCATGATCCACAAATAGGAATTAATCTATATAGTGAACCACCCCTGAGTGCTCTTATAGTGCATTCAGCACCCATTCTAGAAATCTACTAAAAGCCTTAAGGGCTGAACACAAAACAGACGTTACCCATGGGTAAGGCCCAATCCATATAGAAGTTGGCCTCAAATGAAAAGCCTAGTAATTCAGAGTCATCCTCGTGAACCGGTAGGAGATGAAATGCCAATTTAATATCACACGTGGACATTGCTGCTCCCAATCTCTTCCTGCATACTACCTGGATTGTCTCAATGAAAGAGGTATGCCAAACTCAACAAAGCTCAGCAGGAATAGCATTGTTAACAGATTCACCTTTTGGACAAGACAAGTCTCACCATGAGCCTCTTTCAAAATCACGCCCAAAAGTGACACCTTCAAATTGTGTACTGGAGGCAATTCAAAAGGAACCACTAGCCTACCCTCAGCTACCTCTTTGGCAATTTTCTAACTACTTCATCTGACCCAATAACAGAACATAAAATTTTAGACTAGAAAAACAACAACTCACTGCTAAAATAAGAAGTTGCAATGTGATTGGGGTAAACACTCAATAATGAGATTAAATTATCCAACCGCATTGAGCTGGACCTCTTTTGGAGGTGGGGTACCACTGTGACCTTCTCATTACTCTGGTCTCTGAGCAGTGCCATCACTCTTCTCTTTGGGCAGTTGTGAAAGGAATGAGCCCCTTTCTAGACATATCCCTCATGTTTGAACTTGCAGGATGTACATTACAAATCTCCTGCACCTCGAGCTCCAAACTTCATCTGCTCCAATGGAGCTATTGAGCTTTTATTAAGCACCACAGGCTGAGACTTCTGCACTATCAGGTAAAAGTGGTATGTGAGGGGGTGACTGGCCCTTAAATAGCCTACCTCTTGCCTCCTACATGTGATCTCACTTGGGCCAAGAACAAAGCCCTCTAGTCTCCTCTCACAGAGACTAACAAAGTGCTCCCTCCCCTGCAGTGCTATTTGCCACGCAGGTTGTGGACCAACACTGCTTCCACTCTGTGTCTGATCACCAAGCTCTTGGTCTCTGGCAGGTTTCCAGATTAATGTTCCTTCAATGTTTCTAGTTGCCTATTTTCATTTAGTGAATTATTTATTTTCACCTGGGACTTTACATCTAAAGATGTTATGTTGAATTTGGATGTGATGTGAAATGCAGTAGAGCTCAGGAACCAGCTTCCTTCATCAGCCTCTCCCATGCTACTTGCATGAAGACACATTTTATAGATCTAAAGCAAAGCTTAATTGTTCCATAAAGAAAACAAGAAAAGAAAATATACAGTCCATCTTGCTGATGGCAAAGTACTATAGGATCACATCTTGCTGATGTTGTTGTAGAAATACAGCAATAGAAAAAGTTACAGATCCATGTTTACAGATCCAGGTGTAAGTGTAGTAGGTAGGTGATACACACAAACACACTGTATGCATATATAAAGAAGGAGAACAAAGAAAACTCTTGGCCCTTCCCATACTCCACCTTCTGGGTGTTAACCTTATGATGATTGGATGATGTGCTTTAACCCAGCATCTAGCTCAGGGGTAGGCAACCTTTCCCCTTTAAGGGCCGAGGGACTTCAGCTCCCAGAATCCCAGGAGCTATTGGCCAACATGGGACTATTGGCCAACATGGTTGAGGCTTCTGGGAGCTGAAGTCCTTCGGCCCTTAAAGGGGAAAGGTTGCCTACCCCTGATCTAGCTGCATGTGACTTCCTTCCCATGAGCTCATATACCTATCTGTTCCCAGGCTAAAGTGTTTTTGTTATTCTGCCCTGTGACTTCCTTCCCATGTGACTTCCTTCCCATGAGCTCATATACCTATCTGTTCCCAGGCTAAAGTGTTTTTGTTATTCTGCCCTGTGAGCAGATGTTTTGACTTTAAACCACCTGCTGGTCAAGTCGTCTTTGTTTTCAGTAGACACTGTTTCCATAGGAAATTTTCACACACACATCTCTACATTTCTACTTTGACTATATATCCCATCAATATTCTAACATTCCCCTCTGAAATGTATAGATGTGTGAGGCACGTTATTTTCAGTTGTGAAACTATCTTAGCACAATAGCTAGTTCTGTACACTTAAGGTGACATTTCAAGTAGATGTGACATCTGGTCATGTCTTTCTATTCCAAATGGCTTTGTCAAAATGTCTGCCAAATTATGTCTGGTTTCTATATATTGTAGACACACAACTCCTTTCTTTACCAATTCTCTGACATTCTGGTACCTTATTCCAATGTACTTTGTCCCGCACTTTCAATTTTCTGCCTCTGACATGGCAATGCATGACTGTGAGTCTTCAAAAATCAATACAGGTTCAGAACAACTCTGATTCAAATCCTGAAGTAACTGTTTAATCCACTGTATCTCATTGACAATCTCTGACAATGCTGCAAACTCTGCTTCACTTGTACTTTGTGCTACATATCCCTGTTTTCTATTATGCCAAATTATTGCACTTTCTCCAAACTTGATCAACAATCCTGTGACTGACTTTCTGTCATGCAACTCTGAAGCAAATGAACTATCCACAAAGCATTCCAGCCCAACCTGGCTGTTCTGTATCTTCATTTTCTGTCTATGCTACCTTTCAGGCACCTTAACAAATGTTTGACTGCTGTCCAATCCTTCTGACAATTTGCTTTTCTGCTAAGCACACCAACTGCAAATGCAATATCTGGCCTAGTGTTGTTTGCTACAAACATCAAAATTCCAACAATGCTCCTAAACAATTCTGAATTTTCAAACTCTCTTGTTGTTTCACCATTGACAAATCCAACTGACATAGGACTTTTCACTACTTTTGCACTTGCAATCCACTCTTTTCAATCAGCTTTTCAATCTTCTCCTGCTGACTCAATAAACAACTGCCATTGTCAGTCCATTGCACCTCAGTTCCAAGGTAGGATCTGAGAGAAGCCCTGGTGGTGCAGTGGTTAAATGCATGTACTGCAGCCACTCACTCATAGACCACAAGGTTGTGAGTTCAATATTAGCCAGGGCTCAGGCTAGACTCAGGCCTGCATCTTTCCAAGGTCACTAAAATGAGTACCCAACTACTGGGGGGCAATGAGCTTACAGTTGTAAACTGATTAGACACCCCATAGGGCGGTATGAAGCAGTATATAAATGAAGCTGCTTTGTTTTGCTTTGCTAAATCTTTGACAACAAAATTCCTTGATAATTCCTTCTTCACTGTCTGAATTTCCTGTTTTGACTTTGCCACAATTCACAAGTCATCAACATAAATAACTAACATAACATCTCCCTTTGTATAAACACACATGTCAGTGATGCTGCGTTTGTAACCAAGATTCACAAGCTCTTCATGAATACAACTTCTAGCACTCTGCTTTAATCCATACAAAGCCTTTCTCAACTTGTACACCTTTCTGTCGCTGCCCTGATCAAAACCTAAAGGTTGTTCCATGAACACAACTTCCTCAAGACAAGCATTCAAGTATGCAGTCTCAAAATCAAAATGTTGCACCAAGTGACTCCTCCATTCTGCTAACACCAAAACCAATCTCAGGCCCTCAGGCTTAGCTGTTGGAGAAAATGTCTTGTCAAAATTCTCAAACCTCTGTTGAGCAAAACCTTTTGCCACCAACCTAGCTTTGTACCTTTGGCTACCATCTGGCATCTCCTTTCTCTTGTAAACCCATTTGCAACCAATCACCTTGTGATCTCTAAGCCTTTCAACAATTTCAACACCTCTTTGTCTACCAAAGACTTGTACTCCTGCTCCATAGCAGACAACCATTTCTCCCTTTCCTCATCAGGAAAACTCTGTAAGTCTTTGTAACTCTCCGGCTCATCAACCACAATTGTACAAACCTTAGCTTCCTGTACAACAAAATGATCTGGTGTTTTTTGGACTCTTTGGGTTCTTTGTGGGATGACAGTTTTTGTCCTACCTCCCTCATCTTCAGTGTCAGAACCTGTGTGAGGTTCCCTATCCCTATGTCTCTTTGTCTCAGACATCCTAGATGTAGTTGGTCATGTTTGTGTTGACTGATCTGATGTGTTAGCCTCACTATCTGAGGATGCTGACTCCTGTTTCACCACCCCTCCATTTCTGGTAGATGTTTCCAGATGCCCCAACTTAAGAAAAACTTGTTTGTTGGAATGCAATCTGTTCCAAACTGAATGCTTTTCAAAGTTGGCACTCCTGGATAGCAAGATTTCTCCACCACCAAGATGAAACCTGTAGCTATTCCCAGAACACCCAACAAACATTAATCTTCTCCACTTGGGCTGATTTTTCTTTCTGAAAGCTGCTGGCACATACACATTTGCATACTGCCCAAACACTCTAAGGTATTTAAGATTAGGTGCTCTCCCATAAAGCATTTGAAAAGGGGTGTTCTTTACAGCTGAATTCAAAGTACGATTTGCCAGAAAATTTGCTGTAAGAGTTGCCTTACCCCAGAGATTCTCAAGTGCGTTTGCATCTAACAACATGCAAGCTTTCATCTGCCTTAGGACACCAATTCCTCTCTCTGCCAATCCATCCTCTTGAGGAACTCTAGGATTAATAGTGTTGTGCCTAATCCCTTTCTTTCTCAACCAGTTTCTCAAACTGTGAGATAAGAATTCACCTCCCTGGTCTGTGACCAAAGACCCCACTTTGTAATTAAATTCTCTTTCAATCATGTTCACTCAGTCTTTGAACCTGTCTGCTGCTTCACTCTTTTCCTTCAAAAGCATCACATAAGAAAACCTGGTAAAACGATCCACAATCACCATGAAATATCTGCTGCCACCTAGCGACTTCTCTGTTGGGCCAGCAAGGTCTGCATGAAGAACCTCAAAAGGTCTTTTTGCTATGTGCTTGCTTCATTTTGTCACAGGAAAAGCCTTCAACATTATCCTACTGCAAACTGAGCACTCCAAGTGATTTGAACAGGGAGACATTTTAAAATCTGGGCACACTTCCCCCAGTTTCTCAAGACTATTGAAACCAATATGACCCATCACTCTGTGAAAATAATGAGCACATTCTGAATTGCAAAGGCACATTGCTGACCACTGCTCATTCTGCCTTATCTAGCATGTAATACATTTTGTCTTTCTTTATAGCTTATGCACAAATTTCACCATCCTTGGAAATTATACATTCATCCCCCACAAACTGCAATGTATACCCATCAGTGGTAAAAGCAGACACAATAATTAAACAGTTTTGTAATTTAGGCACACACAAAACATTACCAAAGGATTTACCAAAACCAGGAATGAAAACAGTCCCCATTTGCTTGATCTCTCTTGCTGCTCCATTAGCTAAAGCAACTGAATTTACTGTGAAAGGTTTCTTATTTCTGAGTAGATCAGGAGTGTTTACCATGTGTCCAGTGGCACCAGAGTCCAAAATCCAGACTTGGCTCACCATCTGTTGAATCACACTGTCACAGCCCTTTGTAACAGCTGCAGTTCCTTTTTTAGTCCCAAAGTACTTGGGTTGTTCTTGTTGATTCTTCTTCTTTGTGTCTTCTGCAAGTTTCCTGCAATCTCGCTTCAGATGACCTGCTCTCTTACAGTAGAAGCATATCTTTTCCTTGGACACAGCTGCCCTCTCCACCTGCATCTCTCTGGACGCTCCCTCTAAAGCATTTGAGGACTGTGAAGCTGCTGACTGCTGTCTGTGTAGTCCTGCTTCAAATCTGTGGCATTGGCTTTCTTCAAGCACCCTAGAGTCTACCAACTCCATGGCAATTTGTGCCTCAGGTACTCCTTGCAGCCCATGCAGTATGTTGTCATAATTTCTTGAAAGAGACCCAAAAAGAATAAATGCTTTTTGTAGAGAAGGAATTTGAACTCCCCTCATCTGCATTTGATTATACAAGTCCTACATCACTTCTTGATGCTTTTCTGGATATTGACCTTTCTCCATTTTCTGACCATATAGTATTTTGCACCACATCATTTTGCCTAAAGCTGAGGCTGAATGGTGTATGTCCCTCTAAGAATCCCAAATGTCCTTAGTCAAAGTTTTCCATCTCACATAATTTAACTGGCCTTCTATGAGAACCAGGAGGATAGAAGCATGCACCCTTTCATTCCATCCCACATCTGCTGGAGTAGCTGCCTGTGGTAGTCCATCTCTGACTATTGCCCACAGCTGCTCCTGGACCAAATAGACTCAGTGTATATGCACTAGGAGGCATAGTTAGTGTCTGGTAACTTTGCAAACTTTACTGCTTCCATTTTGACTCAAATTTGACACACAGAAGAGTCTTTTGGCAGCTTTCCAGCTTCCAGCCTCTTGGACACACTGTCTTGAAAATGCTCAGGCCAGAATTCAGTTCTTAAAAAGCCTTTACATTCTGCCAAATGGCCAGACAGCTCTTTGAAAACATGCAGAAGTGCAGATCTTTACTTACAGCTGTTGATTACCAAAAGCTTTCTGTTTTGCCTCTCCCTAGCAAATTCCTCTGCTTCCTGCACTGCTGGAAAATGCTCTGGGCCCATAACCCTTATTGAATTTGGATGTGATGTGAAATGCAGCAGAGCTCAGGAACCAGCTTCCTTCATCAGCCTCTCCCATGCTCCTTGCATGAAGACACATTTTGTAGATCTAAAGCAAAGCTTTATTGTTCCATAAAGAAAACAAGAAAAGAAAATATACAGTCCATCTTGCTGATGGCAAACTACTATAGGATCACATCTTGCCGATGTTGTTGTAGAAATACAGCAACAGAAAATGTTACAGATTCATGTTTACAGATCCAGGTATAGGTCTAGTAGGTAGGTGATGATACACACGAACACATTGCATGCATATATAAACAAGGAGAACAAAGAAAACACTTGGCCCTTCCCATCCACCTTCTGGGTGTTAACCTTATTATGATTAGATGATGTACTTTAACTCAGCCTCTAGATGTATGTCATCCCCCCAATGTGACTTCCTTCCCATGAGATCATATGTTTATATGTGACCTATCTGTTTCCAGGCTAAAGTGTTTTTGTTATTCTGCCCTGTGAGCAGATGTTTTGACTTTAAACTACTTGCTGGCCAAATCCTCTTTGTTTTCTGTAGACACTGTTCCCATAGGAAATTTTCACACATACATCTCTACATTTCTACTTTGACTGTATATCCTATCCATATTCTAACATATTAATCCTTTCCTAGCTTTGATCCAGGTTTTAAGTTCACAAAGCAAGACCCATAAGATTGGAATGTTGAATAATACAATACAAGACTGTGAATCAATATAATAGGGAGCCATAACACTGCCAGTCTGCCATTTTGAAAATATACATTGTAATTTTCCTGTTCTCCCATGATTTTCTATTTGTTAGGTACTAAGGAGATTATCACACTACACTTTTAAAGTCTTGCTGTTCCACTTTAACTGCTTTGACTGCTTCCTGTTGCATTCTGGAGTTTGTAGTTCTGTGAGGTCTAAGAGCTCTCTAGCTGAATATTCTAAATGGTCCTCCCTAAATTGCAAAGCCACACTTTCTCAGCCTCAGAGGATGGCAATGGCAACTCCCCTCTGAAGAAACTTGCCAGGAAAACCCTATGGTAGGGTTGTTTTAGGGTCACCATAAGTCAAAAATGACTTGGAGGAACCTGATAACACCATCAAATTCCATAATTATTGAGCATGCCTCTTACATTTTTAATATGTTTTAAAACATTTGAGACTATTTGAACTACTTATTTTTATGCCCATGGTTAATATAACTAGCTAGCATATTAGTAAACATATAAACACATGCAATGTATGCTTAGTCACTGATAGTTGAACAGACTTTATATCCTGTTCATATATGAAAATTTTTACTTGATACTGTAGTCATCATATGAACATTATGTTATTAACGACACTTAATATTAAACTGGACAGCAGTTCAGCAGGAAGAGAGTTTGCACAGAAAGATTCAGATATTTGCACTGGGAATCAGCTCTTTTTGCAAACAAAATACCACAACTTCATAATCACCATTTTGGCACTTTTCAATTTAATTCAGTGGTTGCAAAGATGGTATGATAAATTCTTTCATGGTACCTTTGAAACTAAACATATATTTCTCTTTGTGCCTCCTGACATATGATTAACTATATTTATTTCCCCCCCACACACTTCTTTCGGGGGGTTAAGATTAATAGAAATAAAAGCTACATTTTACAACCTTCAGCAATGCTATTGCCTTCTAATGGTAAAATTTTTCAAGTCACTGATCCTCTTATCCAGTAGTAGTTGGCATTTCCAGGTGAGTGAAACTTCTTGTTTTATGCTACTATTTAATCTGTAATGGGTTTTGCTCAGAATGATTTCTAATGTAAAATAATTTAATTTCTTGTTTTGCTATAAGCTACACTAGAGAAAATTCACAGTAGCTCATACAAAATCATTAGTTTCAATAATACTGACAACAATATAGATGATTGCAGAATTTTGAATATTTGAGTGTGAAGTATGTATGTGTGCATTTGTGTATTTTTGTGTGCATATTCTGGAAATATTGTTCTTACCATTTGAGCAAGAGTCAAGATATGAAATCCTGACAGTCTTATTTCACTTCTCAAAGCTGTATACTGGTTACCTAGAAACTAATCCAGCAGTGGCCATAGATCCATATTGTACTCTCCTTAATTGTTTCTTTTGATTCTCTCACCTCTTCATACAGAAATAAAATGTTGGTGTCCATTCCTGATAAGTCTATTAATAATTCATTTTGAAAGGGTTCTTTCTTTGATTATATATCCCAGAATTACTGTGGTCCAAGACACACTGCAGAATTAATCCAATATGAGACTACTTTAACTATCTTGGCTCATTGCTAGAGAATCCTGGGAACTGTAGTTTATTGTAGCACCAGAGCTGTCTGACAGAGTAGGTTAAATGTCTCACAAAACTACAGTTCCCAGAATTCCCTAGCACTGAGCCAGGGCAGTTTTAGTGGTCTCAAAATGCATTATTTGTGCAATGTGTTTTGGACTTGTGACACAAATGTAACCCACCACATAACATTTTGCACAGGTTCAAAGATGAATCCATACTTTTAATCCATGTCTTCAATATAGGAAACATTTTTGGAGCTCCTTTGTAGGATTTACACATGCATAAAGTACACACACCTCTCTTAAAAGATCCAACTATTATTTAAATGGCATATATATTGTATACACTGTATTTATGCCAAGCAATGCCATTATCTGGCTAGGATTAGTGAAGGACCATCCTCTCATCTCACTTTCTTCAACATTCAGAATGTCACATTCTTTTCATTCACTTCCTGAAGAAATTGGAAAATCTTTGTTAAATTCCTATGAGATATGAAATAAACAATATTATCAGTCATTTATGCTGCCCATATTCAATAAGTACAACTATTTACACAACAGAGAGGTTCATGTTCTATCAGATTGTCATATATCTGTTACAAATGAGGTGCCATTCGGGGGGGGGGGATGGTGGCAGCCTTAATTCAGCTCACAAATATGTATCAGTCTATAAAGATGGACTTTTCAGAATTCATATTCTCTTCATCAAAATCTGTGAATTTTGAAAATGCTCATAAAAAAAAATTCCATCCCATATAGGAATATAATGAGTTTTACATACCCCTATCCATATAATGGACATTGCAATCAAATACAATTTAACCCTTACATGTCCTTAAGAGCAAAACATATCTTGACATGTCCAGATACCTTACCAAAAACTTGACAACCACTTATTCTTGGGGTCTCTGCAATTTGTGCCAGAAGCACAGTACAGCCTTAGGAGTTTATCACTGGGACGTTGGAAGGATGTGGGAATTATTGCACTGTAATTTGCTGCTGATTCCACTAGCTGACTGCATCCCAGGTCCCAGCCACACTCAACCAGCCCTTTTTGGAAAACAGAAAGCTCCCAACTTTGAAAACAGGCTGGGTGAGTGTGGCTGGGACCTGG
>CM034706.1:104255151-104267763 GCA_020142125.1 Phrynosoma platyrhinos
ACTTTAGCTTTTCTGACTTTACCCCTACACGTGCTAGCTATTTGTTTCCTGCCTCCATCCAATATCCTGGCTGCATCCCGTTAGGGTGATGTCAGGCTTTATGTTAATGTGATAAGCTCCTTAGTACACACAGAATTACAGCCTTATTGAACAACCTATCCAGTATAACAAAGACAATAGCAACCACTGCTTGCTTAAAAATACTATGTGCAATTTGCACCAAAACTAGTCTTGTGAATATGAATGTACTCTTTAAAAATGCACAAATGTCTTGCCAATTCTGGCCATGGAGATGGGGGTGGAGGGAATGGCATTAAAAAGGATTTATATTTCTAGGAGTGCACCTGTCAATTAGTGCTTAGCATGCATTAAGAGTCTGGCTTGAAAGAACCAAACAATTGAACAGAGAAGAGTTGAATCTAGACTTCTTCTCTTTCTTTTCTCATCAAACTCAGATAGCTAGTGCTGCTAGTGACCATTTGATTAATTTAATGTATACATCACCCACCCTCTTCTGAAGCAACCTACTGGTAGATATTCACATACCTGTATGGGAGCCCTCATCCCTTAGGCAACTTGATGCCATTCAGATTATTATTGAGAACAGTTTTCACAAGTGCTATGGCCATGTTGAATGAAGCTTATGGGTGTTGCACTTCAAATATCTGAAAACTTCACTTTTCCTATTTTTGCTCTAAATTAGGCATGGGGAACTTATGGCCCTCCAGGTTCTGATGAACTATCATTCCAATCATGTCTCACCACCAGTCAAGCTGGAGGTTTTAGCCAGACTCATGAGAGTTTAGCTGTAGCTTCTCCCCTTATGGTGATACTACATGTCACTGGCTATAACTTCCTTCAGTTTGACTGGTGGTGAGGCATGATAGGAATGGTAGTTTGTCAGAAATTGGAGGGCCATAGGTTCCCCATCACTGCTCTAAATTATGCCAGTGTGTGCATCTCTGTGTTCATTCCCTCTGTTTTTGTTTTTAAAGGTCTAATTATAACTAAGCTGTTTCTTCAGTTCTTTCTGCATCAATGATTTGCAGCTATTTGTCATAACCATATTACTCTCATTACTCAAGATTCTGACATTTTTGCAGCATTTGGTCACTGTCAGTTCTTGCTGATCAATTATTATCATCACTTATTTTCCTCAATACTGCTAAATCCTTTTTCCCTTTCCCAAAACATAAACTTTTGTTTATTTTTTTCTGATTTTTTTGAAATTTTAATTTGTCTCTTTTTTCATTTGTATCTTTCTGTTCATGCAGGAAGTTTTAAAATTTATTATGCAATTACCATATGGCCTCTGCTGCAGATGTTTTCAATTAAACCATTTCAGATCCATTTAATTAAGAAGTAATAAAAATGTTTTACCATGATGCCAGGTCTACATGATAACTTGAAAAATATTTCTCATCCCCACAACAAAAAGTCATTTTCACACACACACACACGATAAACATCCCTTGATTTTCTCAAATCGCCTCATCCTTCACAATAAGAAATGACACCTCAGAAGTATTTTTAAATTGTTCCAATTTTTGTCTGGGAAGGATTAGTAGTTAGATAATCAACAGATTTCACACACACACCCCAAATTTGAAGTTTCATTTCTGGAACAATTTTTGGATTGGCATTTGGCAGACCTCTTTGCAGCAACATATAGCTTGCATTTAATGCCCTGACTCCTCCCCACTTCTTCACTTTTACTTCAACATTTGATCCACCTTCCCACTACTGACAATTTTGGCTGCTGCAGGGCTGGCTCCTTGGGGCTGGCCTGGAAGATGAGCTCTCACTTTAAGCCCTGTGACTTATGGGAGGGAATCTTGGGTTGGTCTTCCAGATGCAGACCAGCTGGGGAGCAACCCAGCTTTTGGGTTTACCTTGGAGTTCAGGTGTTTCATTCAGGAGAAGCTGAAGAGGAGGTCTACAGAAAGACCACCTGCCTCAGCTGCTGCCACATTAGTTTGTCCCTCCCCCTTTTGAAGCAGTCAAGAGGGAAATAATGAACAAGGTATACTTTAAATAAAGTGGCCCATTTTACAACCCAATGGCATATGTTTGGTCTCATTACTTCCTATGTTGGTCAGCAATTGACATTACCTTAGTATTAAGGAGCTGTTAATCTGAAGCTTTGCTCCCAAAGTCACATGAAGGGTGGCAGCCAAA
This sequence comes from Phrynosoma platyrhinos, assembly GCA_020142125.1. Classification (NCBI taxonomy): domain Eukaryota; kingdom Metazoa; phylum Chordata; class Lepidosauria; order Squamata; family Phrynosomatidae; genus Phrynosoma; species Phrynosoma platyrhinos. The sequence continues at coordinate 104,257,330 of CM034706.1, forward strand.
GAATTATGCATTGCTGTATAAGAAAAGTCTTCAAGATTTTGTAGAATTAAGCTGTCTTTTCAAGTTGCTCTCCATTTTTCTTGCCTTTTTTGGGGGGCCATAAAACATTACAGCAAGCATCACACACCTGTTGACAGTTTCAAAGGAAAGTTATGAAAAATAACTACTTTTGCTTGTATAACCTGTATCAATTTCCCCTTTTCACATCCTCCCCCCCCATTTTATTTTTGTTCTCAAAACTGTTAGCTATAGCTTGCCTTTGCTGTGCCCTTCTCCAGGAAATCAGGAACAGGTGAGTGACTGTATTTTCTAGTCAAAATTAAAAACCCATTTGTTCAGCTTGACTTATGCTTAGTGACAGTACTATGTATTTCTTGCTGTGACACGACTATATGAAGGACACACTGCAAAGCTATAAAGAATTATATTACATTATACAGTTAGGTTGCAGTTTTTAAAAAAATAACAACTAAAGCTGTTATTAGTGAACAGCAGAAATAAATAATGCAATTTTTTGTTTCATTCCTTGCTATTTTTAACTAAATATAAATGACACAAAAGGAGACCATAATATTCTAACATAAATAAAACATTGGCAATTTTTTCCACATACAGTGCAATGTAAAATGTCACTAATGAAGAATTAATGTGATGTTAATTATCTTGAGTAGTTTAAGTGTAGAGTAGAAAAGGAAATAGGGTTGCTTGACAGAAAGTAAGACAATTTGACAATGCAATTGCTTTCAAAGCAACAGTGCATCCATTCCTGAATCTTTCTGTGCCCTGTAAAAATTCATACTATTTGCTGAAGCCATGAATAAAATGTGTAGGGCTTGAGTGACTTTCTTTTAAGCTTTTATGGAGTTGTAAAAGGGGTAGTTTAAAATGCATTTGTTTGAGCAGAACAAACCAAGTCATGTGTACTCTTGCTTGTCAGATATGTGAAATACATTATCCCTCTTGGGGAACCCAAACAGCACTCTGTATGTCACTATACTAAAAATGAACTTCATTTTCAATTTCTATTGTAAAGCTGCAAAGGTTATATTTGCCTCAGTTTTCAAGGGGTTGGACAGCTCCACATCAAGAGCGAACTTTGAGAACATAAACAGGGGCCTTCAAAAAAAACAAAACAAAACAGGGCAAAGAAAAAATGTTCTCAAGGTGTGTTTTTAGGTTGAAAAGTACTGTTTTTTTGTGGGGGGAGTGAGGCTAAAATGCATTAATCCAATCTTAATCCAGTCTCCTGCTGGAGTAATTGCTGGCTACTATTTCTATATATTCTCCCGCTCTCTTGTCTTTCCTGTTCCTATAGTGGAAATAATAATAATAATCATAATCATAATTTATGTATGAAGAGGTGAGACACTGACTCTACTGATTGCAAGATCAGCAGGTTGGCAGTTTGAGACCCTGGTGGTGCATGATGGAGTGAGCTCCTGTCACTAGTCCCAGCTTCTGCCAACTAGCAGTTCGAAAGCATGCAAATGCAAGTAAATAAATAGGTACAACTTTGGTGGGAAGGCAAACAGTGTTCTGTGCAATCATGCTGGCCACACGATCACAGAGTAGTCTCTGACAATGTTGGCTCTTCAGCTTAATAACGGAGATAAGCAGGACCTCCTACGGTTGGACACAATTTGACAACCTTGTCTACAGGGAATACTTTTACCTTAATAATAACTTACACTGGGTGATCTTAGCCAAGCAGGGCTTAGATGTTGAAACACTATGGAATCAGATTTGGATAACTAGAGGTGTTACTAAGGTGAAATTGAACCCACTGGTGTGTGTATATATATGTGTGTGTGTGTGTATAAAACATTTTTTAAAAAAGATGCTAAAAGTTAGTTCTTTTAACATCACTCTGCTAGCTTGCAATGATTCAAAGGTAAGAACATGGAAAAGGTCCATGCCCTGCAAACCACTACTTGAAAAATTATCAGAATTATCATGATTGTCAATACATTAATTGAACTTCATTTTACAATTATATTTGTTATGGAGACCTGAGTTTCTCACCACATGAAGGTCAAGCTGTTTGTTCATTCTATCAATTTTCTTATACCATTCTCCTATTCATGATCCCACAAATCCCACTTGCCATGCTACTGAACATTGTGGGCTTCACTGAAACATGTCTTCCACACCAACTTTCTCCTCAGAGTGTTTACTTAACTGCTCAGGTCCTCATCTACAGTTCAGATGGAACCTGATGATGTTTCCACCTTTCTCCTGATAAGGGGCCTTTGCAGACTGCCAGAAATAGTGAAAATTGAGTCCACTTTAACTGCCCTGACTCAGTGCTAGGGAATCATTGGAACTGTAGTTTATTGTGGCACTAGAGCTCTCTGACAGAGAAGGCTCAATGTCTCAGAAAAAAATACAATTCCCATGATTCCCTAGCACGAGCCAGGGCAGTTAAAGTGGACTCAATTTGCACTATTTCCGACAGTTTGCAAAGGCCCATAGAGACTCAAGGTGGCTAACAACAAATTTAAAACAGTACAAGTTAAAAAAAATGCATTAAAATGTAGATATACAGTTTTTTAAAACAAATAACTTCTAAAAGTTCAAAACATTGCACATTAAAAATTAAAATGTATTAAAAACTCTAAACAAGCATTTTACACATGTACACAATTATGCATCATCTTTGTTTAATAGTATGCTGAGGTCCGTTTGACCCTAATTTGCCACTATCCTACTGTGTGCCATATGATAATATTACAGCTGATGAAATGAATATCATTCAGTGGAAGATGTCCAGAAAGGCAACATATGTCATCTTAATCTACAAAACATAGCATAAAATCTGTCTGCCCTGTGATTCCAAAACATATGTTATGACTCCTACATATATAAAGGGAAAGCGGAGGGTGTCCTAGTAGCTTGAAATGTAGGCCAGGTCATGACTGAGACTAGCATCATATTTAAAATAAAGAATGGAAGTTACTAGCTAAGTTACTATGTATGGTTAAGAGGCAATATGATAGCCCTGTTTAAGTATTTGAAGGGGTGCCATATTGAGGATGGAACAAGTTTGTTTTCTGCTGCTCCAGAGAATAGGACCCAGAACAATGGATGCAAGCTACAGAAAACAGATTCACCCTAAACATTAGGAGGAACTTCCTGACAGTAAGAGCTGTTTGACAGTAGAACACACTCCCTTGGAGTGTGGTGGAGTCTCCTTCTTTGGGTGTCATTAAACAGAGGCTGGATGGCCATATGTTGGGAGTGCCTTGATTGTGAGTTCCTGGATGGCAGGAGGTTGGACTGGATGACCCATGAGGTCTCTTTGAACTCTATGATTCTATTATTTTGTTTTGGACTGTAACCCAAAAGCACTCAGGAGAATCAAAAGTGCAGGGATTTTTCACTGTCAAATTCAGGGAAGACCAGCACCCTGTATTTTCTCAGAAAGATTTGTTGCTTGTTACTAAAATAACAAAGAATAACTTCTGATTTTCTTTACCCATAAAAATGCAGCCATCACAGAGAACTCATGCAACTGTCTCTGTCTCATAGCCTGGTTGAAACTGATCTATATAATCAATTTCATCCAAGAATCCCTGGAGCTGAGAAGTAACCACATGTTCCAACACCTTGCCTAAAAAGGGATATTTGAGAATGGCCAATAGTTTTCCAATCTGGTGGGATTGATGGAAGATTTTTAAGTGTACCTTGATGGATGACCTACACAGGAAACTGGACAGGGGGATTGTGTCCCTGTTGGTTCTGCTCAACCTCTCGGTGGCTTTCAGTACCATTGACCATGGTATCCTTCTGGGATTCCTCTCTGAGATGGGACTTGAGGGCACTGTTATACAGTGGTTCTGGTCTTTCTTGGAGGGGCGAATTCAGAAGGTGGTGTTGGGGGACTCCTGTTCAACCCCCTGGCTGTTGGCTTGTGGAGTCTCACAGGGTGCTATTTTGTGTCCCATGTTATTTAACATCTACATGAAACCACTGTGAGAGATAATCTGGAGTTTTGGGGTGTGGTTTCACCAGTATGCCGATGACACCCAACTCCATCTCTCCTATCCACCTGACTCCAAGGAAGCTGTTTCTGTACTAAACCAGTTCTGCTGTTAGTAACAGACTGGATGAGGGTGAACAAATTGAAGCTTAATCCAGGCAAGACAGAGGTGCTCCTGGTCAGTTGAAAGGCAGATCAGAAAATAGGGATGCAGCCCATGTTAGATGAGGTTACACTCCTCCTGAAGTTTCAGGTTTGGAGCTTGGGTGTGCTTCTAGATTCAGATCTGAGCCTGGGTGCTCACATTTCAGCTGCGTATGGGAGTGCATTTGCACAGTTAAAACTAGTGTGCCAGTGTGCCCGTTCCTTGAGAAGTAAAATCTGGCTATAGTGACACATACCATGAATACATCTCATCTGGACTATTGTAATGTGCTTTACATGGGGTTGCCCTTGGAAACTGTTCAGACACTTCAAGAGGTGCAAACTTCTGTGGCCAGGCTGTTCACTGGGGCTGGCTATAGCAACCATGCGACTCCCCTACTGAAACAATTTACTGGCTTCAAGTTCATTTCCGGGCAGAATATAAAGTGCTGGTTTTGATCTTTACAGCCTGAAATAGCTAGGTCCAGACTATCTGAAGTCTCCCACAATGGGATTGTATCTCCCTATACAAGCCAGCGTAAATGCTAAGATCGGCAGGAGAGGGCTTTCTGTCCTCAGAAAGCAGCCAAGTATTCTGATAGCAACACACACCAAACTAAATAATGTCCCCAAACAAGTGAAACAGTAAAGATCTATGCAAGTCCACAGTTCCAAAGCCAAAGATCCAAACCAGAGAGCACAGCCAGAGAGTAGTCAATGATCCAAGTCGAGGGTTCTAGAAAGCAACAAGACATGTAGGCAAAATCTGAAGGTCAAAGAGTCCAGGGAGACAAAGCAATTAGCAATCCAAGGAACAAGGTTCCAGTCAGGAAACAAGGGAGGTCAGGATCAATGTGCTTTAGCTAAGAAACTCAGATAATCTCTGACACCAAGCTGAGCATCCTGCACCTGTTTAAATGCCCAAGTTGCAGGAGCTCAGCTGATCATGATTGCTTCAGCGTTTCTCGTAAACCTCCTTGAACACTGGAGGCCCTCTTTTTCTCCTTGGTGCTGTCAGAAGGTAGGAACTGTGTCCTCCATGGCTGAAGGCTGTCATGCTAGAAGGCTTGGCTACTGAGCCTCCTGGGAGGCCACAGACTCTGCTGGAGCTGGCAGAGGCACACTAGAGCCAGGGTCAGGGTCAGCTGCAGCGTCAGATACAGTTCCCATTTGAGGCTCTGGCTCAACCACTTCCGAGTCCTCCAAATCCTCCAGCTGGCTGGGCCTGACAATTTCTCTCAGTCACATCACCTTCACAGGTGCGGTTGGTCAGGTCTTGGGAAAGAACCTTCTCCGTGGCTGCCCCCAGACTGTTAACTCCCTTCCATGGGAAGTTAAGTTGTCCCCCTCCCTGCTCTTTTTTTGCCAGCAGCTGAAAATATTTTTATTTAGGCAGGCATTTGATGGGTGAATAATAATAATAATAATAATAATAATAATAATAATAATAATAATGTCATAGGCTTTCATGGCCGGCATCCATAGTTTTCTGTGGGTTTTTCCCACAAAACATGGTGTGGCCATGTTCTAGAAGAGTTCCTTTCTGACGTTTTGCCAGCATCTGTGGCTGGCATCTCCAGAGAAAGATGCTAGCAAAACGTCAGAAAGGAACTCTTTTAGAACATGGCCAAACAGCCCGAAAAACCCACAAAAAACTACTACTACTACTAATAATTTATTTATATCCCGCCTTTAGCCTTATCCATCAAGGCGGCTTACATATAAAGTCAAATACATAAAAACCCTTACAACAGTGTAAACAAAGCAATTTACCCCCCATTAAAAATACATTAAGTTCAATTTCAAAGTTAAAATTTTAACAAAAAACAGAGTTAAAAACAATAGGTATTCTGGGGCAAGGCAAAAATAAAAATAAAAATGGGTAGTGCACTGTTCTGCCTTAATGTTTTAATGATTTTTACTGTTTTTATGTCCTATTTAACTTGTGCGTTATGTTGGTAATATTTAATTATTATTTTTTAACTTTTGTAATCAATGTTTTAGTTCTGTCTTTTTAAATTATTATAACCTGCCTTGAATCCCATTGTGGGAGAAATATATAATCCTTGAAATAAATAATAATAAATAAAATACATAAACTGTGATAAACAATTAACTCACATTGAAGCTATGGAGGTTTGTAAGTATGGTCATAGTTAGAACTGGCTAAGATGGTTGAAACTAGTTTGCAAGTTACTGCTAAAGTAGGATATTAGTGGGTATTATGCTTAATATGGATTAAGGCTGTGGGCATTGGGAATGGTAGAGCAGCGGCTATACCTGTGTTTTTTTTTTTTCCACCATGACTACATAGCAAATGAAATAACATTTCAAAGGCAACTGTGTGGAAAAGGGGGAAGCACAATGGGACTCATTTGGTTCTTAGGAGATCAGCAATAGCAGGAATTATTTTCCTTTCACTTTTAGGTGGGAGTGGTGGGTAAGGAAGGAGCTTTGGACTAATGGCAGAATCCTTTGTGACTTCCACTGGTGCAACCCATGCTATTCCAGTATAAACACTTTCTTGAATGTTGCATAAAAAGGTATCCATTACCTCTTTGAACAACACCTTTCTCTAGGCTGTGCAATGATAACCAGATAACATCTGGATACATTTTTGCCCTCATTCAAATGGCCACTTATTTTCTGTTGGGGTGCATCATGCCACTGATCTACTTCTGCTACTCAGTTAGGGGGAAAGGAGAAGATTTTGCCACATCTCTTTGACTTTCTTCCCCTGGAGCTCCACTCTAAGTATTAACCAGGGGAATTTTTATTAACTCAATCAATGGGTTGGGTTACAAGCAACCATGGGGTCTTTCCCACCTGTATACCAAGGTAGTGTGACAAAGATTACAGAGGCAGAACTCTTTTTATGAACTGTGTTTTATTAAGGGGAAAACACACACAGTTGCATACACACACACACACTCGCACAAGAGCTAAGAAATAAAGAGGTGAGTGTTGGAATAGATTAAAAGGCTCTACTGATGGTGATAATTATCAGAGACATGGGGCCTTTGCAGACTGCTAGAAATAGTGCAAATTGAGTCCACTTTAACTGCCCTGGCTCAGTGCTAGGGAATCATGGGAATTGTATTTTTTTCTGAGACATTGAGCCTTCTCTGTTAGAGAGCTCTGGTGCCGTAATAAACTACAATTCCCATTATTCCCTAGCACTGAATCAGGGCAGTTAAAGTGGACTCAATTTGCACTATTTCTGGCAGTCTGCAAAGGTCTGGATGGTCCAATTGGATGTTAGACGTGGGACTCAGCTGTAAGAAGTACATGGAGGAATGGCAACAAGTTGGAACTAGTAGAATGCAGACCGATGTGAAGTCAGCCTAGAATCCAAACTAGCCCGGGGAACAAAGGAATGTTGGGATCTTATATAGAGCAAAACTAGCCTGGGGCAAAGATTAGGTATCCTACATCAAAAGACCAAATTTGTATGAGGAATGGTCACTGAAGATAGATGTCCTTGAAATGGAAATGATGGTTGTAAATGGACACTCTCTGGCTTTGGGTGCCAAACATCCTGTTGCTCAATCACTAGCCTTCCTGATTTGGAAGTGTTAACTGCCCCCTTATTGCAAGTCCCAGACAGCCTATGTGATCTAAATTTTGAAGCTCTTGGCTAAGTGACCTGACACTTTGAGGTTCATGGCTGCTATATAGGGTACATTTGGGGTCATAGAGGGGTACAGATACACCACAAAATTGGAAGACTTCCGGTATTCGTAACAGTATACTGATGGACCTAGGATCTTGGTTTGAGTCTATTTAGGCCAGATTATGCCCACAAGCTGAAGGTTCTTTCCCTTAAACAAAGCAGATGTATTCATGTGCACCGGTGTTATAAAATATCCTTGTTGCAGTATTGGTGGAGGAAGGTACTTTAGTATAGCATCTCTGGCTGAACCCCAGGTTGGACCAATGCTGCCCTAAATAATAAAAATCAAATGCAGAGGGAATGATATTCTTTGCTGAATTTTTAATCTAATTCTTTTTTAGGTCAACAGCACAAAAATACTGAAGTAAGAGCAGCAGCAATAATGTTGAAAACCTCAAAGGTCAAACCTAATTTGTCCAAAGTAATGTTGCATTAGAACAACACCAACTCTTTCTAGTACCCTCCTCCAACTGTTAGGATGGCGTGTGTCTCAGTTTAATAGCTGAGGAGTGAAATCATTTTCCACCCAATATCTTATTGAAGAGGTGGAACCCAGCAGTTTGTAATTGCTTATTAATGCTGCATCAGAATAAAAGAGCCCTGCAGTACTTCGCTTTCATTTTCACAAACCACAGGCCAGCTGGCTCACAAAGCATCATTAATGAAGCATGAGATTTCATGCCGCTTGGTCATCCAACTGGAGAGAAGCTTCACTTTATGGTGATTTGGTTCCTCCCTGCTCCCAAAGCCCAGGAGATCTTATATGCCACATGAGTGTGTTAAATGGATGATATGGATCTAGCATTTTTGTCTACTTTGAGTATCTAAAAAAAAAAAAAATGAAATTACCATGCTGTTTGTAAAAGTGACAGTTTCCAGTGGAGTGTTACCTTGTGAAACAGAGAACAAAGCCACACACTGAGAAAGGGAGGGGGAAATTGTGAAATCCAAAGTTTTTCTAACACCCATTATTCAGTAGCATTTCAGATATTGCTAATAGCTAACCAAGCTTTTTTTTAAAAAAATTCCTCTCTCAGCTAATACTGCAGACATTTATCCTTTATAATATGTGAATGTCAGATGGCTTCTTAAAAAGTTATTTAAAATATTGTGATGCAGCTTTTTGCATAAATATAGATGCATATATTTAACAGGTTTAAAAAGTGTGTATGTTTGTGTGTGTTTGGACAATGACTTTCATACCTTGCAGATAATACCCGCTTTCCTTCTATCACAAGGCATCTTCTGTCATTGCATTATAGGTATAATATGATGATGAAGGTGTTGTATGGATTCCAAAGTACATTTGCCCAACAAGAGTGTTTATTGCTAGGTTCTACATATACAATGCAGCACACCAACAATTTAGCCACAGCTTCAGCTGAAAACCAAAATTAAGAGTTTCAACAAATTCATAAGTGTTTAATGAAGGCATTATAATGATGCTCTATTTTACACACCATCTTAGGAAGCAAATTTGTTATTGTTAATAACTGTCATCAAGTCAACTTTGACATGGCAACACCATGAGTGAGAGACCTCCATTGATTGTTAGGAAGCAAATACATTTAGAAAATTATGGGGGGGGAGGAATGGAAAAATTAAGCACATTTAACGTGTCATGATGGAAAGGGAGAGGAGTCATGATGATGTGGTTTTATATCATGCTGTGTCTCCAGTGTAAGGAATGTAAGGGATGAATGATATGTGTCAAATGTCAACAAACACATAAGGACTGACAGCACTGCTTTCTGAATGACATCTGCCCAACCAGTCTGATTCCTGTTTATAGAGTTTCCAGTGCAATATAGCATTAGAGCATGGTATAGAAAGTATGGAGCATGGGCTTCATGCAGTTCTCTAAGATTGTTTCTCAGTCCTCAGGGCCCCAGTACCCTTCCCCCAAATTGGATATTTTTTTCAAACAAAATGTCCCTCCCCCCCAATTTCCCCTGCATTTTCCACATGCACTCTGGGCTGTTTTAGGACCAGTAAACATTCAACTTCCATCCTGGTTAGGAAAAAAATCAGTTTATGAATCAGGCTTTTGATTGTATTCATTGGTCTTATTGCATGCTACAAAAAAAAAAAGTTGTTAATTGCCCTCAAGTTGATCTCGACACATGGTCGCCCTATGGATGAGACATCTCCAAGACCCTCTGTCCTCCACTGTTCTGCTTAATTCCTGCAACCCCATATCTGCGACCTCCTTAATAGAGTCCATCCATCTAGCATGTGGCCTTCCGCTCTTCCTGCTTCCCTCCACCTTTCCCAGCATGATTTTTTTCCTCAAAGAGTCCTCCCTTCTCATGATGTGTCCAAAGTATGACAGCTTCAATTTGGTCATCTTGGCTTTCAGGGAGGTTTCCAGCTTGATCTGCTCTAAGACCCATTTGTTTATCCTTTTGGCTGTCCATGGGATCCTGAGCACTCTTCTGCAGCACCACATCTCAAACGTATTGATTTTGTTCCTTTCATCTTTAACTGTCCAGCTCTCACATTTGTACTAAATTTTCTGCTAGTACTGTGGTGTCATCTGCATATCTTAAATTGTTGATATTCCTTCCTCCTATTTTCACTTCTCCTTCTCTTGTGTCCAAGCCTGTTTTTCTTATAATATGTTCTGCATACAAGTTGA
>CM034706.1:104269530-104293163 GCA_020142125.1 Phrynosoma platyrhinos
TGCACCAACCACAGAGGCAGAACAGGAAGAAATTGATAGATTCTATTAAGGAGTTTGCAACAGACTCTGCTGTGAACTTATCTGTAGGAATCCATGTTCCCAACTACAGTGCCTGCTCATCTTTTTAAGGTATATTGGTTATGAGTTTGTAATTTCAATAATTTTTTGCTAGCTTGTGAAATAGATTATTGTGGCTGGGAGTTCACCCTATAACAATACCACTTTATGGCAGGAGAGGGCCCTTTGACAAAATTGCTCTAGGAATAATGGCACACTGGTAGCAGGAAATGAAAAGAGTTGCAGGGTTTATATCCCCATTGCTACTTTTAAAGAAAGAATGAAAAAAGGATTGTTTTATTAACAAGAAAGATTTATCAATATTTGAAAATAATTACAAGGTACAACTGTACATAGTTTTTTACATTATAGTGGATGAAATCTCTTCATATCCACACCACCCTGGGATTCAAAACAAGTATTAATGTGTTGTATAAAGAAAGAAAGTCTTGACTATGGCCTGAACGAAATGTTGCCTTTATGCTGAACTGAACATTAACCTGAATTTTGTGATTTTTTTTAAAAGTAGCTGCATCAAATAAAATTAATAAAAAGCTTGATACCTTCACCAGGAGATACTGATTCTACATTCAAGGCCTTCACAATTACCTGATTTTCACCAAATCATTATCTTTACCTCATAGGGAGGGGGTTTTCAGAAAATTAATCCTGAACATAATAATAACACATTTCTCGCTCTGAATATGGCACTTAGCAATTTGTATGAGGTATGGTAATGACCCTTTTTGCCACACTAGAGACCCCTCCTAAAGAGCTTTATAGAATTCCCAGCCCTTCTGTTTGACATTCCTACTATAAAGTTTAAGTCTCAAGTGGTTACTGAAGACTGTATGCTTATGTACCAGAGATACAATGCCTGCTGGTAAAATAAAGAAATGCAAGCAACATTAAACACTATGATAATGATTTAAATAGCCAATATATATTTTTAAAAAAATAGTGTTGGTTGAATCCTTTTTTGAATGTACACAGAGCAGGCGTCCATTAACAACTTTAAAGGAAGTGCACTCCAGACTTTTGGAATAAGACAGGAGAAACTTTAGGAACTGGCAGTCTCCAAATAGACCCAATGCTTCCAATTAAGCCCAGAAAACATCTGACAGTCCAGTGTAGATCTTTTAGAAATGGGCTGATGTGATCATAGTATAATGTACAAGTTAGCAGTTTAGCTGCCAGATTTTGTACCAATTGAAACTTCTGGGGGCTCTTCAATTTATTGCTACCTGTAAAAACTAGATTATCTGCAACTGCCCTGAGGACCTTTTCGGCTATTGCTCCCAGACTTTGGAATGGCCTGCCGGATGAGATTTTGATTGTTTAATTATATTTTTGGGGAGGTGGGCTTTGGGGGATGGGATTGTTCATTTTATCCTGTAAGCTGCTCCGATTGTATCTACAGAGAGGCAGGATATAAATAAATTTTATTATTATTATTATTATTAAGGTAGATCCAAGTAAAGTTTATTGCTTGTAGACAAGTCACAGATAACTTTTTCCTGAAGAGATTTACTCATAACATGGTCACAACTAGTGCATTAAAGTAGCTTTGCAAACACTGTTCTTCATGTCTTCACTACCTTAAGATTCAGGGACAGAGAGCACTCCCAGATGCAGACTAGTGTTTCAGGTAAGCCTAGTCTTTGCAGAACAGGCTAAATACAAATTCCTAGATTTCTCCTGACCATCAGCATCTCCATCTTGTCTGAATTTAATCTATTTAAGGGGCTATGCAGACTGGCCTAAGGACGCCCCAATCCGCCATTCCCAGGGGTGGCTCTGTAAAGGTCCTTACTCTCATCCAGGTCATTATCAAACTCAGATTATATTCAGATCAAGGGACTAAGAATGACAGAGCTACATGACAAAGTTGGATGATCACTTCAAGTGAAGGTCATCAAAGCTACAGTGACCCCTTCAGATGGAATCACTACAGGTTTTATCTTGGAATGTGATTATAAAGTTGGCACATGTGAAGGTTTTCATACTTTTATGCACATCCAACAAGTATTGGTGGGTTCAGAGGTCATGAGGAAACACAATCCGACTGTCCCAGTTTGTTCCTGCAGTTGAACCTGTGAAGATAGAGGAGCAGTAGGAAATTTATTCATGCAATAAGATAAAGATTTAAAACATTAATTTCATTTTTTAAAACAATCAAGTCTCATGGGTACTATATTACACCAACTCTCTTTATACTAAATGAAATCTTTTTTGCAGTCTCTCTTATGTTGTACATTGAAACCTATTTTATAGAATTCCATTTAATTGGGTGTATAGGACCTCTGTGGTAATATTATCTATAGACAAAAATAACATTAGTGGAACCAACCTAGTATTATTTTCTCTGTCTAATAAGGGAATCTGAAAGACAATTTAAAATGAAGTCTGGACAGCACCTGCTTCAATACTCATTTTAAATGGTGGTAAAACATCTTGTTGGAAAATTTATACATTGCATTCTCTTTCCCTTCTCTCATTCCAACTGTCAGTCAGTCTTAACTGGCAGTTTAACTTACTCTCTGAACATTCCAAACTGTCAGTAACTGCAGTCAGCAGTCAGTAACTGCCTTCTGGATGGAATAACAGTCATCAAAGTGTGAAAAAATATTAAGAGACTGGCAAATCAAGAGCTTGCAAGAGACTTTAAGTTCAAAGCATGCTCAAACAATGAAAAATGTGTAAAATGCTGGAAAGCAAAAGCCACAAGAGCTTCACATCCTCCAGTTACTGAGAGAAAATCCAACAAGACATTGGATGTTTTGAATGCTGATCTTTCTGGATCAATGAATCAAAACTCAGCAGGAGGTAATGTTGAATTTGGATGTGTTGTGAAATGCAACAGAGCTCAGGAACCAACTTCCTTCATCAGCCTCATCCATGCCATTTGCATGAAGACACATATTGTAGATCTGAAGTAAAGCTTTATTATTCCATAAACAAAACAAGAAAAGAAAATATACAGTCCACCTTGCTGATGACAAAACTCTATAGGATTACATCTTGCCGATGTAGTTGTAGAAATACAGCAATAGAAAAATTTACAGATCCATGTTTACAGATCCAGGTGTTGGTTGTAGTTGAGGAGGATGAAGAGGATTTTCACACGAACACATTGTATGCATATTTACACAAGGGGAACAAAGAAAGCTCTTGGCCCTTCCCATACTCCACCTTCTGGGTGTTAACCTTATGATGATTGAATGAAGTGCTTTAACCCAGCCTCTAGCTGTATGTTATCCCCCCATGTGATTTCCTTCCCATGAGCTCATATGTTTATGTGTAACTATCTGTTCCCAGGCTGTTCCCAGGCTCAACCGTCTTTTTATTATTCTACCCTATGAGCCCATGTTTTGACTTCAAACCACATGCTGGCCAAGACCTCTTTGTTTTCAGTAGACACTGTTCTCATAGGAAATTTTCACACACACATCTCTATATTTCTACTTTGACTGTATATCCCATCCATATTCCAACAGGTAACTCTTATTTTATGACAATTATTGATGACTTCAACAGATACACATACACTTATCTTCTTAGAGAGAAGAATCAAGCTTTAAAAAAATTCAAAGAGTACTTTAATAGAGCTTTTAACAAATTTGGCTACAAACCAAAAAGCTTGCACACAGACAACAGAACTGAATTTGTTAATGCTGAATTTGATGAATTTTTGAAAGAAAATGGCATTAAACTACAAAGGCTTATTTTCCAGAACAAAATGGCGTAACAGAGAGAATGAACAGAACTCTCAAGGAGATGGCAGTCACTATGCATTTTGAAGCTAATATGCCTAAATGCTATTGGTCTGAATCCATCATGACTGCAACATACCTGTGTAACAGATTGGCAACCAGACCCAAAGATGTAATCTCATTCCAGTTATGGCATGGACTTAAACCTAAATTAAATCATCTGAAGGTTTTTGAAAGCAAAGCATTTATCTGTATTCCCAAACAGAAAAGAGGCAAACTTGACTGCTGAAGTGAAGAGGGAATTTTATTGGTTATGCTAGAAATTGTTACAGAAGTCTAAATCCAGATGGATGCACAATAAAATTAACAAGTTTATATTGATGAAAGGCCACAACCCAAATCTATTCCAAATCAAGATGTCTATATAGATTTATTTGCAATGGAAGAAGACTCTCATCAGCAACCAAAGCACATGGAGGCCTTTTACCCTCCTGAGGTCTTGCATCCAGAAGGACACCTGAAGTGGACCAGCCTAATTATGAGGAACTGAAAGGGGCACAAGAAGTGGAGCCAGGTATCCAAATCCAGGTGAGAAGGTCAGAACACTCCAATAAAGATATGCCACCTAGCAGATTCTCTTATCAACCTACAGAAGAATTAATTCCCAAACCCTCTGATTGGAAGAAGATCAAGGGAATTCCAAAGACAGATTCTGAGAAGTGGATGCAAGCTGCTAGTGAGGAAATGCAAGCTTTATATAATAACAAGACTTGGACTTTGTCAGAAGTGCCAGAAGGGAAAAGAACAATTGGCTGCAGATGGTTCTTTACCATAAAGCTAGATGCAAAAGCGGAGATTCAAAGATACAAAGCAAGACTTCTTGCTAAAGGTTCTACTCAGAAGTATGGTAAGGAATACAATGAAACTTTTGCTGGTGTAGTCACCAATACAACCATGAGAACTTTCCTAGCTGTTGCAGTTTACAAGAAAATGAATGTTCAACATCTAGACATTTGCACACCTTTTCTGTATGGCAATCTCACTGAACAGTTTTATGTAGAGAGATCTTGTAGCACCTTTGAGACTAACTGAAAGAAAGAAATTGGCAGCATGAGCTTCCATAGCTTTCATCTGAGGAAGTAGACTGAAATCTATGAAAGCTCATGCTGCAAATTTCTTTCTTTCAGTTAGTCTCAAAGGTGCTACAGGATCTCTCTATGTACTGATTCTACAGACTAACACAGCTGTATCTCTGAATTGAACAACTTTATATGGAACAACCTCCAGGATTCCAAATATCTGGGAAGGAACATCTTGTGTGTAAATTACAAAAGAGCATTTATGGTTTAAAGCAAGCTGCCAAAGCATGGATTGAGAAACTGAACCAGCTTCTTATCAAAAAGGGATTCACTCCAAGCACTGTTGACAACTGTGTATACAAGAGATTCAGAAATAATAAATGGACTTACATCATAAGTTATGTTGATGATCTGATCTTGTGCAGTGAGGACTAAGCAGATAGTGAAGAGATAATCCAGAATCTCAAGAAAGAGATTGATATCAACAATTTGGGTGATGTCTCACACTATCTTGGAGTGCAAATACAAAGAGGTAGTGATGAAAGTTTGTTCCTGAATCAAAAGCAGAAGATACTGGATCTTCTAGACTGTCTTGGTATGAAAGATGCAAATGCTATACCAACTCCAATGGATGTAGGATTCTTAAAGGACAGTAAGAAATCCAAACCTTTGAAAAATGGAGACATGCAGTTGGAAAACTCCTATACATAGCCAATTTCACCAGACCTGACATTGCAAATGTTGTTGGTATCTTAAGCAGAATGGAAAGCTCTCCTATTTGAAAGAGATTTCATTGCATAAAGAGAGTTGCCAGATACTTAAAAGGAACTGTGAATCACAGACTGATGCTGCCAACCCATGTCCAACCACAACTAATTGCCTACACTGATGCAGACTGGTTGCAGATCTGGCGGACAGAAAATTAACCAGCAGAAACCTAATCTTCTATGGTGGGGGAGCTATAAGTTGGACAAGTAAGAAACAACCATAATTACAGATTCTTCTATTGGTGCTGTGTGTGTTTCAGCAAAGGCAGCATGTGATGAAATCAAATGGTTGCACAATTTATTCATGGACTTCGGGATTACAGAACCCAAACCAACAACTTTGATGCAGGATAATCAACGCTGCATCAGGATTTCAGAAAGTAAAAAGCCAGTTAAGAAGAACATTGTATTTCACAAAGTGCAAGAGATGTACAAAAGTGGACTTGTCGAACTGGAATACTGCAACACCGAAGTGATGATTGCAGATATCCTCACTATACCTCTACCAAAATATCATTTCCAGAGGCTACATGAAGGAATGCAGATCCTTGACCAAGAGAATGAGAAGGAGATTGTTGGAAAATTTATATATTGCATTCTCTTTCCCCTCTCTCATTCTAACTCTCAATCTTAAGTGGCAGTTTAATTGACTGTCTGAACATTCTAAACTATCAGTAACTGCAGTCAGTAGTTAGTAACTGCCTCCTGTGAGTCTAAGATGCAATAACAGTCTCTTCCTGCTATATTAACACCAGTAAGAATAGGATTTAATTTGTTTTGTAAATATTAAAGTTATTATTGTTTGTTTTTAAACCACAAACTATATGTTTGTCATTTTTTTGATTTAGTCTTTATTCTTTAGGAATGCATATTAAAATATAGTCTAATCCACATTTTTGCTGCTTAACTTTCATACCTGCATATTATAGTTTACCTTTAAAAGGTAACACCCTTGGAAACTAAAATTTCACCCATCTCAGGAGGTCTCTTATTTTCACAATTGTTATATTGGAGTGTTTGTAGAAATGCTGCAGTGTACATATTTTTCATCTTTCAGGAATACAATATTTATGAAAGCAATTCAAGTTTCAATACTTCTGCTAGACAAGCCTGCAGTTTCTCATGATATTGATTTTGAAATGTCAAGGCCCTTTTATATTCACTTTAAGGTACCAAATGTCATCTCTACAGTTTCACTTCATGGCTGAGACATCAGTATGTGAACAAGTTAACTTGCATATGCAATTCATGAATGGAAGAAATGGAAGAGACAAAAATGACATTTCAAAAAGAGACTGCCCTTGAAAGGTTGGAACATGGCAGAAAGGGTAATCAAGAATGGTATAATCAGACTTGAGAACTGTTGAAAGAATGTATAAATCAATAAAGGGATCAGAAATACTTAAAAGTGATAAATCTATGCCAGTGGTCTTTACTTACATGTGCTTGTATACGTAGTGGGCTGACTCTGTGATGAAGGAAAATGAAGTGCTCTGGCAGCATCATTACAGGAATACAGATGGTGGCAGCAACTGATGTTTGAAAACTGGAGACCTTCCTTAAAATTATGTCTTTCAGAAGGAGGAAGCATTGAAGCAGGTGGGCTGATAATTCTCAGAAAACACTGCAAGAAATGGTTAAGGCAAAAGGGTGAGAAGGAGGAAAGCAACTGATCACTGAGAACCAAGGAAAAGCTTAAAGTTATCGCTATCATAGGCTAATGGTTTTTAAAAAATGCTTCCAAGGAATCCTGATATTCCTCACCAAATTACTGAAGGTTATTTTTCAACAGGAGTGTGAATTTTCACATGTTCAAGCTGATATTGAATATTTGATGTTAAATCTTCTGAACATCAGTAGGAGAAAAAATGGCTTATGATGTATAGCTAGGACCACTTAAAAATTACTTGTTGTTAACTGCCATCAAGTCAACTTAAACTTATGGTTACATGAATAAGAGACTTCCATTCCCTCTGGATTCCAGTCTGAAGGCAGTGGCTTTCTTGATTGAGTCTATCCATCTGTAACATAGGGCCGATCGAGACTGGCCTAAAGGGCCAGCCTGGGGGTGGAGTTGGGGTAGGGTGACTGCACACTGGCTGCCCCAACTCTGCCCCAATGCTGCCATCATGCTGCATGCCAAACCACACAGTGCACAGTGTGAGGGCACCCTGTTGGCGCAGCATGCACACACACCATGCCAAAGGGGTGTAAAAGAGCCATGGCAGCAGCTCTAAGGGTGGATTTTTGCCATCCCAAAAAGGAATGGCATTTGCCAGCTCTTTTAGGAGCAGCAAAAAGGAGGATCGGGCCACAGTGTGTGGTTACTGCACTCCCAGGGGTGGCACAGAATTGCCCCTTAGGGGCTGTCTGCATCGCCCCATAGTCTTCCTATTTCTCTACTGCCTTCTACATTACCAAGCATTATTGTCTTTTCTAATGAGGCATGTCTTCTCATGATATACCCAAAGGATGACAGTTTCAATTTAGTCATCTTACTTATAAAGAGAATCCAGGCTTGATTTGTTCTTGGATACATTTATTTTTCTTTTTAACATGGTATCCACAGAACTCCTCTCCACCACACATTTCAAATAAGTTGTTTTTCTTCCCATCAGTTTTGTTCACTGTCCAGCTTTCACAACCATACATAGAACCTGGAAATGTGATGGCATCAATAATCCTAACTTTAATATTCAATTATATATCTGTAAACCTCAGGATCTTGTATAGTGCCTTCATAACTGCCCTTCCTAGTCTTGTTCAGATTTTGTTTCCAAGCACAATCCAAAGTGCTGGTCATGATCTATAAAGGCCTACATGGTTTAGTTCCAGACTATTAGAAAGTCTTATCTCCCCATATGAACCTGCCAGAGATTGAAGATCATCAGGGAAAGGGTTTTTCTTGGCCCCATCACCATCACAGACTCACCTGGTGAGTACACAAGTGAGAGCCTTCTCAGTGGCTGCTCCCACCCTCTGGAACTCCCTTCAGCAGGAGGCTAGAATGGCTTCTTCCTTTCTTTTCTTTTGCTGACAGGCACAAATTTTTTTATTTAAACAAGTTTTTAAATATTTATGCAAGGGGGGGTTTTCATGTAGACGTATGTTTTATCTGTTTTTAGTTTTAGTAAGTTTTTAAATAAGTTTTATAGTGTTTTAATGTGGTGTTTAAAAACTTGTTTTGCACTTTTTGTAAATATTTTAATTTGTTATGGAAGCCATCTTGCATTCTGGCCTGGAAGAAAGGTGGCATATAAATAAAATATGTATTTCTTGACTGCAATCTCCATTCTGATTAATGGCTGAGCCAAGGTGTAGAAAATCTTGAACCATTTCTATGTTGTCATCATCTACTTTAAAGTTGTAAAACATGAAGTATAAATCATCTGTGGTCATTATTTTTCTCTTCAACCATCAACCTGCCTTTGCACTTTCTGCCTTGACTTTCTTTAATAATTGTTTCAATTTTTTGCTAGTAATATGGTGTCATCTCATATCTTAAATTGTTCATACTCCAGTCTTCATTTTCCAACCTTTTTCTTCCAAGTGTAATTCTGCTTTACATATGATATGTTCAACATCCAGGAAATTTAACTGATACACTGTAAAAGGCAGCCTTGTGTGACCCCTGTGTCAATTGAAAACCACTCTGTTCCTCTGTATTCTTTTTTGACAGTAATCTCTTGTCCAGAGTACGGGTTAGGCAACAGGACAATCAAACACTGTGATACACACATTTCTATAAGAGTAATCCATAGTTTTTTATGATCTACACAAAGGTTTTACTACAATCTATAAAGCATAGCCTGGTTTTTTTCTGATATTCTTTAGTGTGCTCAGTTCTCCAAGATATCTTTGCAATATGATTTCTGGTGCCACTTCCTTTTCTGAACCCGGCTTCACCATCTGTAATTTGTCAGTCCATATAGCTAAAATACCCGAAGCCATTAGAGCCCATCGGAACTTAGAAACAGAGTAGAGTCAGCTCTGGTTAATACTTGGATGGGAGACTGCCAATGGAAACCAGATGTTCTAGACTATATTTCAGTTTTTATACTGAGATTTGCATAAAAAAAAAAAAAACAAAGGCTTTTGTGTTGTTGTTTTAATGATCTATTTCTGGAATAGCATTTACTTACCAGAAACAAGTTCTGAAATTTATTTTACACAGATACAAAGCAAAAGAAGTATAGTTTTAAAAAGCAGCAGTTCTCCTTCTCCTCCATGTTCTCTGTTCTGTCTGCCAACCCAGACTGTCTCAACAACAGTGGTTGGTCTGCTTAGAGCAGGGATCGGCATATCTTTTGGGGGTGGGACCGGTTCCGCTGTCCCCCGATCATTGGCGGGCCGAAAGGGGGGGAAATGGTGCCAAAGGTGCACGCGCGTGCATGCACGCATGCATACTACTATTCCTGTTGTGTGCATGCATGCATGAACGCGGGGCGCCATTTTGCATTCCAAAATGGCACCCGCGCTCACGCATGCATGTGCACAATGGCAGATGCCATTTTGGAACACAAAACAGTGCCACGCATCATGAGCGCATGCTCATGACACCGGTATCATTTTGCATTCCAAAATGGCACCTGGCATTGTGTGTGAGTGTGGTGCCATTTTGGAATGCAAAATGGTGCCCCACGTCACATGCGTGGCGGTGGCAGCAGGATCTGGCCATGGGCCAGTTACAAGGCCTTGATGGGCCGGGTTTGGCCCATGGGCCGTAGTTTGCCGACCGCTGGCTTAGAGGTTATTGAATTCTTGAAAGCAAAATGTGCTGACATTTTCTCAGAGAACATGGTTTGAAAAGGAAAGAAATAACTGGAAAATATGGATAAACATTTTGAGCAAGTATACCAGTGCATTTAGTGCCCTCATACATTCATGGTTGATTCTTGTGTATGACCTCCAGCTCAGTGGAATAGACTGTTCATTTATTCTGTTTCACAAACACAGTGTGGTGAATACATATCATGAAGACAAATGTTTCTGTCTTGGAGATGCAACCTTGGGTAACTAAAGAACTAGACTGAAGAAGAGTACAGAACTGTGATAGCTAGTTGTTAAAGAAAAGATGAATATAACCCATTCTGGATTTAACCCACAGTAGAAATAATAATGAAGAAGTTTGTGGTGAATTGGAAATGGCTGCAATTCCAGTCTTCCCCAAGATTTTATTTGGTACTGAAAAGTGAAGCACACCACTGTCATAAGATAAATTACTGATAGTAAATGATGCAGCAGGTGATTTTATAGCAAAGAAAGAATTCCAGTGCTTTAGCTGATGGTGTTTAGCATCCTTTGCATCAGACGGTGGAACTAGGCCCTGAAAAAAGAATTCTATGCATATTATATCAATGTCGTTGTTTCTCAGTGTTGGATAAACAGGACCTCTGAACTGGGGTGCTATCCCCCCACCTCTGGCAATGCCAGTGGAAATTTGATTCCAAAAGGTTATATATATATATATATATATATATAGAGAGAGAGAGAGAGAGAGAGAGAGAGGAGGAGGAGACAAAAGAAATAAAAAAGGTGAAGCTGTCTAGAAATTATTACCTTCAAAAATTATTATCCTGGGCCATTTTCCACAATATAGCCAGAACAGGTACTAAGAATTTTAATTCAACTGGCAAACTGATGAGTGTAACTATCTAGAAAAATTGATATTCTGGACCATTTTCCAGAGCCCAGATATTTTGTGTGGGTTGTAAAATATGTTCACTTTGAATTTTTTTTGTTGTATCATTTCCGTCTTGTCTTGTGCAATGGCTAAATTTAATGGCCATGACTGTCCAAGATAGCATTCCTGGCCATCTTATACGATATATTATTTTTCACCCAGAATAGATTTAAAAAGGTGGTTCCTGTTTGTGGCTTGTGACATCCCTCCTACCTAGTCTTGTGAGGCTGCTGAATTTAGTGGTGTCTGGGACCAGGCATAAAAAATAGTTCCTATATAATTTTTGTGGCTTGCTACATCACTTCCATCTAGTCTTGTGTATATGGTGAATTTGGTGGATGTCTCCTACTCAGACATTGGTGTTCCAGGACATTTTATTCTTTTTAGGGTTATTTGCAGAGATTAAGTGGTCAATAGAAGAGCATTATTTGATATATTTCAATTGAAAAATATTATTCTCAATGATACCCAGCACATCCTGTTGCTTTTGGCACCAACCTTTCTAAAAAATATCCTGTTTTGACCAGTTTTCCCCCAAGAATTAACCACAGACAGTGGTAAAATGACTGGTAGGATTATTGGCGGCATGAGATAAAAAAAAGATGAATGGGAAAGTCCATTTAGACAACAGAAAACAGCTAAAACTTAGGAGAACAAAAAGAGAGCGATCCGTATGAGACAATCAGTCAAACACAGTTAATAACAGCTCTATATAGAAGTAACCTACAATTACGTTTGAGACAGCAGATCATAACAGAAGCACCCTGTTGAGTCAGAACACACACCCAGGGCAGCTAATAACAATGCATAATATTTCTAAACACATAATACATTTCACCAATCTTGAAAAAAATCATTATTTTCCAAGTTTTATCCAGTGTATCCATCCTCCTTCACTCCAATGAATCCAATTCTTTCTGTATAGTTTATGGCAGGAGGTCTACAAAACAGACTTCATCTAGGTTTTCTTTGAAGGAAACCACAAGGATCCCTGGTGGCATAGTGGTTAAATGCCTGTACTGCAGCCACTCACTCATAAACCACAAGGTTGTGAGTTCAATACTAGCCAGGACTCAGGCTAGACTCAGGCCTGAATCCTTCCAAGGTCACTAAAATGAGTACCCAACTGTTCGGGGGCAATGAGCTTACAGTTATAAACCTCTTAGACACCCCATAGCGTGGTATGAAGTGGTATATAAATGAAGTTGCTTTGAAATGCTAGATTTGTAACATTGACCCGGAAAACTGGAGAGTGGTACCAAGAGAGAATATATCTTTATTAATACTATCTGTGTGGTTACTATCAGTTCTAGAAGTAGGAGTTCAGTCATTTACTAAATACATCCAAAAGGACAGTTTTTTTTTTTTGTTTTTTTTTTTTGGTTAACTGCCTTTGAGAGAATTTTGACCCATGGAGACCCTAAGGATGAGAGATTTCCAGGTCACCCTATCTTCAACCACCCTGGCCATCTTCTTCAGAATCATGGCCCTGGTTTGTCTGATTAAGGGCCTCTACAGATGGGCGGCCATGGGCCACCCTGAGAAGCCGAGGATGGGGCTGAGGCAGCCCCATTCTCTGGCCCCGATCCACCCTTTCAGTGACTAAAATAGCGCTCCTTTCCCTAGCCCCAGAAAGGGTGCCAGAAGAGCCATCATGCAGCTCTTCTGCGTCTCTTCCAGCTCAGGCCATGCAGAGGCTGGGTTGGGAGGACGTCATCGGAGCACCCGCCGTGTGCAACGGTGGGTGCTCTGATGACATTCTCAGGAAGGGGTTGAGGCGTCTAGCTGCCCCTACCCTTCCCTGGCTCCAAGACGGCACTTTACACCATCTGCAGAGCCCCTAAGTCTATCTATCTGGAATGTGGTCTTTCTCTTTTCCTTTTGCCCTCCACTTTACCAAGCATTACAGTCTTTTCTAGTGTGTCCTTTCTTCTCAACCTATGGTCAAAAATGACAACCTCAGTTTAGTCATCTTTGCTTCCAAGGAGAGTTTAGGCCTGATCTGCCCTAGGACCTATCCATTAGTCTTTTTAGCAGTCCACAGTATTCTCATAACTCTTCTCCAGCACTACATCACAAATGAGTTGATTTTCTTCTTATCAGCTTTTTTCAATGTCTAGTTCTCATAACCATATATAGAAATGAGAAATATGATGGCATGGACAATCTCAACTTTAGTATTTAATTATATATATTTACACTTTAGGATCTTGTCTAGTTACTTCATCACTGCCCTTCCAAGACCCAGTCTTCTGATTTCTTGACTTCAGTCTTTGCTCTGATTGATGACTTAGTCCAAGTATGGAAAATTTCTTTATCATCTGCTTTAAAACTATGTAGATGGTTTGTGGTAATATTTTTTCTTGTTATTCAACTGTAAACCTGTCTTTGTGCTTTATGCCTTGATCTTCTTCAATAATCTTTCCATATTTTCTGCTAGTATCATTGTGTCATCTGCATATCTTAGATTCTTCCTACAATTTTGATGCATCCCTCCTCTGAATCCAATCCTGCTTTTTGTATGATGTTCTCAGCATACATGTTCAATAGATAGGGTGGTAGCATACAGACTTGCCTGATCCTCTTTCCAATTGAAAACCATTTTGTTTCTCTATATTGTCTCCTGACAACAGCCTCTTATCCTGAATACAGATTATGCATGAGGAATATCAAATGTTTTGGCACACCCATTTCTTTAAGAGTGAGCCATAGTTTTTCATGATCCATACAATCAAATGCTTTACAATAGTCCATAAAGCACAGACAGACATCTGAAACTCCTTAGTATGTTGCTTAGTACAGGGTTGTTCCCACAAAAGCACTGGATTTAAGAGTGGCTGTACATTTTATACACAAAAAAAAGAAAGAAAGAAAGAAAGAAAGAAGGGTTGCATTTTGACAAGCATCCTCATTGCATTGTGATTGGCAAGACAGATTACTTATCCATCCAGTCACTATATCACTGTCTGTGGTTAATACCTGAAAAAGTGGGTCAAAAACAGGCCATGTTTGAGAGAGTTTGGTGTTATACACATTAGGATGTGCTGAGGACTCCTCCTTTGGGGTCCTCAAGAGGATTCTGATGATGATGATATTGCTGTCCATCCAACTAGAGAAGAAAGAAAGAAAAATATCAGACACATATTTGCTGGTGATGCCTCTGATTTCCATGAACACATGGTTATTATTTTGTAATATTTCATCATTATTATTTTGTAACACAACATCACTTCCTTCCAGCTGTCATTTTGTGGAGAAGGAGATTGTTTGGGGTACCTTTTGGGGGGTAATGTGTGGACAGCCCACAGAGAGCGAAGTGATTTTTTTACCCTGGACCATATACATATGCCCACCCATGTTTTCATAGGTTTGTGTTGTTGTTTCCTCTCACTTTGACAAACACAACATCTACAGCTAACAGCACCATATTGTGGCTATTTTTAATTTGTACATAGTGATTTAGAACACAAAAAAGTAGAACCCCCCCCCATACTTGGAAATGAAAGTGATCACTCCCAATGTGTTCAGCATTAACAGTTTTCAATACACAACTAGTCCATCAGTGAAGACACAGATCCCCTGGCATACCAATATCAATAAACACCATAGCTTATTTAAATAAATTGGATTATTCCTTCAAATCATCCAGCCATGAGACAGCTAATTGTGTTGTTGTTGTTTTGTTTTGTTTTTAAGAAAAACATCCTTCTAAATATTTGCTAAAATAGGATTATACTTACCTGGTTGGGTAGACTGGTATTTTAAATTCCTTCTTATGGTTTCTGGAATTTTATATTAGAGTCAAAGTATGAATATTAACTCTCTTTCATTCTCTATGTCCCTGAAAAGCAGACAGAAAAATATTTCATTTTAAATAAATATAGACACTTTCTGCTCCCCCCCCCCCAACCACCACACCATTAATCAAAGATGCAGTAGAAGAGCTTCTACCTAGACAGATGTCAAATGCATTTCACTGATTATAAACTTTGGTCTCAATTATATTATTCACCATTCCCAGGATTGGGTTGGGGGTGGAGGGAGAGGAATCACAAGCTGGTTTTAAGGATTAGCTCTGTTGAATGAACGTGCTTAGATGAAAATCCTTAGGCTACAGCCATATAAAAGTTTCTGGTACATATCTGCAATAGCTGGAAGAGGGCAAAACTAGTGCCAGACAACAGAACTGGTTAATAGAGAAAACATGTTAGGTGAACATTCAGTACTTTGAGAAGTCCTTTCTATGTATAGAAAAGGCTCCAGTTCTGTACAGGTACCACTTTTACCTGACACTTTCTCTGCAAACTTATACCTCATGTTATTTGAAAAAGGAGGATAATGAATTATAAATTCATAGAATCATAGAATTACAGAGTTGGAAAGGACTACAATGATCATGTAATGCAACCCCCTTGTTATGCAGAAAACATAACTATAGCACTCCTAAAAGATGGGCACCCAATCTCTGCTCAAAGACCTTCAATAAAGCAGAGTCCAATACAGTATATTCCAATAGTGAACAACTCTTACTCTCTGGAAACTCTTTTACCATTGTACATCTTTAACAATTGTAGTTACCCATTGTTGTTGTTGTTGTGTGCCTTATTTATGTTTCTTATTGTGTGCTTTATTGTTGTGTTCCATGATGATAACTTATGATGAACCTAAGGCAACACTATCATGGGATTTTTTTTTTTTTTGAGGCTGAGAGTGTGTGGCTCATCCAAGTCCAACCAGAGGTTTCCATGGCCAAGTGCAGAATCAAACCTTGCCCTCCAGATTTGTAGTCCAACACTTAAACCGCTGTACCACATATACCAAACTGTCTCATAGTCATCCTCTTCTGGCCAGGTAAAGGATTACAGAATGGGGACTAACCCTAAACAAGCAGGAAGTAACTGAAAAGGATTTTGAAAACTTAAGAGCAAGGTAAGTGAAATTTTTATTTTTTGGTTTTGAGATAGACTACTCCTATTGATTTACCAAAGGTCAGCTCCAGGAAAAATAGCTACAGTTATACAATAACAGAAAACAAAAACAAAACCTCAAATTGCAGTGCCTGTTGCTGCTCCTGCTACCAAATTGCAAAGCAAGTATATGCCAAGTCTGTCCCTCACTATTGTTGTATATCTTCAAGCCATTTACAGCATACGGTGACCCTAAGGAGAACTCATCACAGGGTTTTGTTGGCAATGTTTGTTCAGAGGGGCTTTGCCTTTGCCTTCCTCAGAGGATGAGACTCTATGACTTGCCCAAGGTCACTCAGTGGGTTTCTATCACTGAGCATAGATTCAATTTCTCCTCTCTAGTAATTGCCCAATGCTCAAACCACTATACCATACTGGATCTCCAGTCCCCAGAGATGATCTATTCATATGGAAGAACAATGGATATATGACTATACTTCTGTATTCTTGTACAATTCTCTAGTTAATCATATTCCACACAGCTTAGAATTGTATATTGCCACACAACAGGAGTCTCTGATGACCAGAGAGATGATCACAATCCCAAATGCATCCACAAAACTGAAATAAAATGTAAATGAAATACACAGAGTGCCTTACTGCTTTGCTGGGTATCTCTGGATACCAAGGCACTGGACAAAAATCACAGGAGAGAAATATAACAATGCTTGGCATCTATGTCTCATAAAACTATTGAAAACAATCTGCTTTCTTTGCTGCCATGTTTTTGCTATGTGATGATTACTATCTGGTAGTGCTACTGAAAATATTTGCTAGTGCTAATTAACCTTATCTAGATTGTGTGATGCACTAGGGCAATGTTCATTTGTCACAGCCTGCAAATGATATTTTCCATTTCATCAGGGACCTATCTTGGGGGAAGGGAGAATTTTGGCTGTTATCCTGTTAGTGGCATACCAGAAGCTAGGCCTGTGATTTAGTGGAGGAGGGGAACACTTGTGGGTTGTGGCAGAAAGTGGCAGGGGGTTACTATCTCCCCTTGGGATGCTAGTCCCCTTTCCAGAGTCCACATAACTTATATTATGGGGTTTTTAAGAAGGCAGCCACCAGGCAGCTGAATGGGGCAAGCCATCTGTCAAGCAGACACTGAAGCTGAAATGAAGCTCACTTTGGCCCAGCGAGGAAACAAACAGTCCTGCAAAGCCTCCTCTGGCAGCCTGACTTGAATAGTCTTCCTCCTCTCCTCTCCTCTCCTCTCCTCTCCTCTCCTCTCCTCTCCTCTCCTCTCCTCTCCTCTCCTCTCCTCTCCTCTCCTCTCCTCTCCTCTCCTCTCCTCTCCTCTCCTCTCCTCTCCTGTATGTTCTGTGCATATATTAAGTGAGTCATGAGTTTCTTTAATTCTGTCACAATTTGGTGCTGTGACATGGGGCAAAATCCAGGCCTTTTGGTGTGTGTGGGAGGGGGGATGCGGCCTACAAGTCTCTTTATGTTTCCCATGTGGGGTCCTTTTAAGGTACCATGGAGGGCAGGCAACTAGGGTCAGATCCAGCTTTGGGGCAGAGGACCAGGCTCACTCTCAAGTGGCAGGGAATCCACACAGTGTGCCTCTTCCGCTGTGATACCATGACTGTCCCCCCCAATAGGTGGATGGGCTAGTGTGGAATATGGAATGATAGACAGGTTATCTGAAACCTGGACCTATGTGTCATCTCATACCAACCTCAGTTGTATATAATAAAGCTGTGGTTTTTCTCACCAGTAATTGGCTTGTGATTTCCTGGCTACCTGTGCCCTTGCTGGTTTCTCACCGCTAGGTTTGCAAACCACTTCAAAAGTGCAAAAAAGTAATATTTCCAGGGGTGGGTATGGGTGTTTTGTTGTTCTTGGATTCAGGAACCCACCTTGAATCCCAGTGTAGGAGAAAGGCTGGATTTAAATTCTGGAAATTAAATGAATAAATAAATAAATAAACAAATAAGAGTAAAACTAGCAAAATTTACTTCCTTCATTAATAGGCACAAGGTCCCAGATAATGAAAGAAAAAAAATCTGGGTCAAGTTCCTTAAGATACCAATATTAAATCTTCTCTTCAATGAAAAAACAAAACAAAAAACAATAGCTGTGCCAAACTGAATGTGACAAGTTCTTGGTGTAATATTCTACCCCCTAGAGAGCATTGGTTTCAATCCTTTCTTCTATGAATATTAACCTTCTTCAATCATTACAGATATTGCTTCTTTCCATGTGTGACCTGGTAGGAAACGTAGGCATAAAGTTGCAGATTCCAATGCAAAGTTTCCCAAGGCTGGATTTCTCTTCCATTTCCAAGCTATGGGATTTTTGCTTATGTTCAGGTCATGCTGGGCTCATTCATTCAAAGAGACCAAGAGTTTAATTAAAGTGAACTAAATGCACATTAATATAAGGATGGTAAATTATAAAGGACTGGCACAATTAATCAATCAAGTGTGTGTGTGTGTGTGTGTGTGTGAATAACAAACAGAAATTTATAAATAAATTAGCAAAATGGTTCAACTTCTACCTTCTTGAGTTGCTCAAGTTAAAAGTGAGCTGCATCCAAGGTGGCAGTTTAGAATTTTCTACTGTAAAACATTCTTAAATGGATGATAGTGTTAAATATTATCCTCTAGGTTGAAACTATGCAGTCTTAAGTCTTGCGTCTGTGGATACAGAAATCCTGCCTTATATCCAAAGTACTTGAAAGTGATGGCACCTCAATTACAAACATAAACAAATCAAAGAGATTGTGATATTTAAAGCTAAAATATCTAGCTGGTTTTTCACAGTTCCTGGTCAGGATTTCTTATTATTTCTGATATGTGTATGGAGGTCTGTTGTTGTTGGGTTTTCCCCAATATACTACAGATAGTGTTATGAGTTATGCTCAAGAAAAATAAATATTAGATGTATAAGGAAAGAAGCTGTCTGTTGCCAGAGTCTACATTAATTCTTAAGAATTCATACTGGATAGGGTCAGGTTGCTGGTCTTGACCCCTGTCCATGTTGGGGAAAAAGTGAACACTTATTCTAAAATACAAATTGTCCTCCAACCCTTCCTCTTCCTACTGACAAGGGAATGATTTCATTGATGAGAGTAATCAGGGCTTAACTGTCTTGTCTGGAGACCTGCCAAGCTGGCTCAGACTGGTACACCCATCATTGTGAGGTACTGTGAAGCTTTCAAATGTGTTGGACAACCTTATCTGCATTTGAAAAAGGATAAATGTCTGGAGATTATTGGCCTTGTTTTATGTACACTGCTCCATTATTTCCAGCTGCTCAGACCTCTAAAAGTGATTATAAGTGTCTGAAGGGTACATTCACATCTGCCCTTTTGCACTGAGGCACACACTTTGCACTCATCATTTTAAGCACCTTTAAAAAAAAACCCCATAGAACAACAATGAGATCATGTTTTGCGCCATCCAGAGGCATTCCTTCACTTTAGGAGACTGCCCCCAAGTTAAGAAGAGGTTAAATACATAGACACTGTTAGAATCTGCCAAGATGAAATGTCACAATCTGCCATGAAGAGAAATATGAGGGGCTATAGTGTTAGTTCAATATGGTAAAATAGGAGTAATGGGGATAGAGGAAACAGTGTTACGGTTTATTAGAGAAAAGTGTGGGAGGGAAAGGAAAACAGCAGAGAGGTCTGTAATTCAATTTAAATGCAAAACAGAGACAGATGGCCAATTCCTGGAGTAGTTAAGATATATGGCCCTGTCAGTTCCTGAATGAAGTGTTTGATGGTCAACAAAGCCTTGGGAGAGATGGGTTGATAAGGACTTAGAAAGTGGGACAGTCAGTTTAAAGACCTCTTCAATATGTTAGAAGGGACAAGCGCTGGGGTCTGGACAAAGGGGATCTGGAAAGAGGATCTTTTTCCTCCTATGCATCCCTGCAGCTCACCACCTGTGATAAGGAATATCAATGAATCCAAATACTAGATGTATACAGCATGGAGTTGAAGAAAAAGGTGTGCCTATCACCAACATCAGGCACATCAGGGTGTGTGTGTGTCCTATTCATCCCCTATATAGAGCTGTGCTGCAAGGGGAAGGAGGAAGGGGTTCTGCTTGCAAGAGGCAGAAATCATCCATCCCTGAAACAATGCAGACATGCCACTGTGATTCTTTCTCTGCAAATGATCCACAATTGCATGAGTTATTTTTTCCCCATTTTTCATCCAGCTGGACTTTGAGTTGACAAATAAGCCTCAGAACAAGGGGGCACATTTCTCTTTGGCCCTTAGTAGCAATCCTATAGGGGACAGATGGAACAGTCTCCGTCGGAGTGTGGTAGAGTCTCGTTCTTTGGAGGTTTTTAAAGGCTGGATGACCATCTTCGGGTATGCTTTGATTGAAAGTTCCTGCATGGAAGGGGGTTGGACTGAATGAGTTGGAGAAGAGACTGTTAAGGTCTACCTTCGCCTAGTTGCATTACTGGGCATCTCCAACTGTTTTTCTTCTTTAGAGTGTTACCTTCACCAACTGTGTTAGTCTGCTTTGCTACCACCCATCTTTCCTATTGATGGCTAAGCAACTCATAGGTCTTATTTCTATTATATTGTCTTTGCTAAGAAACTAGGTAGAGAAAGTGATGTCACATTTCCACCAGTTGAACAACCTAGCAATTGCCTTTTCAATATAAAGTAAATTCAGCCAAGGAAGAATGGGAGGAAAATACAATTTCAAAAATTAAGGAAGTGTGTGGTTATACTTTTAGTGCACTCACAGAGTAATGTACTGAGCATATTTATATCTCTCCTAGACAAACAAACACAATAAAAATGCATTCATAAAATCATATAAACAGGAGTCATATCTGTCAAGAAGCTGGAAGATCAATGCTAAGATCTTGAGCTTATAACCATTAGTAATATATAGTAGTAAACATTTCTGCATTTTTTGTATTTTAGTGAGGCATTTAAAACATTCAAAAATATTAACTGTCCTGATCCTGAATTATCATTGATTCTACACAATTTTCCAACACAAAGTAATTACCATGATGCTTAGTGATAATATCCTGTATCACAGAATCTGACCCCAGGATCTATAATTTAATTTTAATGCACAATCAAGATGTATAAAAATGTACCAAATCTTACTATTATATTATCTGTACCAGTATGTGTTTGCTATATTTTGGTTTGTTTGGTTGAGGAAAAATAACTCTACTAGCAGTTGCAGGTTTAATAACACGGACTTGTATTATAAAGGTTCAAATAAATGGGATCTCATGCATTGTTGTGACAGAATGGGGAGAGAGTATCCATTGTTGCAATGGCAAAAGAAGGTAAAAGAAGGTAAAAGCTGTTATATCAAAGATGATGACATTAGTCTAAGCCCCTGGCCACAAAAGAGAAATCTGTTTCTCTCATTTGATCTGTCACCAGTTATCAGTACACAACAAGGATCTGAAAGAATGGCAGAGACAGAGAAGGCTACATAGACAGGAGAACACTGATGACTCTGGCAGCATTTTCTAGCTAACAGATAGGGGGAGGTCAGGGAATCTCAGATCTAGCTGCTCATTTTTCTTCATAGGAAGCAATCTTGCATTATGCTGTTTGATATAGTGACACACAGTGCTGTTCTGAAGTGTAGGCCTCATCATGGCAGTCCCTATAGCAAAACTGGATGGAGAGTCCAAAACTGCAGTTGATTCTCAGTGACAATTGATGAGTCCCATATCAGAGGGATAGCAAATTTCCTCCAGATTTTGGTTCAGGTTTTAACATTATTATAGAAGGTATGGGAAGGATTGTTCATCAGCTTTAAAACAATCCAAAACCTGAAGCAGATTCACCACCACATTAACATGGGACCCTAGTTGCCACTGAGATGGATGCATTGTTCTCTCTGTGTGTGTTTGTGTGTGTGTGTGTGTGTGTTTGTGTGTTAAAAACAAGAATACCAGCGTTTTTCATCTCTACAAGGAGCAAGATTTTTGAGAGGTAATGAGCCCAAGATGCCTATTCAGGATCAAGTAATCCTTCCTCTGAACACTTTGGAATAAAACAGGTATAGCTCATAATTATACATTTTCCTTTCAGCTACCATCAGAAGGAACAGGAAACTCCAGAAGGGGTTACAGATGATGTCATTGTTCCTGCTAAAAAAAATTGTGCCAGGGTTTTGCAAACTCTTACACTATACCACTAGTTATACAAAATTCTCAGAGGGAGAATAATATATGACACAATCTACAGCCTGAGACCAATAAGATTATCTTTTTTCTTCCTCCTCCTGAAGGCACACGCCAACAACAATGACACCACCACCAACAACTCTTCAGGATTGGTAATTATTGCCCTCTCTTTCCAACCTTCCACACCTTTCTTTCTGACAGCCTTGTATGGTTTCTAGGGTTGCTCTGGTTTTGTATTTTAGCATGCACCTTTCCATACAATCTTCTTCCTCTCTTTTACATTTCCTTTGACTATGTCTGCACTTGATAAAGAGAAAAAGAAGGAAATAAAAGAATGGAAAGAAAAGAAAAGTAACCCTATTCTACGTACACAGAGGTATTTGAATGTAGGGTTGGTTACACTCTCAGGTGTACAAGTAAATGCCTGTCTGTCTTACTATTACACATTTAGGATGGGAGAAAGTATTGGAAACTATTTGAAAATGGTCAAGTGTTGAGAATTCTCTGCCAGGATGAATCCTGGACTGATGAGACTCTTGACAGCATTCTATACAGATTTCACACCTGTTTATTGCATCGGCACAAAGGACTCGGACGCATTAGTTTGGGTATAACACTTTAGGCCACAACTTTTATTTGTACAGGGTCGTAACAAAATATCAAATATCATTCAATTAAATATTTATAAACATCTATATCAAACATTCTTGGCGCATGCGTACCTGCGATTAAACTAATCGCAATTGTTTTAAACTATCTTAACCTGGCATGCGCCAAGTTAATAACTTCCTTGCTGAACCTCCTAACAATTGGGCTGCTTGTATGTATTCAGAAGCTCCAGAATTCTATGAAGCAAAGCTCCCCACAGCATTCCTCTGCGTCCGAACCATCTAACTGGTCCTGGGCCTCTCCATCCCAAATCAGTATCGCAGCGCTGTTGAACCATATGCCTCTCTGCCCAGAATACTAGGCTATGACCAATAATCCAGACGCCTTCTTTTGACCGTTGTGCTGAAATAAATTAAGTAAAACACCCTATCAATTATTTATAATTACTCATTTTCTCACATAAGACTTGAACGCTCGTGAGCGCCAATGTCCAATCCTATGAATAGCTGCCTCACTTAAAACCTTGTATGGCCGCCGATGTGGCAGCTCCAATTCTAAAGGAATGTGATGCAAAGTGCGCGGATGGCAGTCCTGCCTTCTTTAACACTTCATTTAAAACA
>CM034706.1:104307006-104320382 GCA_020142125.1 Phrynosoma platyrhinos
TTCCTTGATTCATGTTTGGACACTGCGTTTGGTTGTCCCTATGTAGACGTGTCTGCAGCTGCATGGTATGCAGTAAACTCAGCTGTGAGAGGGTCTCTCCTGTCCTTCACTGAGCGCAACATTTGTTGGATTTTCTTGGTCAGTTTGTAAATCATTTGGAGGTTGTGTTTCCTCACCACTTTCCCTATTCTATTTGTGACTGTTTTGATGTATGGTAAAAATACCTTCCCTTTGGGTGACTGCTTATCTTCACTCCTCTTGGTTTTCCTGGGTCTGGCTGCCCTTCTGATGTCTGAGCTGGAATAATCATTCGCCTGTAGAGCCCGGTCTAGGTGCTTCAATTCCTCTTCCAAGAAGTGGGGTTCACAGATGCATTTTGGCCGGTCTACTAGTGTTTTTATTGTGCTTATTTTTTGTCCTGGATGATGGTTAGAGTTCTTGAGCAGGTATCTGTCTGTATGTGTTGGTTTTCTGTAAACTTTGTGACCCAGATGTTGGTTTGGTTTGTGAATGACTGGGACATCTAGGAATGGCAGTGTTTCTTCCTTTTCTTTTTCCATAGTGAATTGGATATTAGGGTGGATGTTGTTCAAGCCATATCTTCTTCTCCATGGTTCCAAATGGTGAAAGTGTCATCCACATATTGGAACCAAGTTGTGGGCTTTTTCGATGCTGTTTCCAGGGCTTGCTTTTCAAAGTATTCCATGTAAAAGTTTGCTATCACCAGGCTTAGAGAGCTTCCCATTGCTACCCCATCTCTCTGCTTGTAGAGTCCATTGTCCCACTGGAAATGATTTGTGGTGAGGCAATGTTTGAATATGGCTGTGATGTCCTCAGGAAAAAATTGTCAAATGAGTGTCATGGTGTCCATTATGGGGATTTTGGTGAACAGGGAGACCACATCAAAGCTGATTAGTATGTCTCTGGGTTTAAGTTCAAGGTTATTGATTTTTCCTATGAAGTGAGCTGAGTCCTTGATGTAGTGGGGGGTTTGACCTATATGGGTTTGTAATTGTGTGGCCAGAAACATTGCCAGATCATATGTGGGGGATCCAATGGCACTCACTATGTGTCAGAGTGGAATTGACTCCTTGTGGATCTTGAGGAGTTCATATAGTCTTGGTGGGAGAGCCTCAGATTTGTACAAACTTTGTCTTGTGGTTGGCTGAATTGAGGAGTTTTTGATCATGGTGTTCGTTTTCCTGGTAAGTTTGTTGGTTGGGTCTTGTTTCAGTTTTTTGTATATTGTAGGATCCAGGAGTTCCCTGATTTTTTGCTTGTATTGTTCTGTTTCCATGATTACTGTGGCATTGCCTTTGTCTGCTGGAAGAATGATGATTTCTGGGTCTGAATTGAGGTCCTTGATAGCTTTCCTTTCTTTTCTGGTTATGTTGCTGGGAGGTGGTTTTTGCCTTGCACAGAATCCTTGCTGTTTCTCCTCTTATCTCTTCTGCTTCCTCCTCTGGGATATGGTGTAGTGAAGATTCTACCTGGGCAATGATGTCTTCAACAGGGATTCTGGTGGTGATTACTGCAAAATTGCCTCCTTTGGCCAGGATGGATGTCTTCTCTTTTGAAAATTGTGTCTGTGTGAGATTGATGATAGTCCGTGATGTATCCACTGAAGGTTTCAGCTGGTGCTTCTGGAATTTTTGAATTTTTGTAGGTGAGGCCTCACCTACAGGAAAATGGAAAAAGATATGGCAAACCACACCGAAAGACAAAAACAGAAATTCACACCATATCATGAATACATCATGACTAGAGCTGTGGAGGGGATCCACACCTGTTCAATAAAGTCTGTAGGAGGGCTGACAATGAAATTTGGAATCATTCTGCCTATGATCTTCACTTAATGTAGCATAAAGTGCATGAATGCAATGAATATGCATGTTTCTGTAAGGAAATAAGGAACTACTGAGGAAAAACTGGGGTACCATGGGATGCAAGTGGAGAGAAGAAATTTCCCTCTTTCTCTTTTTGGTTATATTTCAAACACAAAACTGCTGTTCACATTTCAAAGAAGCCTCCATTGTTTTGATTGATTGACTGAAGTCATAACAATAGTCCTAACAATCATAGAAAGAGTTACTTTCTCCTGTTCTCATCCTCATCCCCCATGGGGATGAGATTAGTAATGCTTCTCAATGGCTGCTAGTTTTGTGCACATTAATTGCAATTGTACAACTAATATTATATCTAATTTCATCTTGAAAGGAGTATTGTTCTGAGGAAAGGAGGGTCCAATTTGATGAGCTACTCAGTATTTGAAGTGCAAGAAATGGGAGGGACTTTAAAATGAAGTACTCCATAATCTATAAAGATCTCCAGTCCTATAACATTCTCTATCACATAGAGACATGTATATTCTGAAATACACAATATTCACAAATTACCATAAAACTAGGAAATCAGATTTTTAAAAATATATTTGAAGCATAAAATTCATCCTATAATAAAGACCAGCATGTCATCACTATAGATAGATAAGTAATTCATCCACTTTTCAAATTTAGGTGAGTGTATCCAATTCACAAATCTCAAAGCTGGACTTAATTTGCACTTGGAAATCCATCCATTTATGAGCTCGTAATGAAAGTCTTGTAACAAATGCTTTTTTTTTTCCAAAAAAAAAATGAATGTTTGAAAAATGTGAATGCAAAAATGTAATATATTTACAGAGGAAATAGGCAAATATGGATGGATTTTCATATGGGAGAAGCTGGAGCAAAGTGACACAGGCTGACAATGGGGGGGGGGGGAACCCTTAAATATAGAAGTTAAAAAAAACTCAGTGAGCTCAAGATGTATATATTTTATATATTTGTATATTCTTGCCCAGCACCAAGTTTTCAAAATCAATGAGGCTAGTGTGGAATGCCCACATACACCACGTACAGACAACACACAGATGTGTGCGCGCATGCATGCACACACACACACACACACACACACACACACATATTGAACTTTGCCTTCTGAAACCAAATATTGCAGTGGAATGAGCTATTCCCTGAAAATCCTAACCTGTAGAACCAGTTTCCCCTGCCCTGACACTGCATCTCACATACAACTAGTTAGCTTTTCCAGTAAATCTTAACTCTATTATGAGGTAAATATGCCTCACATTTTGACTGAAATATTCCATTTTCAGAGTGGTGACTGGATGGCTGTTTTCCTCTAGCTGCAAAAGAGAGTACTGCCAGGTTGTGAAGATAGAAGATGAGATCTGAAGAGGAAAGTGGTCTCCCTTACCAGAGTTAAGAGCCTGCTTCTCTTCTCTTCTTGCTTCCAGACATCAGTGGATGCAATAAAATTTCCAGGGGCATTGGCACTTAAACTACATATCCCTTCCCATCTCACCTCAGAAATAATGGCAATGTTGGCTGGCAATAGATAATTTCTCTCTCTAGTGATGGAAAAGAAATATATCTCCAATTCATTTTCTCCAATAAATGAAAGTGTGCACACTGGTTTCCCATGAGTAGGATAATACTGTACAAATCATATTCTTTTTCCCCCTTTTCTATTTTTAAATTAGACACAAAGAAAGGTGCAAAATTCTCATTGACTCTCTTTGAGGAATATTCACAAGCACATACAAAACATGTACATTGAGAAAACATGTAAGAAGGTGCATTTTTGGGGAGATGGGGATCTGAACTCCAGTAAACATTTCCATACCAGACTTTAAAAAATAACAGTGCCATAACTTATTATGCAAGAAGTAGAGAAGGAACACACATGCCACATTTGGAGAAGTACAACAAAATTGAGATTGAGAGATTTTCTTATACCTATCTCAGCTTCAGAAGGGGAAGGGATACAGGCCCTTGGCAGAGATCTATGCCTAACTGCTGCACCTAAATGCTACTGAATCAGTTCCCATCTTTCACACATTGTACCCAATGGAGCACAATGGATCCAGTGGTGTGTTTCCTGCTATCAAGTTGGGTGAGCCCTTGCACATTGCCAAAAAAGAGGAAACACATCACCAGAAAAGAAGACCAATTAAGATTGCACAGCCTACTCTCAAAACAATCTGCCACTGCATTTCCAAACAGGCCACCTCCGGGAGTGAATAAAAGCTGCTCCCTTTCCTGGCAACTTCCAGCCACTTTTGAAGTGTGTGTCACACTCTCCAAATCACCAGAGTTCACTTCTTTTGGTCCATTTGTTTTAGACCCATGTCTGCTGTCATCTTCAAATTCCTTCCTTCCTTTTCTTATAACTTGATATTTAAACTGGACTAGGGCAGAGGATGCTTACAGACAGAGGATAGTCCTCTGTAATGCCATTGAGCAAGAAAGACCCATTTCACACTTATAATATATGAAGGGACTACAGAGAGAGAATGTATATGAATATATCATTATGAATGCATTCATTAATGTGTCTTTTCACAATGATACTAACTGGAATATAGGGTGAAGTGGATGTTTAAAGCCAGTAAATCTTTTGGCACATTGTTCTATCCCTTCTTTGTGAGTGCAGACTGCCTGTGTTCTAATGCTCAGCTTGGTCATCAAAATCCATACTTCTAAAACTGCCATAAATTCAAAGAGGCAAATCTAATAGAATGAGGGGAAAAATCTCTCAATATAAGCACAATGGCATAGAAACATTATTATCTAATGCATTTTGGCTTCCTGCTTCTCTTAAAGAAAGACACCAACAGATTAAGTGCTGTAAATGTAGGTGCATTTTAAATTTCAAAGTGTCACAAATATGTACTTCAAAAAAATTGACTTGAATACCTCAATAGCTATTGTAGCTTCTTTTTAGATAGAAAGTGCAAGGGGCATGGGAGCTTAACTTGATACATATGAAGCAAAGCAATAAAGCATAATGTATCTCTGAATAGGACCAGAGATTTTCTCTTTCCACTGAGCAACCATAGTCAAGACACCAAACACATGAATTTAGTGTTGAGAGTTTTTGTGTACTACAGGCTACAAGCTTCTACTACAGTTTCATTATTCCATTTGTGTCCCTTCTGTTACAATAACTGATTTAATATAAAACCCCTTTTGGTGGGTCTATGCCATAGCCCTAGACTGGGGAAGCCCAACTGCCATGGATCTGAAGTGAGTACATAATGTAGGCACCTGAAAGGTCACATCTGCACCTACAACAATTTGCAGATCAAAAAGGTTAGGCTTAGGAGCTGGAAAGCAGGACATTTACACCCTCTGAATTTCAGAGACACAGAGATTAAGAACCAGCTAAGAATGAGATAACATCAACTCCCCATCTCCCCTCCTTGGAAACTGTCTACTTCAAAGACAACTTATCCAGAATCCTTTGATATACAATAATCTATCTGTCTGAGTATTGATGGGCTATGCAGTCAATGGTGAAATGTAAAGATGTGTGTGTCTGTATTTTTCCATTTGAAAACATGCTTCTAGGCCAAACACAACAACTCAGTCCAGGTGGCTAAAAAGACAAAACAAGAGGAAACCACTAGATGGGAAAGTGTTCTAGTTTACATAAGGAAACAATAATAAAAGTTGTAATGAAAAAGTAGATCACATGATGGAAGACGAACAACAAGAGGTTGGGTTAGCATACGTCATGTACAGAATATCCAATCAACCTGAAGGTTAACACCCAAAAGGTGGAG
Source organism: Phrynosoma platyrhinos (assembly GCA_020142125.1). NCBI lineage: Eukaryota > Metazoa > Chordata > Lepidosauria > Squamata > Phrynosomatidae > Phrynosoma > Phrynosoma platyrhinos. Next base: position 104,312,633 of record CM034706.1, read on the forward strand.
AGGGGCTGGGCTGAGAAATTGTGTATTAGGCATTGATGTTCATTATGCTTTTTTGCTTCCACTGGAATGGATTAATTTTTCTCTTTACTTTGCAATGGATCTATAGTATGTTTTTACTGCTTCACAATGTAGCCTTAAGATCTGCAAACATGGATCTATAGTTTTGTTCCTGTTTAGCCACATCTGCAAGATGTGATGCTTTAGTGGACTTTATGTTTTTACTCTGCATGATTTTTTTTTTTTTTACAATAATGCTCACTTCTAGAAGCTTGGATGTTTTGCGTCTTGACTCTGCTGAACTTACAAACACCCTACTCCACCACAACCAAACACTATCTTCACTCCAGGCTATTCTCAGCCTATATTAAGACCTCTAAAATCTGTGTTCTGTGAACTGGTTTTGGAAGGGAAGGGGGGATCTCCCTCCCTCCCTGAAATCCCTAACCAGTATCCTTCGCCTGCCTCCATCACAACTTCACTCTATAAGCAAGCAGCTGAATTAATTTTTCTACAAGGAGTGCAGAGTTTCTAGTTAACTATTTTGTGCATGAAATCTTTCTTACAGATTTCATGTATTCTCTGTGTGTATGTGTGTGCTTGCTTGTTGATTTATTTTTCTCTCTTAATAAAAGTACCATTTGTCACATGCACTTTTTCTTTCCTTTCATTTGTGGCCACACCATGGACCCTTTTTGTCCTACAGCTGCCACCACCCTATGCAAAGAACCACAACTTCATCAACCTTTTCTTCTAAAACTCTTTGGTATAACCTATCTTGTATAAGGTTTAGTAGTGTGGATATTCATTCACACTGTAGACAAGTGTTTCATAAAGTAACAACAAAATTTTATTTACAATACAAGTTACAATGTTTCACTTTGTCTTGCCGCACTTGTTATAATTGGTTACAGTTACAAATAATAATACTCTAAAACACTCCTTTCCTTGGAACACTTTCAATTACCCCCACAAGAAACTCTTAGTCCTTCTTTGCGTACCTTTACCACTATTTCTTAACCAGCCTCTAAAGCTATCAATACTCCTTAGGATATTCTCTTTATTAACTCCCTCACTTGGAGTTTAGTATGGGTATTAGGCCCCTCTCTTCTGGATCTTAACCCTGTTCCACTCTGGAACTTTCACCACTAGACCCTCACTGTCTGGAATCCAAACCCCATCTGACTTCTAACTGTTCCTAATGGACTTTCCCCCCATACAGTCCAACATTCTATTGGCTGTCGCCAGTTCAGTCCTGATTGGTTGTCACCAGGGCTGGCTCTAACCTGTCTTCTCTCCATACTATTCTTTTGGGAAAATGCTGTCTCTATGAAGGCTCTTCCCTCCTTCTCCCTGTATACATTGGGTCCTGATCCTACTTATTATTTTTGAGCTAATTATAAATTCCCCAAGGTCAAGTTCTTATTACACACCATTCCTCCAAGAAATGAAAGGTACAGCATATAATTGCTTCCACTCTGTGCTCACAACCCTTTAAGGTATATTAGCTTGAGAGAGACTGGTCTAAAGTTACTAGGGAAGGATGTGTGAAGAATTTAGTGTCAGTCTGAGGTTTCACTTACTTGTTTCAGTCTGTGCTTCCCAGATTGTCTACAGGGCAGATGCAGTTTTGAGCAGAATAAGTTGCATTGGCAGACGTATATGGACCGTTTCAGAAACAAGCACATTTTAAAAGTGCATAGAAGCTCACTCCTTCGGCTTTATCTGGAGATGATTTTGTCTGCCCCCTTAGAGAAGGGTATTTATTTATTTAGCAAGATTGCAATTCTGGTGTGCCTTTCTGTTTTCACAAGAGGGTGATCATGTGGGCCTTTTTAAAAAGGTGATATTGTCCCTCATTCTTCCTCTTTTTAACTTCACACAGCACTCAGAAACCAATTCTTGTTTAACAGTACAAGCCAACTCCCAATATGGGGAGTTAGTAGCAGTTTGTGGGGAGGGGAGGTAAACTTGCAATTGGACTTTGATATTCTCTTTCTTTGCCCAATCTATACTGTTATTCTTCCCTTTAGCTTTGGGTTAATATGGCTGATCAAATGCTTTGTCACATCTGTCTTGGAGTTTGAACTGGGAATGTGGTTGATACTTTTAGAAAATGGGAGCACGCCTCTTCAAAACAGTGCGTAAAATTTTAAACAAGTGCACAAAAATGTATATCTGTAGACAGTGAGAGAGACCACACAGATCTATAGTTACATTTACACCAATGGAGAAATAGAGAGAATCCTGTAAGAAAAAACAAACAGAAACCCAGTATCACTCCAATACATACACACGTGTGTGAGAGAGCACAGAGAAACATATATACCCTGAGAAAGATATAGACTGTAAATGTAGGTGGAAAATAGATTTTCATAGAAAATGATATTATAGATATGCACTGGGGATGTAAACTTTTAGAATTTTAGAAATAGAAAAAAACCCTTTTGTATAATGTTTGGCAAAAACTACTCAGGTATGAAAAAAATATTCTGAAATGAACACAACTTCTTATAATCTCACCCAGTTTTCACACATTTGAAAATGTTGGCCAAGGCTTATATTTGTCATATGCACATTCCTGAAATGCCTCAAGAGAGCATTAGAGGTAAGTGAAAATGTGGATCTCTCTCTCTCCCTCCAGGTTTAGTTCAGCACTCTAACCACAACAATACTTTTCTTTTCATTCTCAGAGATCATTTAACATATATTCCTTATAAAGAGCTGTTGTTGCTGATGCATTACTGTGTTCCTTCACGTCATTTCCAACTTCTTATATTCATTCATTAATTTAGTTAATGCATATCCCATGTTTTCACTACAAATGGTTTTCCAGGAAACTCCTCACAATAAATATCAAATGTAATATTACAATTTAAAGATGGGCAAATAAATTTAAAACCACTTCAATGAAAAGAAACAAACAACATCCAAAAGTTAAAACCCACTTCAGCAAGCAAGGTAATTTAAAAACCAAATGCCAGACTGAAACTTTGAATCATCATCATCATCATCATCATCATCTGATAACAGAAGGACAACAAAGTTGGAGTTTATTGTGAATCACAGGCTTTGAACAGAATCCAGATATTCCAGCCTTTGTATTTTCAACAAATTCTCATTACAGTTGCAAAAAAGTTATATTAAATGCAACAGCAAGGGCAAGGAGAGGGGAGGAGATAGATTCAGTTTATCAAGGCTGCTATATGTGCATAACTGCACTATAAATAATAAGGCTACCGTCTTATTTGCCTTGAAAGAAGAAAGTGCCAGTGATGTCAATGAACTTTATTGCTAGCAAACATGCTTAGGATCTGAGTGCAAACACAGATTTCATATACACAACAAATAATGAATCTATCTATCTATCTAGCTAGCTAGCTAGCTAGCTATCTTTTTATACTTGCCAGATTTATTCATACACAAACTCTGAGATAAAAGCAAAATGAGTTGTAGAGTTGGAGCAAAATTTTTGACAGGGCTGTAGCTGTTGTAGTTGAAGTGACATCATCATGCTATCAACTCTTCATGTTTGTGTAACCTTTCTCTAAACATTCAGCTGCAGTATCCTCTTTTGTGCTTATCTTCAGCTCTACAGTTGACTTGGCTTGAGTGGAGACAAGAGAAAACAAATCAGGGTATTAACAGTTAGCACACTAAATGCCTACATGTATGCCTGAAGGAATGAAACCTATTCTTATATTCATGTAATGAAGATGATTTCCTGGTAACAAGCAGACTGGGCAACACTGTCATATAGGCCTTGTGACAAAACTCCATTGTTCATACTACTAAAATTAAAATATAGAACTATTTGCTACTGCTTACTTGACTTACTGTATTTGACTTACTGGTAAGAAATGGTTTCATTGAAATGTTGTGGAAATAGTTGCCCCCTTATTACTGGGGGAGGGGGGAATCAGAACTGAGGCTGAGGAAATGTGGAAAATATTATAGGGGAGGAATGTAGTTGATTATTTTACCATTGTAGCACATCCTATGTGAGATAGCAATTTCTTAATAAAAATTGTTTTGCTGTGTGCTTGGGGTTTTTAATTTGCCCTGTAGCTCCAGCAATTTAAGCTATTTTTCCTGTCTTGTTGATGCATGTTTTGTCTTTTCTCCTCTGAGAAAAACCATCCCCTTCCTTCCTTCCTCCACTTGTTTAAACCCACTGTAGAGTTTTAGAACTCACTCACTAATTCTTCTGGGATAGCTATATCCTGAGATCTAGACCAGGTTGGAACTACTGCACAATGTTGCAGTTTACAGATTTTGCAGTTGTGCAGCTTGTTGAAATTTGGCTTGACTCTAATGCAGAGGATAAAGAGAAATTGCTGGTCCTTTGGCTTGTAGACAGCAGTGAAAGAGTCATTTTTAGGGAAACTATAGGATTCACCCACATAGCAATTAACAGTCATATTTTGGATTTTCTTGTATCCAATTGCATGAAAATGAAGTTGAAGGGGGAGACTTATGTCACATACCCCTCCTCTAATATTACACACCCATACATAAACCATGGATGTCTCTAAAGGAGAGGTCTTTGCACTTACAGTTATATGACATGGCATTCCTCAACTGTGTGTTCACATAACTGGGTGCAAGAATGCCTAATTAAGATTGCCGAATTTGCTTTATAGTTTGTTAACCACGAAAAAAGCTGATAATCATGACTATGGTATGATAAAGGATACCCATTCTTCAGATTCTTCAGGCTCATCCACCTCTTACTTTCCCAGCATGTTGTTTACATGCCAAATCACAGCTTGCCCAGAAGCAAGGTCCTGACATGTCTGTTTTAAGAAATATGACCTCATGAGCAGCCAGAAGAAGAAACAACACAACAGCACACCAAACATAACAAAAAGAAAATTTAGCACATTGTAGAAAGCCCATCCTACAGAAACAACTGGTCCTCAGAAGCCTCTTAAATACAATGGGTTTTATCTTTTTGCAGAAAGAGAGGAAAGAAGATTCTAATGCAGGCCTGCACAACATATGGCCCAGGGGCCACATGCAGCCCGCCAAAACATTTGGGGCAGCCCACAAAGATGTGCAACTACTTCAAAGCTCCTCTGCCACTCAGCCTCCTCCTGAGGAGAGGGCCATACAAAGGAGGAGGAGGAAGGGCGAACACTCACCCTTCAAGGTTCCTCTGCCACCTGGCTTTCTCCTGAGGAGAAGGCCAAGCAGTGGACAAAGAGAATGGACAAACATTTGCCCACAAGGCTCCTCCTTTGCCCAGCTTTCTCCCAAGAAGGCTGGGTGGCAGAAGAGGAAGAGGGACAAATGCTCAACCCCCCAAGGATCCTCTGTCACTTGGCCTTCTGCGAAGAGGAGAAAGACAGGAAAGGCCCCCCTGCTGCTCAGCTTTTTTCTGAGGAGAGGGCCAGGCAGAGGAGGAGGAGGAGGCAATTAATATTAATTAATTCCAATTAATATTATTAATTGGCTTATAATTAATTTATAATTAATATTAATTAGTATTATTAATTAAAACCTATTTGTGACCCAAAGAAGTTTAGCCTATTTTAATTTTGGCCCCTACCTATTGCCAAGTTGTGCAGGCCTGTTCTAATGTAATCTCCCTTGGAAAGGAGTTTCAGAGTCTGGGGGCAGCCACTGAGAAGACTCTTTCCCATATTCCCAATAGTAACAATCTGGTCAAGATGGAAAATTAGCACCAGATAGCATTTCACCTTCAGCACTTAGAGGGTTCATTTCATTTGCCTATATTTAGTTATTTTTACAGTTAAAAATTATCACAAAAGTACACCTACAATATATTCTTTCTAGAAGAAGGATGGGGAACTGCATCCATTTTCTTTTCTTTTCTTTTCTGGAGGTGTGAGTCATTAAGGAGCCACTGAGGCAAGATTAAAGAAAATTGCCATATTCTCATTTGTACTTTTTTGGATAATTGGGGACAATTTATTTTCATGCTGTGAACTTGAGGAATACCATGTAAGGCTTCAGGGTACAAAAAATGTGTTTGCATGTGGACCATAGGCAGTAATTTCCCTTTACCTCTTCTAGGATGTTGTTGCATGCACAATACTAAATATCTTCCTGAATCATATTGGCAGACTGAGCTAGAGTAGGACCATTCAATCAATGACATTTACACAATTTTTTTTTTTTTTTTTTTACCATTCAGCAATTGCCTCAATGGTTTACTCTGTTTAAGGTTGCCAATGGGATTTGGGTCAGTTTTTAATTTCCACTTGCCATTTTTTTTTTTTTTGTTCTATAAGCAAAACAGAAAGCACACAAAACAAAATAAATAACAATCCCAGGACAAAGATTTGCTAACAAATCTATAGAAATCAAGTAGGGTGAGAATGTGATAAACACTGGGTTGCAGTCATAGCACTTCCATTTTCAGTCATGGCATTTCCATTTCTCTTCCTGAGGGGAAAGTCATAAAAGTATTCCTTTTGTGAAGCCAGTTTTTCCAGTGTGACAAAACATACAGTTTTACAACCTTATACCATCTCCCTTGGCATGTGAATGGAAGTGCTCCAGTGACATGCAGAGAGAGATGGGAAAAGCAACAAGTCTCCCACTCCATTATGACTTTCTTTTCTTGTGTGATAAGACTCTAAGGGGCAAAACAGACTAAAAAGAGCAGATTTGGGCCACCACGGAGCCGTGGCAAACAGACTTGTGCGGCCCCAATCCACCTTGTCACAGCAGTCTCAAACAGGACTCTGAAAAGAAGCAGTTTTTTACTGTTCCCTTTCAGAGCAGCTTTTCTGGGTTGGGGTGGGTTGGGGCACCTTCTGGATGGTTTCAGAAAATGCATCATGTGATTCCTGAAGGAGCACTGGGAAACAACAGAGAAGTGGAGAAGATGGCTTGAATCCATCTCACCCACCTTCCATTCCTGAAGGAGCACCAGGAAACAACAGAGAGGTGGGGAAAAGGTTTGAATCCATCCTAGCCACACACACTCTTTCCTGAAGGAGCACTGGGAAACAACAGAGAGGTGGTGAAGAAGGCTTGAGTCCATCCCACCCCCCCTTCCTGAAGGAATACCAAGAAACAACAGATAAGTGGGAAGAAGGTTTGAATCCAGCCCAGCCCCCCACCTGAGCAGGAGGGCAAAGAGGACCATCAGAGAGGTGGGGGAGAGTGGGGCAAAGCACCAATTCAACCCATTCTCCACTCCCAGCTGAGCCAGAGAACACATTGCCACCAGAGGACCAGGCAGGAGAATGGAGGAAGGAAGAGGGCAACCTGCCATCTCTGCCCTCCTCCAACCATGGAGAAAGAAGTGAAGAAACTAAAAAAGGGAAGGGGTGGTATGGGGATGCACTAAAAGAGGGAAGGCACAAGGGAAGGGAAGGAGGGAAACCTAGGGAAGCATAAGGGAAGGGTAGGAAAACAAACAAACAATGGGAGGAATAATATAGGGAGACAGACAGCTACTGGACAGCAGCATCAGTAGTGGGTATCACTGACAGGAGTGAATTGTAGTGACATCATAGCTAACATTGGTTGGCAATGGGCACAGTGAAGTGCAGGTGGACCTCCTTGTGTAAACCCATCACCTAGTAAACAATATGATTAGACACCCCAAATGAGACACAGGCAGGATCAGAGCACAGACAGAAAAGAAAGAAGGGGGAGATAAAGGGATAACACATTTGCAAGATTAGCCAAGGGCATAAGAAAGATGACAAGACACATAGCAGAAATGCTTAGAAAGGCAAACTGCATCCAAAGCAGCATTACACATAAAATAGGG
>CM034706.1:104330044-104342946 GCA_020142125.1 Phrynosoma platyrhinos
TATTTCTATCACTGTATGTCCCATGTTGCATTTTCCTTAACATTCCCCACATCACCACATCCACATTAACAGTGGGATATGTGAGGATCTGAAGGTTTGGGACTCATTTTTTTTTATGAATTCAATTGTGTATCATTCTGGAGGAGTGAGATGCTCCTAAAACAGATTTTCAGGTTCATTCTGATGCATCTGGAGCCCATGGTTTTGGTGTATACTAGAAGGGACAGTGGGCAGCGGGGAGTTGGCCTCAGGATTGGGTGAGTAACGGTTTGACAAGGGATTTTACCTTTCTCAAACTGTTCCCTATTGTAGTTGCAGTTCATCTTTGGGCAAAGCAATTTGTTCAGAAAACTGTTTGGTTTTGGTGTGACAACCAGGCAGTAGTTCATGTTATCAATTCCCAGAGTTCAAAGTCTACAAAGGCGATGGCTTTGGTCAGATCTATGGTGTTACAGTGTTCAAAATACAATGTGTTGTTCCAGGCGCGCCATTGCCTGGCCTACTGAATTCCTTGGCAGATGCCCTTTCGCATTTTCAGTTTTACAGGTCTCGAGAGCTAGCTCCAGAAGCAGCAGCACAGCCTGTGAGAGTACCAGCCCATCTGTGAAACCTTGGAGGATAGAGATTGACAGGGCTATTCTGCACTCCGTTGCCCCTTCTACATGCAAGTCATATCAGCTTGCAATGTGAGCTTTTAGACAATTTATTATGGCTGTGGGTGAAATTGAGGTTTGGCCCTTGAGGGTGGAGGTTATACTCTGCTTTGCAGTTGATCTCAGACAGTCCGGATTCTCTCTGGTTACCATTAGGGGACAGGTTGGCAGTGCTGGCTTTTTACTCCCGGGCAGGAGGGTTCCCGGATCTTACTGTGGATTTTAGGGTTTGGAGGGCATTGGAAGGATGGTCTAGGGAGCTCCCTGTGGCATGTGATACCTGCATGGTGGTGATGGATTCAGTTCTTATACAAATTTGGCATTCTTTACAAGTGGTTTCCACCTCGCTAGAGGAAGTTACCTTGTTTCGGGCTGCTTTTTTGTTGGCTTTTTTTGCTGCAAACAGAATTAGTGAGCTCGTCCCCAGTTCTCACTCGGATATGTCAGGCAGGGCAATATTGTTATCTGATGTTCAAGTTTTGGGGCAGGGCCTGCAATTGTGTTTTAGGTGCTCAAAGATGGACCGGCTGGCTAGTCTTATATCGGGCTCCTAAGGGCCAGATCTGCTCAGTAATGGCTTTGATAGATTACCTCAGACTGCGCCCAGCATCTCCTGGTTATTTATTTTTGAGTGTCTCGGGCCTTCCATTGATTGATGCAGTTTCAATTTCGAGTGATTTACGGGAGGATCTGAAGCATGTGGGCTTACCAGCGGACCAATTTTTTCCCCACTCATTTCAGATTGGAGCTGCAATGGCTGCAGCAGCTCACAGCCTAAGTGATGCTGTGATCTGACATATTGGGCAATGGCAGTCTGGAGTGTTTAAAACTTACACTCACCCTTAGGCTGGTTAGATGTTGATTTCTAGTTCTGGGGGCCCGATGTGATTGTGCCTTGATGTTCTAATGTGTGTTTTTCTGTGGAGCAGGTGGAGAACAGGGTGATGTCTGGATTGTCGGTCACAGCTTGGTCTTTTGGGCTGAATGGCATACTATCCAGTCAGGCTAAGATACAAACTTGGGTCTAGAGTGATTTGGGTGCATCCATTGGTTTGGGCGGAGAGGCATGCTATGGAGGGCCGTTTTTCCACAAATCATCAAGTTGCTGTTACCGTCCCATCTACCCGGATGATAGTGAGAATGATTTGGTCAAGATCCCCGGATTGCAGTTAGTATGAGGGATCATGGCAGACCTGCAGGAAGTACAATAACACTTACTGGGGACTGTTCTGTTATGGGCAAAGCTTTTGCCGCAATGAACTTGGCCTAATGCAAGGAACGATACTGCTATTAATGTGGCTCATCGCTGGGTGAATAAGGGTGTTTTGAGGAGGTTGGAAGTTTTGGGGGCCTCATGTGTTGAGCACAACCAGATTATGGTTGACTTGCCACATCTGTACAGGGGTGGTTGGGTTCATCTCTCCCCGGTAGGCTGTGATGTATACTTCGACTCCATTGTCTCTCACATTAAATGGGTCCTACAGGGAGGGAGGGGATGCCAAGCTAGGCTGGCCCCCTCTTGGGGCAGGGACCCCCCCAGGGAATAATTAGATATCTGATTTTTCAATATTTGGTCATTTAAGAGGGATGAATGGTTTACATTGTCAGCTTAAAAATCTCTTCCATCAACAATCATAGAGATGATGTCAAAATTTGGAGGGGGGGATGATTTGATTGCATGTTTGGCAACTTATGTGTGACCCTTGTTGACATATGCTTGGTTGTAGGCATGACTTATCCCTGACGGCTTGACATGATTATGGTGAGGATTACATCAGCAATTATGGCATGCACACATACACATGTGTCAAGAAGGAAGTTATAATAAAGTGAAGATTTTTGGCTGTAAAGTTATTGTTTCATACCCTGTACCGATGAATAATGTTGTGGCCATTTAGTTATCCAAAAAATGCTGTCCGGACTTCTTTGTCCTAATGATCTACACAATCAAAAGCTTTATTGTAATCTATTTTTTTTTAAGAAGGATTGCTTTTTTCTTGAAATTTTGTGGCACATTTCATCATGCAAATTATGGGCCTCGGCAGACGGCTTATTGAGCCGTCTTCTGGGCAGGGAAGAGGAGGGGCCACCGCACGCGCGGCGGCCCTTCCTCTTCCTGAGGTCGCCCTGAACGCTTCCGGGCCACCGGATGCCCGGTGCGTTCAGGGCGACCACCTCCCGCAGCATCCGGACGCGCTGCAGGGGATAAGTCAGAGAAAGGGCGCCCACCGCTTTTAGGGCGCCCTTTCTCTGACTTATGAAAGGAGCGCCATTTTGGAGCTCCTTTCAGGGTCGCTCTAGGAGCGCCGCGGTGGGGCTGCCATAGCCCTGCGGCGCTCCGGACCAGGGCGTCCCAAACGCCCTGGTCTGCAGAGGGGGTCCGTTTGCAATATGATACCTATTTCTTCTTCCTTTTTTGAACCCAGTTTAGATGCCTGGAATTTCTTGCTCTGTACAGAGTAAAAGTCTGTTACCACACTCTTTTCTGTTCCCTTTTCTTGAGGAGTGGAATATGTATCAAATATTTCTACTCCATGGGCCACTGCACTCTTTTCTTGTTACGGAAGGCTTATAAACAAAATTTAAAAATGACAAGTAAATTTTGAAGGGATGAGAGTAACTACTATCAGAAAGAGCTGTTCTTCCTTCTACAACTAGTACAATGAGATATCACTTACCTGGTAGTCTGTTTCCTCTTTTCTAAAATTTAGGCTAATAATCATGATATTCTCAAACAGTTTTTTTCAAGAATCTTCTGGCACATCTGAAAATCAGTAAAACAAATTAATTCTGCTGGGAAAAAATCTCTTCTTGATGTAGAACCTCAGCAATTGTTTATATTGTTTGTTTGAATTATAACTTTTTGAATCCTTCAACCAGCATGACCATTGGTATGCTGGCTGAAGGATTCTAATAGTTATATCTCCTCCAACAAAAAACCTTATCAAATCCTTGCTTTGGTTTATTACTTGGCTTAACTACACAGGTAATGAGAGGGTATCATAAAATGTTAATTATCACCTTTAAAAAATTGGCAGGCAGTTTGTTTTGATTTGTAGTTGTTAACTTATCTTTACTTACAGCCTCCCCAAGAAGCCACGGATTGGGACCAAGACTGTCCCATGCCTCGGCCCCAATCCACTCTTTTTCCGGCCCTGGAAATAGTGCTAAAATAGTGCTCCTTCCTTAAGGCACGGAAAGGGCACCAGAAGAGGCGGTGCATACCTCTTCAGCGTCTCTTCCAGCTCAGCGTGCCTGGATGCTGAGCTGGAAGGACGTCATTAGAGCGCTGTGTTTCATTCAGCAGTACAAGGTACAACATAAGCCAGAGCCATATGATATCACTTTTCTACCATTCAATAACACTATCCCTTACTCACAAAAAATAATAAAAATAAAAATAAGTCTAGAAGTTATCTCTCATCAGGCTACAACCACACTGTAATATAGTTATACTTTTGTTACTGGGGAAATGAATCAATTATCAGTAACTTGTAATTTTTCACGTCATCTTTCATGCTATAACTTGAACATCCATACCTGGTTATGTGAGCCAGCTGACATAGGAGTTTATCACATGGGAGGAAATTAGGAGTTTAAACAGTAATTAACCCATGAAAATTGCACAAATGACATTAAAATGTGATTAAAATGAGATTAACACAAGAGCCATTATCCTGTGAATAACCAGGGAATAACCATGCAATAAACAGCAAAAAGTGTTAAAGATGTAATCTTTCATGCCTGAACTGGACAAGTTCATCACAATGGATTTTACTTAGCTATCTTATTTTTCTTTTATATGCATTAATAAAACTATGCTTTTGGACTCTAAAAAATGTGCTCAAACTTTACACATAGCATTGCTGGCTCATTCTGGCAATTAGAAGTGAGTTATGCTCCTATTGAATAATACCTTTAGTTTTTATTGTTCCTCCAAGACCAATAAAGCAACAAATTTCTAAAATGCTAGAAAGTAGCAGCTTGTAAACAACATTCTGGGGAACCCTCTGGTTTGAAAATACATGAGGGGTTTCTCACTAAGATTATTAGGAAGGGATGGATACACTTCCCTGAAAGATAACAACTTACTCAGCATTATTTTATTTTACTTTATTTTGGACATATGAATATTGAATTTGTTCTCAAATGTACTGTCAATTCATACAGTGCAACAGTAGGCAATTGGAATTCTATCTGCAGCAAGTGCATACTCTCAAATGTTCTAGAATCCTTTGCAATGTGTTGTGATCCTTGTAAATTATGAAAAGGTTCTTCAGGAGGTAATTTTGAAGGAAAGAAGCCCACTTATATTTAAAAACCACTGTTATAAAGTATTATTGTTTTTCCCTGTTGCACTCAACCACTGTATTTGTTTTTAAATAAAGTGTCTGTCAACATAAACTTTTACTGACACAAGCCTTGGAGTGGTCCATTTTTAATGTAGTTCAAGGGTGTTTAGCTGAAATGCATGGCAATGATTAAAACTGAATTGTTATAAAGAAGAATCACTGTTTTTGTCACAGCTGAATATGAAACGTACCTCCTTAATCCGTTGTCTTCTTCTACTCAGAAACCAAACAATGTAAAGGTAGAATATGAAGAGTACCTTGCCAGCTGCTGGGGTTTTCCTGCTGGGACACAACACAAAATAAAAACAAAGTCATAATGGGTGAATCTGTCCTTTTCTGGTATGTGTCTATGCCAAGAACTGCATAGCAATCATATCCCAGTAATTGTACGTGCCTAGAATTGACCAGAATATCATTTTATCTCTTTTTAGATGCTCCAAAACAATAACAGCAGCAAGAACAACAACAATACTATGAGCAGATATGACTGAGTCCTCTTCCAATTAATTCAACAGATGCTTGTCAGACAAGAGAAGGATTATGGCTATACAACTCATACAACAAACCCACCCAGTCTTTTGAGCCTGTGACGAGCACACCACAGTAAAATGCTGAATTTGGCCAGGCAATTCTGATCTATCTGTGTTGGCTATTGAGGGATCCAGGCACTATGAAAACTGCATGTTCATGTACAGATATTAGGCAGAATAGGTTGGCACAATCAAAAGCATAAATCTAGTCAGTCTCTCAGAATCCAGCACATTAGCATGCTATTGGGAGCATGTTTGGGAAGGATGACAATTAAGTCTCAGAAACCTATGTTAATGTTTTTCCATGTCTAAAACTGTTAGCCTTATTAGCCCCCTCCTTTTTTAGAGTGCAAATGGAGAGCAACAAGTATGAGTAATAAACTTTTGTTTTTCTCTTTCTTTCTATCTTTCCTAATTTTTTTAAATGTGAGCAGTAATGCCCTATAGGGTATTATCAAGATCCCAATTGGCACTGACTCAAAATGCAAGAGGACCAGGGCAATAAAAATGTGATGTCCATCTGATTTACAGGTTGCAGTCATGAATGCCCCTTCTTCCAGGAAAAAGAATTGAAGAGATTAAATGAGACAGTCATGAGACTTCAGGCAAAGAGCTTCTTTCTAATACAAGAGGAGTCCTTGTCAAAAGCTCGCCTCCTATGCCCTCCTCCTCCATTTACTTGCAAATCACTCTGTGTTTGGTACAGCCAAAGTCCCCCCCACACACACATCACTCACATTCTCTGCACACCTTCCCCACTCATGCTCCAAACCTCCTCACATTTGAGCACTGACTGCAGTTTCATCAGCAGCAATAGCTCTTCATCTGTGAGGGACGTTTCTTATTAATCAGGGCTTTCGAATGGAAACCAATCAGACAGAGGGTACCTTTGGCTTCAGTTTCCTAGTTGCCTAAGTTAAAAGTGATGCAGAGAGAGAGAGGAGAGAGAGAGAGAGAGAAGAGGAAAGGAAGCTCTGAGTACAGACAGAGAAAGCACTGGAGCTAACTGTAACAGAGAAGAGAAAAGGAGACACTCCATCAGCCGTGGACAGCAAAGCACTGAAAGAAGCTATAGACACTGTCACCAGGAAGGTGAGTGATTTTCTTCTCTTAGCCTTGGATTCACAAACAGATATCAGGGCTGTTATTTCTGGCATTCATGATTAGAGCTATGTTCTTCTTTCCCCTCTCCCCAATGGCAAAGGAGATAAATAAAGGGTTCAGTTCAGGAAAACATAAAGTAAATAGCAAGCAGAAGACTGGAGTACCTTTCTGGAAGTTGAACTGAGACAGGGAAAGGTGTGTGTTTCAATCCCAACATATCCCATATGCATGGGATCCATTTGATATTAAGTTGCAGGTAGGAAAAAAGGTATGTATTAAGCCATGCTGCTGAGTAGTTTCAGCATTCTCTTTTGATTCACTTTAATTCACACACATTATTTCTTCCATTCAGTGTATCAGCATTGAGAAGATTTGCTATCCAATCCAAGGAGAAAGATTTAAACCTGTCCTCAGTGCAACTTTTGTTGTTTTGATTTCCCCCCTCCCCAATAAATGATCTATGGAGAACTTTTTAAAAAGAGGATAAATGTGGATTGGATTGAAATTAATAAAGTGTGTGGCAGATGGATGCCTTTCAAAGGGAGAAAAACAGAATTGGTTATTCACAGACAGTACTGGAGTGAAGACAGATCAACATACAGCTGATTTGGTTTTGAATGTTTGTCATGTTTGTCTCAGAGGACATAAAAGGAAAAATAATGTTTTATCTATCTGACATGTGGTACTAACCAGAGTTCATAGTTTCAAGCACCTCAAAGCTCTTTTGCAGATTTTCTGTAAAAAGATATTTCTGTGTGTATTGTGGAGTCAGCAAGTGTGGTGAAAGGGGTGATATTAGTGCAATGACCATGTACAGTCCTCCAACATACCACATTGTTTACCCTGTTACTGTGTGGTATCTCTGAAGCAAAACATTTGAAAAGATGCAGTGGAGGAAAGAATCCTGATCAAAATAGATGCTTTGAAAAATCTGAGTCATCTGGGGAAAAAAGCAATTAACTGACAATTTCCACCACTTCTTTCTGCCTCCCCTTCTTTTTCAATTAAATATGCAAGAAACTACATGATGGCATCACTCCAATTTCACAGAATGCCCAGGTCTTGGACTACTGATGATGAATGTGAACTGTAAAGGAAATCAATATTCTCTGCAATTGTATGGGCAAGTCTATGTATTGTAGTCATTCATCCTCTGGCAGGCAGTTTTAAATAATGGCTCAGGATAGAAATGGGCAAGGAACTCAGTCAGGTAATTTTAATTTGCACCAACAAAATCTGAACCAAAATGAGGAGAAGGAGGGAGGGGGCAGAATTTCTGATTGTTGATGAAAGTTGATGACTGAGATGGAGTAAGATTTCTATCCAAAGCTAATTTGTTCACAATATAGTACTTCCAGTACAGAGCATGGGAAGGGTGGGTGGCATGGGGGGGCATATCACTTTATCCTGAATGCTTGAACATCTTTCCTCACTCACACACAATAGTTATTGAGGATCCTTGTGCTATTTGCTATAGACTTCATAGCGTATTTCTAGAATGCTTTTATATTAATAACTTCATTAAGTATGTATGTAAATATAAATCTAACATATCATTTCCCCAGCCCATAGGAGTCTTCCACACAGGTTTCTAGAACCACCAGTGTAAATGTGATGTTAATCTGAATGTGTAAGTTTTGTATTCACAGTTACTTTCAGTAAGAAGCCAATTTGAACACACATTCACATGTAGATGGAAATGTCATTTGTATTTAAGTGAACATACACTAAATGTAATAGCTGATTTCCTCCCTGTGATGAGTATTTGATTACCTTATCTGGTTCTCAATGCATAAGCACCAACTCACGTGAATAATCTTCTTTGGATCAGGGAGGTATCCAACTGAGTACCGTAATCATTTGTAATGATTTGAGCAATTGCTACATTAATATATGTATTTACTTATCAGTGTTCAACCAACTTGATTAAAAACTGGGACTGAACAGGCTATTGCCAAGTAGCATTGTCAAGTTTTATTAGCAACAATAGGAAACTTTATACAGAACCAGATAGATATGCCATGCAGAGTAAGATGGTCATAAAAGCAGCATCCAAGTCTTTAAATAAGGCAGAATGCTTTAGTACATTGCTGCAATGTTGTACATTAAGTTAGGAAATATTAAGATTTTAGGGCTGTTTCCTCACCTCATATCATTTTGAAGAAAGGTGGCAGATCTGGAATTGGATAGTCATAGCCAGCACTGTGGTGTTTAGGGAAGAGATGCTGGGTTGTATAAATAATTGTAGGGTGACACCAAAAATTCAGAAGAAATATTTCATCGTTTTTAAACTATATTCTCATGGCAGAAAGTTTGAATATTTCTTGCCAGTTTCAGTGACCATTATGAACACACAGTGAAATGCCAGTGCTTTCAAGGTAACAGCTGGATGTAGAGTGAACATCCTAATCAACATGGCTAAGTTTCCAAAAGGGAGGCATTATACTTAATACTCAGGGAGGCAAAGAGACAGAAATATTGAAATAAATGAGTTTGAAAAAGATGAAGAATAATTCTAACAATATGCATCTATTATATGTCAGTCACCTAGAAACATGTTGGATCATGTGCTCTCATTTCCTGCAAGACCAATTATTCTGTATCTATAGAATCCCTGACAGATGTTTGCTCAAAATCCTCCAATGGATTCCACATATTTTTTAGTATATATTAAAGAATATTAACAAGTAGTTTATTTGTAAAGTTGTTCATAATATTGCCCGGCAGTGATGCATTTTGTTGAAATAGAGATACTCCCTTCGAAGCTATCTAAATTGTCTTGAGCCACTTCATATGAAACTAGGTTTGTAGAAATTGCCTGGTAATGGTACTGAAACCACATGTTTCATTCTCAGAATTTTGAGAATTTTATTCTCAGTGTAGGAAACTTAAATTCACTAACATTAATAATGTCTTCTGACTCTTATATTTTGACAAATGAAAATGGTAATTAGCAAATAACAATGGATGCTACTACACTGTAACTTTACCATCAAGGCCTGTTGCTGCATGATGGGGTGAGCGCCTGTCACTAGTCCCAGCTTCTGCCATTCTAGCAATTTGAAAGCTTGCAAATGCAAGTAGCTAAATAGGTACCACTTTGGTGGGATGGTAAACAGTGTTCTGTACAATCATGCTGGCCACATGATCACAGAGTAGTCTCTGACAACGCTGGGCTCTTCAGCTTAGTAATAGGGATGAGCACCACCCTCTATAGTTGGACACGACTTGACAACCATGCCAAAGAGGAATACCTTTACCTTAGTTATAAGTTGAGTGGTCCTACAATAGAATTGTCTGTAACTTCCCACACTTCTCCAATAAACATGTCTGATTATGTTTGGCTTATTAAATGCCAATCATTTTGGTATATCAGTGGTGCTTCATATCCCTCATCACTGCATTTGAATAAACATAAATTCACAATACATAATATTTGATATCACTCCATATACAGTGGGCCATTGGCATCCTATTAAGTTTGGTTCCAGAAGCCCTCATGGATACCAAAATCAGTATATGTTCAAGTCCCATTATATACAGTGGCTTAGTAAAATGGTTCCCTTACATAAAAAGGCAAAATCAAGATTCTTTGTTTGGGGGAGGGATATTTTCAAGCCATGAATGGTTGAATCCATGGATGTAGATCTGTGGATGTAGAGGGCTGACTGCCCCTCCCTGATGCTGCTACTATATGTTTATTTATTGTTCTGTTTTTATTATTGCTGTTCCCCGCCTCGATTGCGATGCAGAGAGGCGGGTTATAAATAAAATTTATTATTATTATTATTATTATTATTATTATTATTATTATTATTATTATACATTGCTCACCACTCTCACAACAACACTGCTAATACTAGTTTAATATTGTAGAAGGGGAACTAAAACTGGGGTTGTATATCTGTGGCAACTCAGTGAGACCATGGTTAGAATGAAAATTAAACCTGGAATTTTTTGGCTAACATCTCTCTATGTGACTGATATTTATCACAATGTATTATTTTCTTTTATATCCCACCTTCCCCCACTGAATGAATGGCAGCATACATCTCCTTCTTCATACTTTACTTTACAGCCATTCAACAACGCTGTCCTATAAATGATCAATGAATGAGTTTCATGGCTCAATGGGAGTATTAACAAGGATACAATCCAAATTCTAATCAGTATACCACACTGACTCTCACTGCATTGTTGCACCAATATGAATCACCTGGTTTTCGTCATTTGAATGAATCCCCTAGGGGAGAAAAAGCAGGGATCACATCCCCTCTCACTCATAGAAAGACCACTGGGTGACCTTGGGCAAATCCCCTCAACTCTCATCCTCAGAAGAAAGCAAAGGCAAGTCCCCTCTGAATAAATCTTGTTAAGATTCTGTGGGCTTTATCACACGGGGGAAATCGGGGGTTTAAATAGTGATTATCCTATGCAATATGCAATATCGCACTTAAGATTTTCACACACATCACTATTAAATATGCAATAAACAGCAACAAATCATTTTTTGGGATTTCCCAGTAAATGATTTGTTGCTGTTTATCAGCTGCTTCTTGTCTAATAGAGACGTCATGTGAAAATCTTAAGTGCAATAGTCATGTTTTGCATGGGATAATCGCAGTTTAAATCCCCAATTTTGCCCGATTTCCCCCATGTGATAAAGTCCTATGGTAGGTTTGCTTTAAGACTGCTTTAAGTCGAAAATGACTTGAAGGAAAAGCACACTGACAAAAGACTACTGAGGTACAGTATGTACAGAGGTATAGACTGCATAGGATTAAGCTGTTAAATTCCCTGCAAAATGTTCTTTCAGCAAGCTTGTATGATGTTACTCTTCATAACTCTGCTATACAGATATTACAAGATATGGCATCTGTTTTCAGTGATGCCTGTTTAGATCATTATTTCAACATCTCCCTTCTTGTGAATTATCTTCTCTTACTCCTTGATCTTGTAAATTGGCAACTTCTCCCTAGAAATGAAAACTTAATTAGATGTAGACATGCACAAAAATACTCAAATTATCACAAAAGAGCACCCAGGGCTGTTAGGTATGGTGCTAATAGAAAACCATGATGCATTAAGCATAAGGGAGACAATAGTATCAAAATGACCTTTATAAAATGTGTTCAGAAGAAAATACATGCATGCACATAAAGAACTTCAAATATAGAGTATAGAAACTCATATGAAGATGATTTTTCTGCCCATACGAGAATTTCTTTTGAAGTTGTATGGCTTACAGCCAGTGCTCTCTACAACTGCTATCTGAAGATAAACAAATATTTGATCACAAGTAATGATATCTGAGTAGACAGATTACATCAGGGGTAGGCAACCTTTCCCCTTTAAGGGCTGAGGGACTTCAGCTCCCAGAAGCCTCAGCCATGTCTCATGTTGGCCAATAGCTCCTGGGATTCTGGGAGCTGAAGTCCCTTGGCCCTTAAAGGGGAAAGGTTGCCTATCCCTGGATTACATTTTTGTGTTCACCAAAGAGCTTATGGAGAAGTCACTTTTAAAAGAAACCAAAGGCCAGATTTTCCCAAATGAGGGAATCTTTTGGAGGGGGGAAACAAAAGAAAATGATTCACAAATCTATGCAAATAGTAATATGCACAATCAGTATTTTAGTCACATGTGTGGGCTCATATCTCCATGGTTTAACAAATACCAGTTTGAGAGGAAAAAATGCTACTGTTATGTTGGCTTTTTAGTATTCAATTCTCCCAGAAGTGGGAAACTCCAGATTGCACTAAGACAGAGCTTGGAAGCAACTTTCTACACATAGCTAGTTATTTGCAGTTACTTCTGTTTTTCTACTAATGAGGTACAACTACATAACATTATGACTGTCACTTAATAAAGGGTAACTATCTACTTTTTCCAGCAAAACTTCAGCTTTTATAGTTATGGAGGTGAAGCTTCACTAAATAGCAAGGAAGATATCTGGTTCAAGTGTTAGCTTGTGCTGTTCCTCACATTCTGCTGTGGGTACTGGAACAACAAGGATGTCAAATGAAGGAAAATGCTTTTGTATTACAAGCCAGTTGTGTTCAGCATTTTTTAAAAGTAGCCAACATTTAATTACATTAAATGACTGAATGGTCTATATTTGCAGTTTTGCTTATTTAATGGACATGTTTAATTATATTTTACCTTTTTAATGATGTGTACAACATGAACCTTTAGCTTCATTTGCTTTAACCTGCATAAGCCACCTTCTGTCCCAGGGGTAGGATAAGACAAGGAAGGAAGGAAGG
>CM034706.1:104366301-104377023 GCA_020142125.1 Phrynosoma platyrhinos
CTTTTATAATACATTGTATTCTTAGTTTGGATTATAAGAAAGCATATCACTACAAACGTTATTCTTTCTTAAATTGAAATAACTACAGTATTATTCAGATGTTTGTAGACTATGAAATATTCAAATAATTTTAATATAACTTTGCATCCTCCTAGTAAAATGAAAAATCTTTACCTTTCTTATATTTGTTAATTAACATTAAACTACATATTTCTTAACTAATTTAATTATTGGACATAATAGAGATTAGTTAAGATATTTCAATTCTTAATATTGTTTGTTTTAATTTTTGGTATGAATTGGTCCAATCTTCAGCTGGTTGCTAACTCCTAGCTTTAAGTTTGTTTTGAAGACCATTTCATTTCACAGGAATTTTAAAAGTAATTCCCAGTCTTTATCTGATCCTTTGTTTGGTTTGTCCTTCAATAATACAGTCAGCTTATCCATTTCCATCATATCCAGACATTTCCTGAGCCAGTCATCACTTGTTGGTGTTCTATTCTCCTTCCATTTTTGAGCATAGGTCATTGCCACCCAATCCCAGAAATAATGAGACAGGACACAAGATTGGGATAAAACAGGGCCATTTATTAATTGACCTATTTATTAAATTCTTAATGGAACTGCAACTAATTCAAAGAACAACCAAGTGTGGGAGAAGCTGCAGCCATTGTCCTTCTCTGGACCACCTCTGCAGTTTATTTGAATGATACAACTGAGCCCTCAATGATAACTCAAATGCTGGGTTATTCATTGGCCCACATTAGGAAGTTTGCTCAGAAAATCCCTCTCCCAATCTGTGAAGATTAAAGAGGGGGGTTATCTTTCAGACCTAAGGGCAATTTCTTTCTGCCACCCTGCAGGTTGCAAGGCCTAAAAAGGTGTTTCCAGAAACACCCCTTCCACCCAAATGGTGTTCAAGGTGCTTGCCGAAATATAATTCAATTATTTATGCCAAATTCAATTATTTATGTCAATTTCAATTATTCAAGCCAATTCAACTATTAATGTAAGCCAAATCATAATTGCATCATCTATACCAAATTGATTCCTATTTAGACTCCACCCAAGCCAATTTCCCATATCCCATCTGGACATAGTAAGAGGTAAGTAAAAAACCCGTGAAAAGGGGAAAAAATCCTACCTAGATCCTCCCTAGATGACCAAGAAAAACTTCACACTACACCAGCAGCAGGTGGGTAGGTCAATTTCAAAGCAGCTCTGAAGCCCTAGAGGCAGCTGTCTCTTATAACAGCTCTGGCTCTGCCTCTAAGGCCCTCACGCCACGGCATAACAGCCGTGACGTGATTTAAATTGACCTGTCTCCCATCAGGGGAGGGGGCAAACAGTCCATCCCCAATCCCACTCCTTCCTCTTGGAGAGAGGGAAGGGGATGGGCAATTTGCAGCAGAAACTGAGTATAGAATATATTTTAAATGTTTCCATTCTTCTCTCCCTTCAACTATATTTAATTAAAAAAACATTCTAATATCATTTTAATTGGTATTTCGATTATTAGTTGTAACATCCTGTGGATTCTTTTCCCAAATTCTTTGGCTGTGGGACAAGTCCACCAAACATGGTGTAATGTCCTTTCAATCATGCTGCATTTCCAACATTTGCCTTTTTCATATTGTTGAATTTTTGCCAATTCTTTAGAAGTTGAGTAAAATCTATGTACCATTTTATAAAAGTTTTCTTCAATATCCATACATAGTGTATACTTTAAATCTTTACCCCCAGCTCTTTCCCAGCTTTCCATTTGAATAGGATGACAGATATTTTTTGCTTATTTGATAATATATTCTTTAACAATTTTGGGTTCCATTTCAATCTTCAGTAAAAGTTTATAAAGTTTATATATGATAAATTTTTGTGGCCTCAACAAAATTTCTTCTGATTCTGTTCTTTTACTGCTCCCTTCTAATTTGAGGTCCATTTTAAATCTTTCATTTAATTGACGGTGTGCAAACCAATGACATATGTAACCATCTTCTTCCAATTTTTGAAGTGATTTGAATATTGGGGTCTCTCCTTTCAATTCAGCAAATCTTCATATTTTAAATATCTTTTTTGTTCTGTTGCTTGACCAAACCACAGTGCTTCCTGAGGAAACAACCAATTTGATAATTTGCTATAGATTTTTTGTTTGATTTTAGACCATACTCTTAACAGCAATCTTCTGATTATATGATCATTAAATTCTTTGTTAATTTCTGCTTCATTGTAGAATAGATATCCATGCCAACCATATCTTTTATTAAATCCTTCCAGATTTAGTGTCTTTTCATCTTTCAGTGTTGTCCAGTTTTGAATTCAATGTATTGCACAGGAGTAATGGTATAATTTCAGATCTGGGAGTCCTAACCCACCTTTCTCTTTTGCATCCTTCATTATTTTCCATATTATTGGGTGGCTTTTTTCTAGTCCTTGAGCCCCTTGAATTTGGTTATCATTTATATTTGATTAATTAAAATTTCCACTGTCAAAATAAACAATAAGAGGATAATGAGCAACCCTGTTTGGTCCCCTTCGTAATTTGACAGTGTTTACTTTTTTCACCATTTATTATGGTTTTAGCTGATTGGTTCTTGTATATAGGTTGTATCCAATTTATAAACATATTACCAAAGCCCATAATTTTCATTGTTTCTATCATAATGTCCCAGTTTATAAAGTCTAGATATGATAGATTTTTGTGGTCCCAACAAAATCTTGTCTGATTCTGTTCTTGTTTTACTGTAGTAGTAGTTTTGGAGAACCTAGCACCTACAAGTAATCCCAGAGTGTTCCTACAGCATCTCTTTACAAGGCTCTGTGCTCCACCCTTTAAGTTATATTCCATTTTCTTTCCTTGCTGTCCATTTTTATGTTGTTATTTTCTATTCCACATTTTTTTTGTTGTAATACAGTTTGGGAGTACTTCATGAGCACTTAGTAACTACAGGTAACCCCAGTGAGTTCCTATTTCTCATGACATTAATTGTCCCCTTACAAAGACAAGCGGCACTAATACAGCTCCATGCAACAGTGACATGCATCCATTAGAAAATATCAAACTCTCTGACTCAGAACTAGTTTGGACATGATTCCTGATTTTCTTCTCTGGGAAAAGGAGCTGTGATCCTGTCATGTTTTTTTTTCTGAGTCAATCATTTCTGTTAATTGTTATTTTCAGGAGTAAGCCTGCCACAGTGACATCAACATTGGTTCTGAGATTGTGTAGGCTTATTTCTGTGCTGAATTGGTTAGATACAATATTTTTGATAAACTTTTTTAAAAATATGTTTAAATACTCCCTCAGATATGATAGCAGCACTATAGGTCACATGAAGCACTTCCATAGGTAAAAAGGGATCAGCACATGACTCTAAACATGTGTTACACCCACCTTGAAGCTAAAGCCACATGTGTGGTGCTGCGGTCACTTTATATTAGACATGCAAAAAATATTTAAAATGTTTGTAGAAAATGGTTTTAAAAATGGGCTTCTCAAGTGCTGGCAAACACTGGCAAGGGAAATCCTGGACATGAATCTTCACAGTTCATAACTTACTCTGTACAAAATTCACATGTGGTACTTTTGTACAGAAAACAAAATATTCTGCATAGGAAACAGGAGAAACAGCAGAATTTTCTGCACAGAAAATATTTCTTGTACAGCACATGCTACACACACATGCATACACACATACAGTATAAGTCAAAGGCAGATTTGGGGGCCACAATTATGGATTTTGCTATGATTCATGGAAAAATTGAGGGTAAAACTTAGAGGAATGAAACAAGCATTTTCCTTTCTTTTAGAAAATGAGTAGATGGAATATACTTAGGAGAAGCTAAAGAAAAGGAGAAAATGCATTTGCTGACCAAATACCTTATTGCAGCTCTCTCAAGAAAAGAAAATTAACAGTCCAGTAAAGCTCTGGCCTCTGAAAATTAATTTGAGAGTGTGACAAATATTGGTCCAGTCACTGGACATTTCTATTAGCCCAAATTTGGGCACCGTTGATCAAACGTGGATTGTGTTTTCCATTCCAAACTTGGTGGGGAAACAGTGTGAACCAGAATGCCAACTGAGGCAAGTTTGCTTAAAAATTGAAAATTACATAAGGCTTGTAAAATCCATGCCTTGGCCTTAAGCAATCTCTGATCATTGTCGCCCAGGTGAATAACAAGAACATCAGAAGGAGGCTGTCAGTGCTCCTCAAACCACAATGGCACCAAGCCATGACAGCTGAGTCCCCACTTTTTAGCCGCTCTAGAAGGGCGCCATCACTCCAAGCAAAGTGGGTTTCAAAGTGGCTCATACAGGCCTGACACGCCACCCAACAAAACATGCTGAGGCCACAGATCAAAATACAGAGTCCCATTGGCAATGATCTAAAATCTGAAAACAAAGAAGACTTGTTAAACCAGTTTGTTTGACATGTGATTAGCTAAAGACTTCCCAACCCATCTGTTTAATAGCAAGTGAATCATAGTCATAGTAGCAACAATCAAAACAGCACCTGTATGGAAAGAAAGAGTGAAGAACTTCATGTTTGCAATATCAAGCAGATAAAGCCTTCGAAGTAGCCATCTAAAAATGCTATTTAGGGGAGATGCAGACCGGCACAAAGGGCTGGCCTGGGGGTGGAGTGGGGGCAGGGCAGCCGCGTGCCAGCTGCCCCAACCCTGTCCTGATGCCGTGCACCTGTCCACATGGCATGCGAGATCAGGAGCCATCATCATGACTGAAAGGGCAGCCTTTTGCTTCCCCCAAAAGGAGGATCGGGGCCACCATGTGCAGTTGCTGTGGCCCCAATCTGCCACTCCCAGGGGCAACTCTGTGCTGCATCTTTCGGACCATCTATATCAGCCCTTTGTTGCCTCCAGCTATGGGCCTTTGCAGACTGCCAGAAATAGTGCAAACTCAGTCCACTTTAAGGGTTAAGGTTAGGGAATCATGGGAACTGTATTGTATTGTGGCACCAGAGCTCTTTGACAGAGAAGGTTCAATGTCTCAGGAAAAAAAAAAACAATTCCATGATTCCCTAGCACTAACCCTAACCCTTAAAGTGGACTCAATTTGCACTATTTCTGGCCCTATGTCTTTGCCTTTGTATCATTTCAAAAGGAATGAGACACTTTGCAAACTGAGGGGGGAAGCAGACGAGAGCTTCCCAGACGCCCTGGGCCGGCGCGCCGCGGGGCCGCAGCCTCCGCACCTCGGCGCACCGGCGGCGACCCTGGAAGGAGCGCTAAATCAGCGCTCCTTCCTCAAGACAGCGAAAGTGCGCACTAACAGCGGCGGGCGCACTTTCGCTGTCTTTTCCGCCGCGGCGCGTTCGGCTGCCGCGGCGTGAGGTCTTCCCCGGAGCGCCGGCCGTGCGGAGGGCCGGCGACTCCGAGGGCGACCTCAGGGAGAGGAAGGGGCGCCGAACGTGCGGCTGCCCCTCCTCTTCCAAGCCTCCAAGACGACTCTATTAGTCGTCTGCCGAGGCCCTGAGTCTAAATGTTTGTGTCTGCAGGCTTTCTGGTTTTAGACACCTTGAAACAGAACACCCAACACAACAGTGTTTATGCCTAGCATGAATTATCTAGATGGACTGGAATGATCACTCAATGAGAGTGATAATTGACTATATGGGATGACAGATATCTCATCTCACTAGGAGGCCCAAATGGGCCCATATCATTACCCTTTTATGGAAAGGGGGACAGTGGCCACAGAAGGACAGGGCCAAGGCATCAACAGTGAAGGAGTCAAAATTTAAGGTGGCTGAACATTGGGCGATATGTAAGGAAATGGAACTCTGTCTAAACTTTGTGTGTGTGAAGGGGAAACATATAGATATGTTTGATTAGAAGAACTTCAGTGTCACGAATAACTCAAATGGCTCACTATGTACATCAGCAGACTCACCAGATGAAAGCACTCAGTTGTAGGAACTATCTTTAACCAATCTGAAGTAGCCTCAGAACTCACAGGTGTTGCGATAGCAGCAGCCACTGGCAAACCAAGGCAAATATGCACTTGTTCAGATGGTAGTCGAACCACTCACGGTTGTAGAACCCTCCTTGATTAATGTGAGGCATAACTTCAGAATTTAGAGGTGTTGGGACAGCAGCAGCGACTGGGAAGCCAAAGTGAGAACATTTTTATTCTAAGACATCAAAATGAGATGTTATGTTAAGTATTATTAATGTTTAGGGCATTTAGAAGCCTTCATCAGAGACTGGGAGGCTGGCAGCAAGTAACTCACTATAATATTTAAATCATATCTAAGTTCTTGCCTTTTTAAAGTCCATATCAGTATAGGACATGAGTCCTAATTTGAAATAAGGAGAGGCAAAATTATCTAACTGAATAACATTAAAGTAACACCGTAAAATCAAAACTGGTAATTAGAGCAGGCCAATATAAAAAGAAAAGCACATGAAACTTTTTGTCTGAAATATAGCCTATGGCAAAACAATCAAGTCATTTAAATCTAAATCCAAAAGGCTTCCTCTGAAATACAGAAGAAGCAAAATTAAAACAATAATTGTAATTAAAAGTCATTGACTCAGAATGAATGAATGAATTAAATTTATTACAGCTGATGACCAGTATAAAAAAAAGCAAAAAAGCAAAAAACAAGAAAATACATCAAACGTTATCACATATAAGGTTATCACATACTGAGAGGGGTAGTATTATACATGAAAATTTTTATCAATAACTCAAAATCTGAATAGATTTAGAAACTGTAAAGTAAAAAAAAACACCATTCTAATAATACACACATTAAAATTTAGAGCACCATCCTACGATGGTAAGCTATTGCCCCAACACAAAAACTTGCCACCTTTAAATGACTCTGACCGCTGATCAGCCAGGAGGTAATTAATATAAAATGTGTCAGTTATTCCTGGTATTTTTTGTAAAATTGGGGCTATAAAACAGCACTGGAGATCATGGTAAAAGGTACAAAACAATAAAACATGTCCCACTGTTTCTACCTCCCCAGACACACAAGGACATAGGCGTTTACACAGCGGTTTATCATTATATCTTCCCTCGAGTAAAGCCGAGGGAAATACATTAAATTTAGCCAGAGTAAAGGCTTTCCTATACTTTGGATTTGTTAAGTTGTTCAAATACGCTGCAAGGACAAAGCCTCCCCCACTATCTTTAAATGCTGAATGTAGGGAGGCTGCAATTATATGATTGTGTAATTCAATGTCCCAGATGCGTTGGCAAATATTCCCTTTGGCTTTTGCATATCCCATGGCAAGAATAACAGATTGTGAGAAGCCCAGGGATTGCACTTTTTCCTCAACTATCATTTCCCGTCTTGACTTGAATATATCACTGTGAGTCAAAGGGGCTAGACCCTTGGGGGTAAATAACATTTTTAGCCAAAAATCTAACTTATATATCCATATTTGCAATTATGGATAAAAAATTCAACCTGAGAGAAAATTTGGCACACAACTTGGGAGGCTGTGAATAGTTCTCAGAAATTTGTTTGAACAGATTCCAAGGCTGGAATATTTTTGAACACACACACTTATGCTCCAAATAACATCAGAATCAACAAAATTAAGAGAGACTCAGAAAAAAACAATTTCTTGGCAAGATGTGTTCAGATGGGGTTTGTCATTGCATTCCTCTGAGGCTGAGAGAATGTGACTCTTTGATGGGTTTTTCTTGGCAAAATATATTCAGAGACGGTTTGACATTGTCTTTTCCCGAGGCTGAGAGAGTGTGACTCCCATGAGTTTTTTTGCAAGATGAGTTGAAAGGGGATTTACATATGTCTTCTTCTGAGGTTGAGAGAGTGTGACCCATCCAAGGCCAATCTGAGAATTGAACCCTGATCTTGAGTCGCAGTCAAACACCCAAACCACTGCACCACAGTGGCTCCCAACACAATTAAAATAAAAATTAGAATTGGCTATTTATATGGAACAGAACCTGTAGTAAATAGCTTGTAAGGTCATACAGTCTCCAGTGGGATGCAAAATAAACCAGGAAAAAACCTTTTCTGTGTCTTTGGATGAAAGAAGGAGAGAGGGGAAGGAAGAAGGAAAGGGGGGGATGGTTTCACACCAAGGCCTAATAGACAGAAAAGTAGGAAGAAAGAAAATGAGAAAGGCAAAGGAGAAAGAAAGAAGGAAGAGGAAAGTATGTTTATACATATTATCAGTATTGAAAAGCTTATTCAACCTCACAAGAATAGCAGATATTAAATAAAGAAAGCACTTTAGTGTGAACCCTATTTTTATATATATATATATATATATATATATGGTTATAGGCCCTCAAACAACCAAGCAGACCCAGTCCCAACCAGGCCACAAGGCGCTGTAAAAAAGCAGACAAGGGGAAAAGAAAGAAAATGTTAGTAAAGTGGGCTTGGGAGACTGAGGGGGATTGCAGATGGGCAGCTCTCGGCCGCCCCTGGGAGTGGTGGATTCAGGCCACGGCAGCCTCACGCCGTGGCCCCAATCTTCCCTTTTGCTGCCCCGAAAAGAGAGGCAAATTGCCACTCCTTTTAGGGGTGGCAAAAGGCCACCCTAAGAGCCAGTGTCTGACTCTTCAGCGCTATTTTCAGTGCAGTGTGTTTGAACGCTGTGCTGGAAGGGTGTCCTGACACCATGTGTCATGTGTAATGGTGCACAGTGTCAGGACAGCATTGGCATGGGGTTGGGGTGACCGGCATGTGGCCACCCCGGCCCAACTCTGCCTCCAGGCGGCCCTTTAGGCCAGTCTGCAGAGGCCCTGAAACAACAAAAAATCCCCATGGGCCTCTCCCAACACAAGCACAAAAGTGGTGGGTACACAAAGCAGACAAAAAAGAGACTTTTAAAAACAACTAGTGGTCAGCCTGTCCCTGAGGTTGAGAAAGTGTAACTTGTCTAAGACCCCAGTAAATAAGGGGTGGGGGTGATTTAGAATGAAGTCAAGAGTCAATAAAAGATACTTTGCATCCAAGCAGCCCCCAAAATTGTACCCAAAACACAACCTGGAGCCTCAGGTCACTCTGGGAAGACTAGAGGAAAGAAGTCCCTTGACTAGGTTTTATAGCACCAAGCCCACTAAAACTTATCCAACACAAAAGTCTAAAAGCCTGAAAAGCAAGACTCAATTACTGGGAGCCTTAAAGGAAAAATACAGGGAGAGAGGAAGCAAACAGGGGAAAGCCCTCCAAATTGAAAAGAGGAGTTTGGTTGGGAATCAAGCCAAAGGACCTGAAAACCAGGGAAAGAAATCGCCAAGCCAGACTCCACAATATAAGCCACCAAAAATTATTCAAAATAAAGGGCCTCTGTAGACAGGTGGCTCTGGGCAACCCTGGAAAGCAGCAGATTGGGGCTGCAGCAACCCCACACCATGGCCCCGATCCTCCCTTTTGCTGCCCCCAAAAGAGCAGCAAAATGCCACTCCTTTTAGGGGTGGCAAAAGGCCACCCTAAGAGCTGGTGCGCAGCTCTTCCTTGCCCTTTCTGACACAGCGTGTCAGAACGCTGTGCTGGGAGGGTAACCTGATGCTGCATCCAGCATCAGGACAGCATTGACGTGGGGTTGGGGCAGCTGGCATGCAGCTGCTCTGCCCCAACTCTACCTCCAGGCCAGCCCTTTGGGCTGGTTTGCAGAGGCCCCAAAAGGCTAGAAACTGAAAAGGCAGGCCTTAACCATAAAAAGATCAAGATGAAATAAAATAGCCAAGTCTGGCAAAAAAAAAAAAAAAAACAGTCCAAAGGACACTTAAGAGTGTACAAACCAAAACATAGCCAAGGAAATCCAGGACTTCAGCTGATCTGCTTCTGTTTCCATCAATCTCCTGATCCAGAATGGAGAGCTGTGGGGAGGCAGGGCTCAAATCACCAATTTAAATTTGTCCCCCTGTTCCAGGGAGGACAGCAAACTATGCATCATCCCCCAACGTTTCTGTTGTGGGGGTGGTGCAGATTATTTGAGGGGTTTAAAATGAGGGTGTGTGTAGATGACATTGATGGTTTTAAAATGTCTACATCCATGCAAAAACAGATAGGGAAGGGAATATAAATGAGGAAAAATAATGAGAATGTGACCTGAAAAAAGGAGGGTCAGAAGGAAAGTAACCTGCCTCCATTAAGAACTCAGCACAAAGGTAGTAACAAAAGGCAGAGATCATAAGCTCCTCTTGGCATTGAAGGAGCACTCCCACCCCATTACCCCCATTACTCACTCTGGAAAGAAGTGACCAGTGGAGTGCCACAGGGCTCTGTCCTGGGCCCAGTGCTATTCAATATCTTTATTAATGACTTGGATGATGGTATTGGGGGCATAGTTATCAAATTTGCAGACGACACCAAATTAGGAGGAGTAGCTAATACCCCAGAGGACAGGATCAAAATTCAAAATGACTTGAACAGACTAGAAAGCTGGGCCAAAGCTAACAAGCTAACAAAATGAAATTGAACACGGGGAAATGTAAGGTACTGCACTTAGGGCGGAAAAATGAAAAGTACAGATATACAATGGGGGACACCTGGCTGAATGAGACTACGTGTGAAAGGGATCTAGGAATCCAGGTGGACCATAAGTTGAACATGAGTCAACAGTGCGATGCAGCAACTAAAAAGGCCAATGCAATTTTAGGCTGCATCAGTAGTAGTGTCTAGATCAAGAGAAGTAATAGTGCTACTTTAGTCTGCTTTCATCAGGCCTCACTTGGAATACTGTGTCCAGTTCTGGGCACCACAATTC
>CM034706.1:104393138-104408012 GCA_020142125.1 Phrynosoma platyrhinos
TAGGGGAAGGGGTCCAAGAAGAATCCAACCGCCACCCAAGAGGGCCCACCTGCCTCCTACAAGGAGGAGGAGGAGGCCAGTGGATGTCCATGGCAGAGCGGCAGCCCATCTTTACACAGTGCCCCCCGGACAGGGAAGGAAGCTGCCCAAATGGATGGACAGGTGTACAGGTGAGGCAGGGCAAACCAGGTGTTGAGGCAGGCAGGCACTAACCACCCTCTCTTCCCATTGCCTTGGCCCACCAATGGAGGGAGTGAAGGTGCCTATCCACCACCTGGGACCTGTTATTGGGGCATGGAAGGAGGCTAGGAAGAGCATCCCCAGCTTGGGTTTGTTGGCTTTTACTACCCATTCTCCTCCTTCTCTGAGGAGGAAGGACCCAGTGCCCTTGGGTGGGAGGTGGAGGGACGCGGTGGCTGGCAACCTCTTTGGGCCACTCCTGATGAGTGGGGGGCTGGGACAGTGGACCAACATGGTGTAACTCCCCTCTGGGGTGTCACCTGATGCAGCCTGCCCCCCCCCCCATGATGCTACTGCTCCCTATAACTATAACTATTCAAGTCAGATCTGAGCAATTTTGTCTGCAAAGTGTCATTGAAATTCTTCACAGTGAGGTGTGAAGTGGGCTTCATTTTCTTCATGTGGGCCAGTGTAAAAGACCTCTGACCACTCAAAACAGCTCTGCTGGATGCAATGGTGGTAAAGGTAAAGGTATTCCCCATTGACAAGGTTGTCAAGTTGTGTCTGACCATAGGGGGCGGTGCTCATCTCTGTTACCAAGCCAAAGAGCCAATGTTGTCAGAGACTACTCTGTGATCATATGGCCAGCATGATGGCACAGAATGCTGTTTACCTTCCCACTGAAGTGGTACCTATTTGTCTACTTACATTTGCATGCTTTCGAATTGCTAGATTAGCAGAAGCTGGGACTAGTGACAGCAGCTCACCCTATCATGCAGCACCCGGGCCTCAAACTGCCAACCTGCTGATCTTGCAATCAAGAGAGTCAGCGTCTTAACCACTTGAGCCATTGCATCCCATGTGTAATCTCTTCCTAGGCTTCCAAAGAGCTCTATCCCATGTTCGGTCAGACTTACTCCCAGTCTTCTGCCATCATTGTTCTTGTCTCTGTTCCTTGTATTTTATCACTATGTATTCCCTCAATTTGGATTCTATTGATACAGCCTAGAATTGCATTACTTTTTTTTTTTTGGCTGCTACATGACCCTATTGGCTCATGTTTAGCTTGCTGTTTACTAAGAGCCTAGATTCTGTTTGCATGCATTGCTGTCAAGTCTTCTGAAGAATTGTGCCAGTTTGTAGGAGTCAGCATTTGGTTTCAAACGTAACTACCTCACTGTTGGGAGAACTTTCCACCCTTCCTGGAAACAGATTTTTGTGTCTCTAAGCCCAGTTACACATGTTTTACTTGGTAGATTTTAGAAGATAGGAAAAAAATCCTATATAATGCTTGCAAGTGACTGTGCAGAACTAATTAAAATCATTACCATGGTGATTGCTGTCGTAACATTTAAACAGACATAATTGCTAACAAATCCTTGTCTTGCTGAGGTGCTGCATGAATAAATTTCAGTATCTCAGCAGGGACCTTGAGATACTCCCAAACAGTACATGGAAACTGGGCTGCTGCAGTTGAAGGATTTATTTACACAGGATAGGAAATATATAACTATCTACAGCATAAGCAGCCTTTCTCCTTCTCCAGCTCTCAGCAATACAGCAACTCTCCAATACTCACTAACATAGACCAGTAACCGATTCACAACTCCAATCCTCACAACTCTAATGACTCACACATACTCATATCCTCACAACTCTAATGACTCACACAGCCTCTTATACCTTTGGCTGATGCAACCTTACTTCAGGCATTACATCATACATATTGCACTTACACTCCAGGTGCTGTCCCAATACACATTCATAGTCTGGCTCCTTCAAGGACATGATCAGAAGATGTCCTGGCCTTTGTCACACATACACATTCACATAATGACTTTGCAGTTCTGCATACAAAATAATATATAACACGGGGGTATGACAATCCTCACCATTGATCTCAGCAGGGCTTGTTACATCATGGCACATCTTGAGAATCTAAATAGAATAGTGTACACTCTATGGCTTTGAAAGATGGATCAGGAAAACATGAGTATTGTGGACCTGGCCCTAAAGACTTTATCCATCTGAAATTCCCCCATTCAGAGAATGCAGCATTGAATTAGATCACTGTTAAATTCCCACCAGATTTTAGCAGACAGGAAGGGAAGGGAAATAATGTCAACCACAGGACTGACTTATTTTTCTTCCCTCATAGTGGGATGGTTGGGGGCAGGAGGGCTACCAAGCATGCCACTTCTTCCTCTATCACAGTTATGCACTGTGGCATAAGCTTCCAATTGTCCTTCACTCTTCACGCTTCTCTGAACGTTGCAATGAATTTTCCCCATCCAAACCCTATGTAGAAATGTATGCATTAAGGAAAAATAGCAGGCATAATTATCTATGGCTGCTGTCACACTGTAGAAATAAAGCAGTTTCACACCATTTTAACTGTCATGACTCAGTGCTCTGGAATTCTGAGATTTGTATTTTTGTTGCAGTATCAGAGCTGCCTAACAGAGGGGGCAAAATTTATGACAAAACTACAAATCCCAGAATCCCATAGCATTGAGCCATGGCAATTAAAGTGGTGTCAAGGGAAAAAAAATGCAAATATAGGATGTGACAACAATGTGTTTGGTGGTGGTGGTGGTGGTGGGGAGTGAGCACTACAAAAATTACATGAGATATGTCCACCCATTATTACTTACAACTGTTCTTGAAAATTTAGTAAGGAAGGATTCCAATATATATGTTTAAGTCTGAGCTTTCAGTATGGTGTTTTGTTTTGTTTTGTTTTTTGTTTGTTGGAGGAAAGTATCCAGTCAATTATGGTGACCTTCAAAATCCAATATTAAGTAGTATACAAATAGCAGTATAAAGGGCTAAGATTTTGCCATGTACTATTACAGACTGCACACGGAGTCTGTATGTTTACCTGAATGCTACTCCATCAGGAACATTACCCTAAAACATGAAAAAACAAAGGCTGTTGTTAAGCCTTTGTCCTCACAAGCTGTTTTTGGTGTCCAAATACCCCTCTCTGTAGGTGAGCACAGTAATATGCAACCTGTTTACTGTCACTTGCAGCTTCAAGTGTTACAACCACATGAAGCCTGATCACTAAATTCTGCTAATTGTATATCAACAACATCCCCATGGATTTGAGAAGACTTCCTGCTGTCTATTCTTTTTCCTTACTCTTTCAAGAAGGTAGGCATCTGTAAGACTTCTCTGTAAAGACTATAGCAACAAAGTAGGTTTGACTGGGCGGGGGGGGGGGGAGTTTGGATGAAACTGACTCACCAATGTGTCTGAATAACTTGAGCTGCATTTCCTTCTCATTTCCCTCCTTATTACTATAAATGAAATACAGATAACTGTTCAAACTAGGGAAGTGAAGTACTCTTGTTAAATTACTCCTTCACAATGAGACGTATTGAGACAGCTTGTGATTTTTTAAATTTTTTAAGAAGATTCTTGGAAGATATTATGGCTCTGGTGTGAAAATGAGATAAGCTCTTTTTGTCCCATTGACAGTTGTCTAATTTGCACAAAATGTCTTTATGTGAAACCAGTGTCTTTTCCTTTTTTGGAACACAACGCAACATAGAGAGAGAGCAAGCACAACTGACTGGCTAACTCATTGGAAAAACTCAAAGAACCTAACCAAGCCTTCTCATTTTTAAAATCTATGCAACAGGAAAGTGTTGTGATATATGAAAGATAGTATGGGATCTCACAAGTGGAGTTATCACATGGTAAGGCTGCAGATGTACAATGACCAATGCCACATCCACATAGAAAAACAATTTATCATTGATAAAATAATCAAGCTTAGGTTTGGAACAGACAGCCTATTAAAGATGCCTTCTGGGCGTCTTGGGAGCACAGCGTTTACACATCACATGCTCCAATGATGCCCAGAAGCCACCAGGAAGTCATGTGGAAGTCAGCCAGCTGCCAGCTAGCTGGCTGGCCAGATGTGAGCAGCTTCAAGATGCTCCAGTAGCACAGCATTTACACACTGCATGCCACCAGAATGTCTTGAAGCCGCTGCAGGGCTGTGGCATAGCTGGGAAAGCCAGTTCTTTCCCAGCCTAAATATAAGCAAATCTTTTCTGCTCCTGTTTGGGTTCAAGTGTTTACCATGGCCCCAGTCCATCTTCTGTGGGGGGGGGGGTGGCTACAAACCACCCCTTCTTGCCAGTTTGTTCTGGTCCTTAGTCATTTGTAAAATATATAAGGTAACTTTAGGGCTAAGCAGACGGCGCAAAGCGCCATCTTCAGAGCCAGGAAGGGGAGGGGAAGCTACATGCTGGGTGCCCCAACACCTTTCCCAAAACGTCCTCGGAGCAGCCGGCCCTCTGCATGGCTGGAGCTCTGAGGATGTCCTCCTGCTGCAGCATCCATACACGCTGCAGTGGAAGAGTTGCCGAAGGTGTGCTGGCAGCCTTTTGCAGTGCACCTTCGGCGACTTGTGGAAGGAGCGCTATTTTAGCGCTCCTTCCAGGGGTGGCAAAGCTGCGCCACAGAGCCAAGGTGTGCGGATACCTCAGCCCTGCGGTGCAGCTTCCTGGGGTGGCCCCGTGCCGCCCGTCTGCAGATCCAGTTTATTACAGTTAAGATGTCAATTTGGATGATTGGAAGATCGAAAAGTTGATAGTTCAAGGCCCAAGTGCCACATGATGGGGTGAGTTCCTGACACTAGTCCCAGCTTCTGCCAACCTAGCAGTTTGAAAGCATACAAATGCAAGTAGATAAATAGGTACCATTTTGGTGGGAAGGTAACAGCATTTGGTGTAGTCATACTGGCCACATGACCACCAGAGCAATCCTTGGACAATGCTGGCTCTTCATCTTAGTAACAGAGATGAACACCACCCCCTACAGTCGGTTATGACTAGACATTCATGTCAAGGGACTACCTTTACCTTTTTTAAATTACTTGTGAACAAATACATGGTCTAATGAAGAAGAGCGAGAAAGAAGAAAAGAATAGCTGCAGGTTAGAGTGATGCAAGAAGATTGAGGGTGTGGAAAACAAAATCAACAGGAAGTCAGCAAACATGAAAACTAACAATTAGTATAGCCATAGTATATTTTGGTTTTTGACTCTAACAGAAAACAATTATAATTTTACTACTCAATTTGCACAATTTAGACATTCTGCATAATTTACACATAACTTGTTATAGAAAAGGAAAAACAAAACTTTCTCATGGATGATGGAAAATATACCACAGACAAGGAGGGGGGAAATGCAATTTCTCATTCTGACACATGGAGCCAAGATTTTCATCTCTTAATTCAAACACATACAAATTCTTGTATGAGCACAGACAGATACATTTCCCCAGTAACATCACGAGGGGGCAGGGAGCAGGGGGTGCAGGCCACATCGGGTGACATCTCAGAAGGGAGATTGGCCTGGTTGGCCCCCACCTCCCACAGTTGCTCCTTGGGACCATGCAGGTACCCCTCAAGTCCATGTGGGTGCCACTCCAAGCCTTAGCGGAGTCTCTGGGCCTCAGGGGGGTCTGTGGTCCAGGCAAGTCACAGTCAACCTCTTTTCCCAGCTGGCACATCTGTTTTTCCAGTTGCTTCAGCCTTCCCCCAGCTGGCACAGCCATTTTCTCGGTCACAGCAGCCTTCCCTCAGTCAGCACAGCCATATTCCTTGGCAGTGCAATCTTCCCTTGGCCAGCGCGGCCTTCCCCTGGTCAGCACAGCTGTTTTCTCAGCTGGCACGACTATTTCTGTGTGACTCCACCCGCAGAAGTCACACCAGAAGTCCTGCCTGGAATCCCCACTCCCAGAAGCCCTACCTCCCCACACTGGGTGATATCCAAGGTGGGAGCACCACTGCATTCCCCACAGGCAGGACTATCCCATGTAGTAGCACACCCTTAAAATGACAATGCAAGGAATCCATGCTACAGTAGATTGCGTGCAGAGTAAATAGAAGGGGAAACCTAGTATAGTTCAGTGAAGAAAGTAATCAAGCACTAACTACTTAAAGAGAGTCAGAGAACCATGTCATAAAGTGAATATGGAAACATTACACCCATCATCAGCACCAGCACCTAGTATCTTCAAGCAATTGTT
Source organism: Phrynosoma platyrhinos (assembly GCA_020142125.1). NCBI lineage: Eukaryota > Metazoa > Chordata > Lepidosauria > Squamata > Phrynosomatidae > Phrynosoma > Phrynosoma platyrhinos. The sequence continues at coordinate 104,399,369 of CM034706.1, forward strand.
GGGGGTCAGCACCAATGGGGACCTCTGATTGGTTTCTTCACCTTTCATGTTTCAAACACCCAGTTGTTTATTAATACTAGCTATCCTTCACTAAGCCACGCCTTCTGATAGCTTTTTAAAATAGACACACAACTTCTAGCTAGGCTGGCCCAAACTTGTACATCAATTCTTTTAATAGCATCCAAAATGTGCTAGCCAAGGCAGCCTCCTGCATCTATGGGGGCATTCACACTCTTTTTTCCCCTCAAGGAGATGTGGATCACCCCACTGATGCTAATTGGGTTTGTTATTCACATTTTGTTTTGGGTTTGTGAATCTTTTCAAGTCATTGTAAACCCTGTGTTATTTGCAGATGCCAAAATTTTGAGATAAAATGGAGTACCTCCCTTCCTTTGAACAATATAGATCAATCTGAATTGATTCCAAAGCATATTCACACTGCCAACAATGCAGATTGATGCAGCTCTTTCAGGAAAACTCAGGGAAAAAAGATACCAAATATCCCAGGTTAAGTGGGGGTTTTGCCAGCTCCCCCCAAAAGTGCATTGAGTGCATTCGGAACATGTATGAACAATAAAGATTCAACCTGGTTTCATCCCAGATTATTTTCGTAGTGTGAATAGGGCTTAAATATAGCATGACCTTGCTTGTGAGGAGCCCTATTCCATTCAATATCCTCTTGCTTAGCTGGCTATAACCTGCCAAACTACAGGAATTAACAAAACATACTTTGCCATGACTTGAATGCATGTATTGAGAAAGTTCTGAAAAAGTGTGCATTATGATTTCTAAGCATGCTTGATATGCATTGAATGCATTATTGATAAACAGCTAAGGGGAAAACAATGTTTTCCACTGTAGTGTGAGAACTGACAGATGGAATAGGAAGATAAGAATGCAAGCATGATATATTGACTGTATCCTGCAGGATAGAATTTCATTCCTAAGATAAAGTGAAGTGCAAAATCTATCCAGCTTCAAATAGGAAAGCTGGTTCCTCATGAAGCTTCAGTAAGTCCCAGGCAAGTTACATTAAACATTCATCAGAATGTTGCTAGCATAATGCAAACAATTTTGATGGGAAGTGTGGACGAGTGAATACAAAACAACAACAACAACAACAACAACAAACAATGCTAGATGATGTGGTTTCTAAAACAACAACAACATTTAAATTGGGCATGGGGGACATGCAACCCTTCAGATCTTGTCAGATGGAACTGCTTATCTGGCTATGAGTGATGAAATGATTGGGGCATTTTTCCCATCATGTGCCTATTCATTTGACTGCCTTCTTTGTTAAATAGTTGCATCCTTTTCCCCAGGATTGGGTAACACATCAAAAATCTTTTTGATTGGAAACAATAGTGGGACAGAAGCCCATTTCTGCTCATCTGAGTATCTTTACTGGTAATTTATGATTTATAAGGTTCTTCAAAAGATGGCCTATGCCCATAATTCCTCAAATATCCTGATCAAAATATTTTAATCACAAAATAAATAAATAAATAAATAAAAATGAAATGAAAAGAACAGAACCTAGCATGTTACACTAAAGTAGGAATGGGCATGCTGTGAGAGACATGCCACCAATTTTTAGCTCCAGAAGACAGCAGAACATTGTGGAAGCTGTCATATTGGGGGATCAGAAAAATGTATATTTTCTAACTGCTTCTTGGACCATTTTGTGTGTAAGAGGTGGCTGTTTGGGGTGGGGAGATCTTCCCACCAGTATTTTAACTATCATTTTTTGTAAGGTTTTAAGCATACTGTGTTTTTAGACTAAGCTGCTTTGAATCCCAATTTTATGGAAAAGTGGGGTACAAATATCATCATCATCATCACATTATTTTTCAGCCAAAGAACTATATTTTGTTTGATTTTTTTAAAGATTGGTGGAGTCTTTGGGTGTGTATGTAAAAATCACAGGCCACACTGGCTTCCTAGACCACAAGTTGTGCATAAAGGAAGCCAGAAACTACTTTGGGAGGTTCAAAGGTAAGTCATATGGTTCATGCCAGGTACTCAGAGCTGCTATCATATTAGTAATGACCAAAAGTTATTCAGATGTGGTGTTTTTGTGAAGTAATATCTCCACAGTGATACACACAGTTCAGTAGTAGTGGACTTTCCTACATAGCTCTGACAAAATTGGTACTTCCACAAAGCATGTCTCTGTCTCTGGAAGCCTCACACATTCTCAAGTTTACCGGCATGTATAAACAGGCTGGTACTGATGGTATCTTTACATTGACCCCAAATGCTATTGCTGTTATCTTTACATTTTTCTTATTGACTCTAAATGGATACTGACATCTACAAAATTCAATGCAGCTTCATTTTATTTTATTTTTTTAAAAAAAATCCTTTTTTCCTCAAAGGTTAACTTGAGTGAGTTTTGATCTAGAGCAGGGGTAGGCAACCTTTCCCCTTTAAGGGCCGAGGGACTTCAGCTTCCAGAAGCCTCAGCCATGTTGGCCAATTGTCCCATGTTGGCCAATAGCTCCTGGGATTCTGGGAGTTGAAGTCCCTCGGCCCTGAAAGGGGAAAGGTTGCCTACCCCTGATGTAGAGAAATAAAGAACCAACAAGTCATGAGTTGGTTCTAAACAGTGATGTCACTCAATGGGTGCAGAGGTTATGGACCACACCAGGTGATGCCTCAGAGAAGAGGTAACAGCTGGATGGACCGTACTCCCTGTGATGTGTGTGTGTGCTTCTGCCAGTGCTACCTGAGATCCAACATTTAGTCACTGTTGTCTTGGTTTTCTCCATGAAGAAGCAGTGCATACCCCTTCTATCTCTTTCCACTACAACTCTTGCCCAGCTGCCCCTCCCCTGGCAGTCCTGGGTGAGCAGGCAAATAGACAAGAGAGTAAGCAGGAGGGGAGGGGTGAACATTCCTCCCCCTCAGGCTGCTCCTGCCTGACTTTTTCTCTAGGAGGAATCATAGAATCATAGAGTTGGAAGAGACCACAAAGGCCATCCAGTCCAACCCCTTGCCATGCAGGAACTCAAAATCAAAGCATGCCCAAGAGATGGCCATCCAGCCTCTGTTTAAAGTCCTCCAAAGAAGAGTACACCACACTCTGAGGGAGTATGTTCCACTGTTGAACAGCTCTCACTGTCAGGAAATTCCTCCTAATATTAAGGTGGAATCTCTTTTCCTGCAGCTTGCATCCCTTGTTCCAGGGCCTGTTCTCTGGGGCAGCAGAAAACAAGCTAGCGCCCTCCTCAATATGACATCCCTTCAAACATTTAAACAGGGCTATCATATCCCCTCTTAACAGTCTCTTCTCCAAGCTAAACATAGGGGGGAAGCAGACGGGCGGCCATGGGCCGCCCTGGGAAGCTGTGCCACGGGGCCGAGATATCCCCACACCTCGGCCCCGTGACACAGCTTCGCCACCCCTGGAAGGACCTAAACTTCCTACCCAGACCCAACACAACCAGCTACTACCTGCACTGGCCCACAAGGTGGGAGGGTGTGCCAACTGTAGGGATAGGAGGTCGAGATCGGACTATATATCACTGCCAGCCCTAATCAAACATCAGTTCATCAGCTTGTAGAATCATGGCACTCCATGTCCTCCTCCTTTCCTACAACATACAAATATGGCCTTCTACCCTGCAGCATCCTGTAGAGGGGAAACAAAACCAAATTTCCACATATCTGCATAAAAAAATGTTATTTACTACTCTATTATTCATTGTGCTTTGATTTATCAACAATAATATTAATTCAGTGCAGTCCTCATATGAAACAATCAACATGTGTATTTATTTTTAATAGGGATTGTAGAATAATAAAGAACACTCTCCAACAGATTACACAGTTTTTAAAAAATAGGATTTTCAGGCTTAAGACAAGAGCAGAAGTGCTTCCTTGTTGAAAGAGCAACATACTATATATATGGATCAGAAAAATTGTAAAATACAGAGTACACTATAAAAGTACATTATAAAGCTTCTAATTATATTTATGACTGCTGAACAAGTGTGATGTTAGACAAAAAATATCAAGGATAATATTTTTTTTTATACTACAATACCTGTATGTATATTGTTCTCTAAGATAATATGTGTTTTAAGATTAGCGACACCTTCCCAATATAGTTATCCAAATTACAATAATTATGTGTTATAGTTTTGGATAAGAGAGATCCTTTCCTTCTGTCAATACAAATTATCTTTTTAAACCACAAAATGGCTGCCCCCCCAAAACAACACAAATTTATTTCATCTACCACCAATAATGCATCTATGTGGTAGCAACTCTATAGCAGTTCAAATATATTTAAAATACATTAGGTACTAGAATCCTATAAAAACCATGACCATTCTAATTGACAAAAAGTTTGTTTGTCATGTGCTGCCATATTGATATCATATAGATCAGTGCTACTCAAAGTGGTGGCCTGTGGACTTGTGTCAATTGGTGACTGGCAAATAGTGAATTTAAAAGAAAGAAAGAAAAAAAAGTTGTAGCCAATGGGCAGAAATATGCTGCTAATTCATGCACATGGGGAAAAATGAGTATGTCACAAAACATCATTTCAGATATAATGTCATAGCTTTCAAACACTAATCTGGGGAAATACTGGAACTCTTTGGAAGATTAGTAAGAGTTTCTCACTGAGAAGATCATTAACTACAGTTCTACAGCCCACAAAGATCAATCTTCATCTGCAAGATGAACTTCAAGGCAATGGATGTCACTAGGTTGTTGTTTTCTTTTCATTCACACTGACTAACACTCTGGCTTTGCATAAAGAAAATGGGATAGCAACTGAGGGCCTGTACAGATTGGCCACAAGGGCTGACCTGTACTTGGAGTCGGGGTGGGGTGACCACATGCCATCACCCTGACTCCGTCCCAATGCCACTGTCACACTGCATGCCCACTGCATGGCACACGGCATCAGGGTGCTCCCCTGGCCCATCTTGTAGACACGCTGTGCCAAAGGAGCGCAGAAGAGCTGGATCAGGGCCGTGTCGTGTGGTTGCCGCAGCCCTGATCCGGCACTCCCAGGGGCAGCACGGAGCTGCCCCTTAGGGGCCATCTGTATGACCCCTGAGTCAAAAATGTTTTTCTCTGTCCAGGGTAGCATGTGGGAAATATGTAGGGACTACTTGTTGATGGTAAGTATGGCTGAAAGCAAAAGTAAAAAAACAAAGAGAGTTGAGCACCCTTTTCTCTTTCTCCAACTACTTTATTTTTCTGTCTATCACTCATTTTCCCCCTCTCCTTTTTCCTTCCAACCCAATAGGTTTCCAAGGAAGAGACTGATCACTCTTGTCAGAACAGATGATTGAAATGATGGGCCTTTAAAATGAGATCAAGAGCTTCATTAAAACTTAGAGACATGGATTATCCATAGTTTAAGACATAATTCAATCATTCAGTCAATCAATCACTTCATTTGCATCCCACATTTTCCCCAATAGTGAGACTCAAGAAGGCTAAAAATGATCACGAATCCTTGGCAATTCATGGGAGATCTTTCTCATCATACATATCAATGCATGAATAGCTCTTTGAAGGTAGAAAAGTGTGAAGATACTTGCATACATATTAATATTTTTTTTAAAAAAAGTGAAATAAAATTAATCCATTTTTTTAACCAATTCACAGATCGTATGAAAGAGGAATACAATACTATTTGATCAGAATTATTCTGACTGAAGGAAGAAGCATATTGAGACTTTTCAATATTTTACAGAAGGCACAAATGATGAGAACTTGCTACTGTTTGTCATTTTTAATCTGGACCTGTATGTTTAATGAGTCACTCACTTCACCGTCATCAAAAAGGACTAATATGTATTTGAAAACTGAAAGGATAGTGGGTCTATCAAAGGATCATGGAAAAACATTGCATCGAACCAAGAGGGGATGGATGTGGAATCAATTTTTTTTACTGGAAGAATATACTGGTCCAGATACTCAATATGTGGGCAAGGTAAGTACTGCAATCCATAGATGACATACAATGACAAATTCTTGAAAAAATATATAATCTATTTTAGTTTCTCAGGAGCAGCACTGAAGCAATTTAGATTGAACATGCCTGTCTACTGGGGAGAAATAAGATTTTACACTTGATAATTCTTGGAATCCTTCTGCTTTATGGGAAGGGTGTACAATTCTCTGGCTGCAAGCTATATATTTGTAGGAAAACATTTTTTATTTAGCCATTTTAATGTATTCCCTCAGAATAGAAATGTATGGTTAGTGTTTGGCAAGGCAATGAATGCAATATATGGTTGCCAGTAAAATCAGCTAGATAGTTTGCATCCAGGAACTAGCATGCAAAATATGTGAACTAGGAGCACTTGTTGTCAGGAGCATAGACTCAGGTATGCCCCAAATATTGTGTGATGAGAGTTTCTCTAATCAGCATCCAAATCAAGAGATAGAGAGAGGTCTAAAATTATTTTAATCCCAATTAAAGTAGACCTGTAATGCTGATTTAACAGCCAACAATTAATTCAATGAGCTTATTCTAGTTGAGACTGACAACTGAATTTAGCTCAGAATTTTAACAGAAGCCTCAAACAGATGGCCCAAAGGCCAATCCAGGGTGGGGAGTGCAACATGATGCATGCCCCTGGATCATGCAGAGGTCATGCAGAGGCCACACCGATGTCACCTAATGCAGCCCAAACCTGGTGGAAAATGGAGCATTTTCTTACCACTCCTTATTGTGGCCCATTTAGAACTGTGATAGCAGCTGTCCTCTGGACCACAGTCCTGTAGCAGTCCCATGGTGATTGGGGCAGGAGCAGCTTCTGGCCGCTCCTTTTGCCCCATCTGTTTTATCCCTGAGGCATTTAAAATCATTAAGCCCCTAAATAGAAATGCATACACGCAAGTTCATGATATGTTACATGTAGCAACCAGATAACTGCTGAAACAATTCTGAAAATTAGGCCAGAATTATTATAACCATTGTGCAAGCTTGTAACTTATTTATTTATTTAGGAAATTTAAGGAACATTATTCATTTAAGTTTTGTACACCCCTGGATCATACAAACATAATGGATGTTTGCTCTCTACCCTACCCTTTCTGATAGGAGCTAAAAGCAGATAACAAACTCCATAGCACATACTTAAAATTACAGCTGTAAAAATCAAAGATTTTTGAAAAATTCAGTTAAATCCACAATGCAAACATGCTTAAAATGAAATAAAATGTTTGCATGATATTTTGGAAGCATATACAAATATTGTGTCTCTGTGTTTAGATAGACACATAGCCTAAAATAAGGGCTCATAGGGATCTGATAATTACCAGAATGTGTTGTGGTTTGAGCACTGGACTGCAGCTCTGGAGGCCAGGATTGAAATCCCCACTCGGCACTAGAAACACACTGGATGACCTTGGGCAAATCATACTCTCTCAGCTTCACAGAAAGGCAAAGGTAAACTTCTGAACAATTTTTGCCAAGAAAATCCCATTGATTTGCTTTAAGATTGCTAAAAGTCAGCAACAGCTTGCAGGCACATAACAACGGATTTAAAAAATTAAAAGGAGTTATAAAATACATGCCATTCTAAGACATAAACAAACTTCAACTAAAGTCAGTATATACCTACCCAAGAATTAGGGTCTGTGTCCCACCAGCAGGCCCAAGACAAAATGGGAGGATGTGGCAGAGAGCCATCTCAGATGTAGCATCCCACTTATGAATGTCCTCCCCTTGGAGGCCTAACTGGAACCAATTTGGGTTTCTTTCTTTCTGGCATCAAGCAAAAGCATGACTTTTTATTAAAGCCTTTGGGGACTCATTTATTTCAAGTGTACATGTATATGGTTTTACAATAAATACTTTTTAAAGTGGTTTTAACTGTTGCTATACTTTATAGGGTTTTTTCATCTTGTTTAAATTGTTTATGCTTTTTAATCTGGAAATGTTTTAAATAATTTATATTATATGCTGTCCTCAGCTTCTGTGATAAAAAAGTGTGGGACAAAAATGTTTTAAGAAAGAAAGAAAGAAAGAAAGAAAGAAAGAAAAGAGTGCAGAGGGTGAAGAGGGGAGACCCTTTAAAAATCAGCAGGAATTTGGCAGCAAAGATAGCTATTAAGAAAGGTTTGGGATATGATTATTAGGTGATAGAAAAAAAGTGTGTTCCATATTTCATAGCCAACTAACCTGATCTACAACTTTCACACCATTATGAGAGTCTGAACATAGTCTAATTTACCTGAGTTTCTCCCAAGCTTTCTACCATCTTCCTTGAATACTATTATATTAAATGGTATGAGAGCTTTTTAAGTCTGCTTTCTTCCTATGAGCTCATACTAAAAACTGCTCAAAGAAGCTAGAAAGTCCTATAAGACTTGATGCAATCATATTCTAAATGAGGTCAAAAGAGCAGGACATATTGATGTACTATTGTCCTGGTGATACAGTGATGAAGCCACACATCTCCTCCTACAATAGCGGTCCCCAAAGGGATGACACATCACTGTGCCCTGTCCAAAGGGTGGATGATGTCTTATGTGCAATGGAGTGCTGAATTAGCTCTTTTTATGTGTTCCACACCAAAGGTAGAATCTAGAACAGAGGTGTGTAAAGCGTAGACCCAAAGTTACATGCAGAACCAAGGCTGTTTTGGGCCTAAGCAGATGGGCG
>CM034706.1:104414844-104429617 GCA_020142125.1 Phrynosoma platyrhinos
TATGCATGCTTTTGTTGCTCCACTATTGACTACTTTGACTAATGTGTGGTCTAATTTAGGGATGCTCAGGTGGGAGCACATAATTAATTATACACATTTATTTATTAATTTGACTTGGTATTTTGCACAACAGCTCATATGCAAATCAAGAAAGCACCATGCAAAAAGTATTTTAATGTAATCATAATATAATGATCCAATAAATCTGGAAGTTAATTTTATAAATTATTCCAAATAATTCTGAAATCATAATCAATGCTTCTTTGAGTCTGTATTTTGGGAGGAAAGTGGGGTACAAATAAATATATCATCATCTTCATCATCATCATCATCATCAATGGAGCAAGGAATAGATGTATAAAAAAAGGGAACTCCACCTAAGTTAAACTCTTGGAAAGCCACTCTTAAGCCTATCCCCATGTCAAAAGGCAAGGTATGCTCTTGTGAGTCTAAATTTGTCAAGAAGGCAGGAAGGACTCTTTTAAAAACAATTTTACAAAATGTCTATCTGTTATTATTTAATTATCAATAGACATACACTATATGAATTTGGATTTTCAGTAGCTTGAGCAGAGATATGCAAGATGCTTATCTTATACAGCTTCTGCCAACCTAGCAGTTCAAAAGCATGCAAATGCATATAGATAAATAGGTACCACTTCAGTGGGAAAGTAAATAGTGTTCTGTGCAATCACGCTGGTCACATGATCACAGAGTAGTCTCTGACAATTCTGGCTCTTCAGCTTAGTAATGGAGATGAGCACCTCCCCCTATGGTCGAACATGGCTTGACAACCTTGTCAATGGGGAATAATTTTACCTTTATTTTATACAGAGCTACATACATAGGTCTTGCATATAATTTTGGTCCTGAGATTTCAGTGCCAAAACTGAGATCTAGTAGTGACTCATTGTAATGTCACAGGAGCAGGCCTGGAACTGTCATAAAGGGTAGCCCTTGGTGATGTCATTCACCAGAATAACTTAAGCATAGTTGCATGAAGTGAACCATTCAAAGAAAACAAGACCCATGTAATCTAAAAAATAATAATAAGAGAACAGTCAGGCCATGTGATCTAGCAACTCTGTTTAATGGGGTTTAATACATTTTTCATCTTAGTCTAATAAAGGGGGAAAACATAGATGTTTTGCAAATGATTTGCAATTTACACACATGTAAATTATAACACTGTATGCCTAGTAGGCTTAATCATTTTGAATGGGCAATCAAAACTTGAACAAAAGAATGTGAGCTTTTCTTAGGTTTTAGTACTTGATGTAAGCTCCATTGAAATGTATGGTACTTCTTCTTCTTCTAAGAACTATTTCTTTATTACAGATTATAACAATATAATAAAAGATATAAAAATAAAGAATAATAAATAAGAAAGATAGATATAAAGATGAAGATAAGAAACAAATAAAAAATAATACAGATTATTTCCAATATTTCTCTTAGCAGTGATATAAAATACAATAATTTCATCCTTTATCCATTACCATTTACACCAGTTCTCTTCTTTCTGTAACAAATTCTTACTAATCATCAACACCAAAAGTTGACAATCTTTTTCTTTTCTTTTTCTTCAAAAGGTCAATAAGAGTTTCCCATTCATTAACAAATATCATCAATGACCTTCTAATTGAATATTACAATTTGCCCCTTTCTGCTAAGTCTGACAATTTCAACAACAACTTTCCCATGGTTGGCAGTTCTGAATCATTTCATCTTTCAATATATAGTATTCTTGCTGTTGTTATCATATACTGCAGCATTTTTCCATGGGGCATCTCCACCTCCACCTCCAACAGTTCCAAAAGAAACAACAGTTTAAACTGAATTTTAATCTTTACAAACCTCTGCATCCATATATGTATTTGGGAATGATTATTTTTGAAGTTGAAGGCTTTCATAGCTGGCATCCATACTTTTGTGGATTTTTCAGGCTTTGTGGCCATGTTCATGAAGAATTTATCCCTCTGAAGATACCAGCCAAAGATGCAGGTGAAACATCAGGGATAAATTCTTCCAGAACATGGCCACATAGCCCAAAAAACCCACAAAAATAATTATTTTTAGCTTTTTAACATGTCTACCACATATGACAAAATGTCCCTTCCTGTTGTTCATACTTCCAACACACATTAGAAATACTTTTATACATTCAAGGCAGTTTCTCTGGCAGTATCACTGGTACATCACTTTACAGAAATGTTATTTAAAATCATAACACAAATTTCAATCCCTTTGACCACATATGTTCTCATTGATGCATCTGTATATTATACCCTTTTTAATCATACATTATTTAACCTGGTCTTCTTCCATTTTATATTTTAATAAAAATGTACATTTTAGAGTTTACATGTTCATCATCTGTACATAAGTATATTTCAAATTCTGACTTGTTTTGTTCAAAACCATACATTCTTTTATCCATTTTTAATATTTCTGTTAATTGTACATAAAAAAACTTTTGAAAACTACAGTCAGCCCTCAGTACCCATGGGGATCCATTCTGGAGCCCCCTGTGGATACCAAAATCTGTGGATGCTTAAGTCTGCTGTCCCCAACAATGGTGCACACATGAGGCTGCACCACCATGAAGGACAAAGGGATGGGTGAGTGGGCTGTGGGAGGTGTCACAGGACTTCCAGTGGGCTGACAGTAGGGTTGTGGTGAGAATGGTGAGGAGGCCCCCGACCTCTTTGCTCCCCTCTAAGTGATGGTGTACCCTGGAAGCTACTTGCCTGTTCCTCTTTACTCTCTGACGGCAGTGGTGACAGTGGCAGTGACCTCCTAGGTCCCACTCTTGGCAGAGGGATCCTTGGAAAGGGGGAAGGAAGAAGGAAGGATGGCAGCCCTGCCCTCCACCCTCACCGCCACCTCCTTTGGTGACCCCCTCCTCTGTCTGCTGGCAGAAAGCAAGGAGGCCAGCCTCAGTGGAAGAGACAAAAAGGAAGGGAAGGAAGGGATTGCCAAGGGAGGTGGCAGTGGTGGTGGCAAGTGTGGCAGGCAGCACTGCCATCCTTCTTTCTTCCTTCCTCCTTTCCAAGGAGCTCTCTGCCAAGAGGAGGACCCAGGAAGTCACTACCACCACTGCCACTGGAGAGTGAGTGTTGTAGAATTTGAACTATGGGCTTTGGCCCCACAGCCCCTGGGTCCTTTAGCAGAGCAAAATTAGAGAAGGAATACCACAAATGAAATACAAACAGGATAAATTTATTAATGTGCACAGTCCCAGGAGAAATTCGTGTTTCCAAACCTGGGCAAAGGACAAGGAAAATGGCTGTTGTTTTTATACCCAAACAGACAAAGAACTCTTACATCTTATTAGATGCTCTAAACTTTAAACATATAGAATTCTAAGCAATGAGAGTAAATATCTATGCATACATTATAATCTGCTTAGGGTACCATTTGTGCCTGACCCAATGCATTCCAGGAAAACATCTTATCAGCAGAGACTGTTATTTCCAAGACCTTTCAGGGTCTCTCTGACAGATTTATTGTTATGGCTTTATGATGCATCCTGGCACCTCTTTGTTACAGCTTCAGGGTCCCTCTAAGGCCACTGTGTAAATAAACATTTTAACCTTCCTGGACTTAAACATTCTGGCCATGTATTTCTGTGTTAAAGGTATCAGTTCTTGCAGGCCTCTAATTTCTACACACAATAGTACACATTTCCAACTTAGGCATATAAAACATTGATTATCATTGATTATCAAATTATGACTACTTCGTGAGGAAGAGCAGACAAGTGGCTTTCAGGGTGCATCATCACCTGGAGGGGAGCAGAGAGGTAGGAGTTTCATCTCCCTGCATTCATCAGCCCGCTTTGTCTCTAATGGTGGTGCATCCTTATGCACACTGCCATTGGGAACAACATGGGCTTGCCATCCGTGGATACTGAAATCCATGGATGGCAAGTCCATGGACACTGAGGGCAAACCGTATATCCCTTTGCTTCCAGCTGCTGTCTTGATTTAATTATGTATCCCCTCTTGTACAACATCAAGAGGTTTTGGCACAATTGCCATTTATTTTTACCTGTTGTTTCAATTCTATAAAGGACTTCTTGTGCTGAAACCCATGAATACATTTGGGCACATACCATGGGTATATATCTGTTCCATATTCTTAATAATGTACATCATACAAAATTATTTTTTAAAGTCTATGTTTACTTAACTTTATAATACCATAAATATCCATGCCATCCAAACCTCATGTTGTGCCCTTCTAATTCTAATAATCTTATTTCTCAACATCATCTGGGGCTCAACAGATGGCCCCATGCTGCCCCTGTTAGTGCTGGATTGGGGCCATGGCAACCATATGCCGCGGCTCCGATCCAGCACTTTGTCACTCCATAAAGAGCTTGCAAATGCTGCTCTTTTTTAGAGTGGCAAAAAGCCACCCTTGCTGTAGTGGTGGCATCTTTTCAGCACTCCTTTGGTGCAGCGTGTATGAACGCTGTGCCAAGGGACTGCCCTGACACCACCGTCTATCTGTTTGAGTGGGCGGCATGAGGATGATATGGGGGAAGAGTCAGTGAGTCGATTCTATCCCCAGGCCGGCCCTTGTGGCTGGTCTGTACAGCTCACCAATTTTCAACCAAACTAAACAATAGGCCATATAATATAATTTCAGATCCAATAAGCTCAGTCCTCCTCACCCTTGAGTAACTTGTAATGCCTTATATTTGATATGCCCATCCCCTGCCATATAAACTTGGTGATATCTTTTTGCCATTGCTTATATGGCACCTCAATTGTCAAAACTGGTATTATTTGAAATAAGAATATAATTCTAGGTAACACATTTATTTCCCCTGCAGAACTTCTCCCTAACAACACAAATTTAGTCTCTACCATTGTAAACTATCCTTTTTGAATTCATTTCATGTCTTCTTGTAATTATTATGAAATAACATACAATTCATATTTAACATTATAATCCCTAAATAGTTAACTTTCTTCTCAATTTTAAAATCAGGGTTTTTTAAAATCCTTATTTTTCACCAACATATTTGTTATTTATTATTAATCTTAAAGCCTGTCAAAGTGCCATTTAAAAAAAAAAAATCAACAGATATGTACCCTCCAAAGGGTTTTTGAAGGCTATCACTAAATCATCAGCAAATGCACATAATTTATACATTTATTTATAAATCTTTATTCCCTTAATTCTCTTACTTTGCCTTATATCTTTGTTGAGAACCTCATGCACCAAAATAAAAATAAAAATAAAAACAGAAACAATAAGCATCCTTGTCTTGTTCATTTTTGAATCTCGCACAGTCTTGTTAATTCCTGATAGACAATTATCTGGGCTTTTTGTGAAGTATAAATTAATTTATTCCATTTAATAAAATTATATCCAAAATTCATATATTGTAGAATGTTAAAGAAGAAATTCCAATTTAAATTGTGAAAAGCATTTTCTACATCCAGGAAAATTAATGCAGCTTACTTTTCATTATGTTGTAATTGTTGCTGCTGCTGCTGCTGTTGTTGCTGTGCCTTCACATTGCTTCTGACCTATGGTGACTCTAAGGTGAACCTATCGTAGGATTTTCTTGGCAAGTTTCTTCAGAGTTTGCCATGGCCATCCTGTGAGGCTGAGAGAGTGTGACTTGTCCAGGGTCACCCAATAAGTTTCTATGTTGGAGGCAGGATTCGAACCCTGGTCTCCAAAGTCCTAGTCCAATGCTAGTTATATGAAAAGAAACTGTAACACTTATTGCTATAGGAAGTATATGATGTCTTGATCAAGTTCCAACTCAATAATCATATTTACATCAGGTGCAAGTTTACTTTGTTGTCAACTGCTCTCAAGTCTACCTCAACTCTGTGGATGAGACAGCTCCAAAATTCCCTCTCCTCAACTGTTCTGCTTAGCCCCTGCAGGTTCTTCCTCTCTTTCTACAGCCCTCTACCTTTCCCAGCATCATTGTCTCATGATGAGGCCACAGTGTGACAATCTCAATTTTGTCATCTGACTTCCAGGGACAGTCAGGCTTGATCTGTTATAGAACTTTTTTTTTTTTTTTTTTTTGTCCTTTTGGCTGTCCACAGTATCCTCAGCACTTTCCTCCAGCATCACATCTCAAATGAGCATATTTTCTTTCTGTTGACTTTCTTCATTGTCCAGCTCTCATATCCATACATAATGATGGGGAATACAATGGCTTGAACTATCTTCACTTTGGTGTTTGGAGCTATATCTTTGCACTTCTGGATTTCTTCCCTTACTTTCATAACTACTCTTCCTAGTCCTAGTCCTCTTCTAATGTCTTGACTGCAGTGTCCATTCTTCTCAATATTTAATCCAAGGTATGGGAACTCTTTGACTATTTCAGCTGATTACATAACAAATAGTTCCCTCCAGATACTACTTCCTCTGAGTCTTTTATCACATACAACACAAAACCCCAGCCCCTCTCTTATGAAAGTGCTGGCTCAAACCTCACTTAAACCTCTCTGTGAGGTCCTCTCTTCTAACTCTCCTCTCTCTTAAACTAATTTCTTTTTTTTCTTCTCAGAGTTTTTGTCCCTTGCATACAACACTTCCACTGTGATAGGTTGGGCACAGCTTGGCAGTCTGCCCCGACACTCATACCAAGTTTGGTTACAGCTCAACAGGCAGATGTTCCAAAGGTGTCTTTGTTACAGGTTAAAACTGTTCTTATCTTCCTTACTAATATGACTAGAAACTTTTATAGTCAATTATTTGAGACTGGTATTTTCAAGTTCCTCCCATTAGACCCAGATGGCCACCCTGTGCCACCTCCTCCCATTTGTCATCAGAAGAAAATGCAGACAATGGAGAGGGGCATTTAGCAGAGATCTTTGTTTACTAGTCCCCATCCTTTCAAAGCCCCATAGCAATAGCAATAGCTAATACATTTCTGTATCATTTATCAGTGCACTTAAGCACTCCCTAAGCAGTTTACAATAGAGATTATCACACAGAGGAAACAAGTGTCCTCCTCCCATCATTAAATTGCCATTAAATCCTCTTAATAGCATGATCAGGGGGAAGATTATCACACCCCCGTGTGCTTCTCCCTTTCTTGTCCTGTCTGTAAACTGTCCTGTCTGGAGACATCATTTGTTATTAATGTTTGCCTCCTGTGTGATAATGTCCAATGTGTAAGCTAATTGCCCCCAACAAGATGGGTACTCATTTTAGCAACCTATGGAAGAATGCGATGCTGAGTCAACCCTGGAGCGGTGCCTGGGATTGAACTCCCAACCTTGTGGCTGTGAATAGCTGCAATACTAGCATTTAACCACTGTGCCACCAGGGCTCCAAAGCACCACTACCATTTCAGGTTGTCATTATGCTCCTAAAGCACAAGGACTATTTGTAAACGAACATACAAACCAACAATAGCTTGCCCTGACCAGCACAACCCAAGCACAACCCACTTATCATTATCATTATAATTATCATTATCACCATTCCTGCTTCCCAAATTCAATAGGAACTCAAAATGGCTCACAATGTAAAAGAATAATACAAATAAAACATAAAAAATAGAATTAAACTGTTATCATTCATGCAACATGGTCCAACAGGGAGAAGTGAAATGAAGAAGGGAGCAGTGGCACCAGGCATGACCTAGTAAAGCCTGCCTAGGGCCAACAAAACAGGCTGCAGACTAACACAACCTATTCAATAGCCAAGGGAGTACTGAGCATGTCCCCACTAAGGGAGAATAAAAATCAACAAGACTGCAGTAATGGCCAGGAACAAGGCCTACAAGGCCCACCAACATAACTCACTCCCTACAAACATCGTAGTGAACCAGGCTTACCAGCACTGGCATCCCTAGGGTTGGTGGCACCCAGTGAGGGAACTTATGGTGTGACCCCCCCCCCCAATTGTCCTCTTCCTATTTCACACCATACAAAATCCTTTTTTGTACTAATGTTACTCATAAATCATAATTCCCATGTACCACTGAATGTCATGCTACTAGTTGTGACATAAAACAACTAGCAAAATTAAAGTTATACTTTCAAATTACAATATCATATGCACAACCTAAATGTATTTACATATATATAGTGAAGATTGGGTTAAAATGTAATATTTTAAAAGAAAAAAATAAAACAATATTTTTTTTAAAAAATAAAATTTTGAAATATTGAAATTTTAATTTTAAAAAATTATGGGGCCCTTTCTTTCTTCTCCCACTGAGCTTCACCCCATTCCCACCATCTCTGTCACCCTTGCTCTATGGGGGCTGAAAGGACATAACAAGCCTCAGCTCATAATGAACCCTAATAAGCTCTATTGTCATGTGGCACAGTCCCCCAAACCCTAGGCCCAATGGGGCCTACCAAAACTGTCAGGCTGCAGCAGTGGCACCAAGCAACGCCTAGCGAGACATGCACCAACACAAAGACAATGCTGCAGTGGCAATGGGCAATGAAAATCATCCAGCCCCTACTTCACATCACAAGGCCCATCTCTCAAGCCCAACAAGGCCTGTTGTGACCCTGTCACAGAACGTGGTCCACAAACAAGGCCCCATGGGGCTGAAAGAAGCCAATGGCCAACAACAGAGTGCAGACAAGGCCCTACAAGCCCAAAGGAAGATGCCCAAATAAACTGGAAATGAACATCCAGCCAATGCCATTATTTATGTATGTGTGTATTATCTTTTCCTTCCTCGATTTTCTGGGGTTCTACAGCTCATGTGTTAAGTCAGTTCCAATTTCCAATGATCAGGGGCTATGCAGACAGGCAGCTCTGGACCACCCCTGCTAGCTGTGGATTGGGGCCGCAGCAACCTCACACCATGGCCCCGATCCTCCCTTTTGCTTCCCCTAAAAAAGCAGCAAAATGCCGCTCCTTTTAGGGGTGGCAAAAGGCCACCATAAGAGCCAGCGCTGTGACTCTTCTGCACCCTTTCGATGCAGCGTGTCTACACACTGTGCTGGGAAGGCGTCCTGATGCCATGCGCCATGTGTACAGGTGTGTGGTGTCAGGACAGCATCAAGCTAGTGTTGGGGCAGCCAGTGTGCAGCTGCCCTGCCCCAACTCCACCTCCAGGCTGGCCCTTTAGGCTAGTCTGCAACACAGCTCAGACTATTACTTAGCATAGAGTGTGCAGAACACATGAGAGAGAGAGAGAGAGAGAGAGAGAGAGAGAGAGGTTTGACTAGATTGGGAGAGCCAGTTTCTATTAAATGATCTGAAATTGCAGATGTCATATAAAGAAAACTACCAGTTTAGAATACTTGAGGTGGCATATGCTGATATAACTTTCAGTTACACAAGTGTATGTATTTGAAAAGAAACATTCTAAATTTTCTTTTGCCACCTTCTGCAACACTCCTCTTCTTTACTATACAATAGTGGCTGGGAGGTTTTCAGGCACCAATCTCATTGTCTTGTCACCACTGGGCAATGCATGTTACCTTGCACTGCTGGGAAAAAGGAGCAACCACAAGGTGGCTCCTTCTCCCATTGAATAAGTCCAGCCAGAGCATTCTTGGATACAGTGGCTGGGCAGAAGTGAATCTGTATCCACAAGCTGCTGTTATGCACCTTATGAAGAATTAGTGAAAAGGAAGCAGCCTCAATCACTAGGTGATAAAGTAAGTATGCTGGTGGAGACTTACGGGTTTATTGTACTGTTCTTGAATAGTGGAATAGAAGCAAAATTTTAACGGCAATGGTAGGATCCTACTGCATGACCTTGTGGTGGGCGGTAACTATTGTATAGTCATTCCATGCTTCTGCCACTCCTTTTAATGAATGGGGAAACCCTTTAAATAGCTGTTAATTGCACTGTTTATCTATTATTGAAGTATTTGTAACAGGGCATTCCTGAGGTAATTCAGAGATTGATGATCCCATGTGGCATGAGTGTGCATTACTTCCTTCTCCCCCTCTCCCTGTCTCTGAATATCCATAGACATTCTACTACCAGTGCTGAGAAGAGAAGTATTGGATCTTTTCTCAAAGCAGGCTTCTCTGTGCCCCCCCCTCCCCACTACAGTCATTCCTTCTTTGCCAGGATGGAGAACAGAAATAAGCTTCTACACACACACACACACATTCCCAAAGAAGGAGCAGGTAGAAGTGGGGAGGGCAAGTAGACAAGGTTAAGTGGAAATCTGGAAGAGAGTGTGCAGGGACACTCTTAAATAGTAGAATAGAAGCAAAAAAAAATTAACTACAATGATAGGGTCCTCTATGGCACAAAAAGCCCCATCATGCTATTGAAGAGAAGTGCAGTATTAAAAGTTCTCAAACCAGTATGTTTTGAGGTTTTTTAATAATGCAATCACAGAAAGAGCAGGGTAGGGCTGAGGCGATAATCTCTTTAGAGTCTGCCAGTGTGGTTTTTGAGACAGTCCAAATTATACATACAAAAATATTATTTGTTGGCTTGTTTGTTTGCTGCCATTCTAATGCAACCCATCAGTGTGGTAGCAGCCAAATGTGCTTAGCAGAACAACTGAGGTTCTCATTTCTGAGAGCATATGGCAACTATTCCAGTGGTATATGTGGTGCCCCAATACAGCCCTCAAAAGAGAGCAGAAAACCTGTAGAACAAAGCAGTGCAGAACTACGTTGGGTGATCAATCTGGCTGTCTGCTTCTAAAGGTGAAGTTTTTCAGTGACTTGTCTGTCTCAGTGAGGTTTTATGTGTAGTCACCTTGAAGAGGAAACGAAACACGATCGAGTAACTGTCACAAACATCAAGCCTTCCCACACCTCCTTGCATATGCCTCATATTTCTGATCTTGTTCTATTTCCCTGGAATGATTTGTAAGTTCAACTCTATCATAAAACTGAAAGACAAGTATGACTCGTACTCAAAAATAAAGTGATGTATGTGTATATCTGTCATTGTGAGTGTGAGGGATCAACAACATTTTTTATTTCTGGTATATCTTACTGCATTCATCAATACATTCATTCTGTACTGCTTTCACAGTTATCTGCTGTTATTGTTATTGTTGTTTTAATCTTCCTGAAAATTTGAATTTAGAGATTTTTTTCTTTAAAAATAGCATTTATTTATAGATTTGCTCTAAAAAGTTTCTAGATAGTTTTTTGGGAGGAAATATCAGGAAAGATCATGAATTAGCATATATACATCTTCATATTAGCCTTGAAAAATACAACTCCAGTAGTCTGTATTCCTCAAGCAACCTTTGCATGTGAGAATAAATTTGTACATAACGGGAAAATATTAAAGACCCAATTCGGTACTATAGCAGTCTAATAACAAATGGAATAAGAAAAGAATAAAGAAAGTACCATATAAATACCATATATATATGATTATAAGTCATCTCATATATACATTGAGGGCATTTTGGGTCCATCGATAAGTCAAGGATAAATTTAGGGACAAATTCTTTACATATCTGTGAAATGTTGGGAAAATTCTTTACAGAGAGTTGTTGAGTGGCATTACTATATAGTTAACTCTCATGAACTAATGCATGAGAGTTAACTATATATGTCTGATACATTGAGTTGTGAGGTATTTTCTGACATAAATGAAATTGCATCATACAGAGATTTAGTGATAGGGTTATCATAGCAGTTAGGTTTAATGATAGGGTTTAATGCACACTTTCAACACTTTCTGAACCCCGGGATAAATCCAGTCCTTCCCTACATGAGCCAGTCTCCTGACAACCATAATATGTTGTTTCTGCATCTTGTTACTGCAATTTAGCAAACAAGCAAATAATGACATGAGGGTTTTATCCCAATGTCCCAATGCATTTTGTCTCATGGGATTACAAAATATACCCTAATAATGAAAAGCAGCTGAACTTTTTGGATATTTTTTGCTTAGCTGTGTTTCTTTTGCTCTTCCCCCCCCACTCCCACCCCCAAAAAAGAAAGGAACATGGGAAGTAGTTGAATCTTAGACACTGGCCTGAATTCTATTTCCTAGCCAATTGGAAGAAAGAGACTGGCACATAAATGTATGGGTAAACTAAGGGCCACTTTATTAACCTTTTAACTTGATTTGCAGCAAGGCTGCAAAGTGCATTGCTTGCTGAAGCAGGTGCATATTTTCTCCCTCCCCAGTATTTCAGTAATAAGGGACCTCAGAACTCAGAGACAAATAAATAAATACAGTTTCCAACCAGTTGGTCCATTTTAGGAAGACTGAAGATCTGCACAACTTGGCAATAGGAAAGGTCCAAAATTAAAATAGGCTAAACTTCTTTGGGCCACATAGGTTTTAATTAAATATTAAATAATTATATTTATTAGTTATAATAAATATTATTAATATATTTTATATTTTATATTATTAAATATTATTAAATATTAATTATTTAATATTACTTATATTAATTATTATTAATATTAATTCCATCCTATTCCTCTGTTTGGCTCTTTTTTCAGGAGAATGCCAGACAGTGGAGGAGCCTTGCAGGGTAAGCATTTGACCATAATCCTCTGCAACTGCCTGGCCTTCTCCTCGGGAGAAAGCTGGGCAATGGAGGAGCTCTGAGGAGAAAGTGTTTGCCCATCCTCCTTCTCCTACACCACTTGGCCTTCTCCTTGAGAGAAAGCCGAGCAGTGGAGGAGCATTGTGAGTGTTCATCCATCCTCATCTTCATCCTTGACCTGGCCTTTGCCTCAGGAGAAAGCCAAACAGCAGAGGAATCTTGTAGGGCAAGTATTTGCTCAGCCTTCATCACTGCCCAACCTCCTCCGCTGGAGAAAGCTGGGTGGTGGAGGAGCCCTGAGGGGCAAGCATTTGTCCATCCTCCTCCACCATCCGACCTTCTCCTCAGGACAAAGCTGAGCAGTGGAGGAGTGCTGCAAGTGTTCACCCCATCCTCATCTTTATCCTCCACCTGGCCTTCTCCCCAGGAGAAAGCCAAACAGAGAAGGAACTGTCCTCCTCCTACTCTGCTGCCTGGTCTCCTCCTCAGAAGAAAGTCAGGTGGTGGAAGAGCCTTGCTCTGCAAGCATTTTCCCACCCTCCTCCTTCTCTACCTGGCCTTCTCCTTGGGAGAAAGCTGAGCAGCAGAGGAGCCTTGCAGGGTGAGTTCCCCCCCTCCTCCTCCACATGGCCCTCTCCTCAGGAGAAAGCTGAGCAGAGGAGGAGCTTTGAAGTCATTCCACATCCTTGCAGGTTTCCAGATGGTGGGCTGCATCTGGGCCGCATGTTATGCAGGCCTGTTCCAAAGTGATGCTGGGTGGCTGTCTACACAATTTTTCCACTGTGCCTCCTGGTGTCACCACTCTGAGGTCACAACAAGGTGCCTATTCATGTGATCAATGCTAGGTGCCTTATTTTTGATCTCAGAAGGAGTGACTTGTGCCAGTGGTGCCAGCTCTGAGTAGAATAGCAAGGAAGTGTATGTAGACAGCTGCCCAGTGTCAAAACAGAATGTGAAAGTAAAAGGGGTACTTTTACTTTTATTTGGGGTAGCCAGGAATATTCTGGCTGGTGTGGTTGAATCCTCAGTGTCCCAAGACACATAGGTAAGTCCAGAAAAGTTACAAAATGTGTTTGTGGGTGCTCATTGATAATTATGTTCAACTCTTTTCACACTAACCTGCCAAAGGTGACCAGTGGACTAAATATTTATAGTTAAGTTTTGATTAATACATAGTGGTTAAGATGCCAATTCAGACTATCATAAGTTTGAAAGGTTGGCAATTCAAAGCTCAAGTGCCACACGATGGGGTGAGCTCCCGTCACTAGTCCCAGTTTCTGCAACCTAGCAGTTCAAAAACATGTAAATGCAAGTAAATAAAGGAAACAGTGTTCTGTGCAATCATGCTGGCCACATGACCACAGAGTCATCTTTGACAACGTTGACTCTTTGACATAGTAACAGAGATGAGCACCAGCTCCTTCAGTCAGTTATGACTAGACATTCATGTCAACAGAAAACCTTTAACTTTAATATGCAGTACAATAAGTATTAAAGAGGTTTAATGAATCCAATAAAATTATTTTAAGGTGCCAGCCAAATCCAATTGCCCTATATTAACAAGGGGAATCAATGAAAAGTAGGCAAAACACCTTCCCCTTTGTCAAGTTGAAAAGGAGAATCAAAATTTCTACCTGGCCCCAAAAGGGTACCAGCCAAAGCCTGCACTAAACCCTGAAGTGGGTGGATTGGTTGAGCAACTGTCCAATAGAATGGAAGAAGAGTTACCTAGGCATTATACTGACATATTCTGCCTCCCCTTCCTTTCTATATTGTGATGAAGATCATCACTAAAATTCTTGTTTTTCTTCCTTCCTTCTTGGAGGGCAAATAGCAGCTCCCCACTCTATAATCAATGCCAAGGTGAGACATAGGTAAGGGACCGTATTATCAGAGTTAAGGCATTGAATTAATGGGATTTACCTGTGTTTTGACTCACCATTCAACAAGTGATTCAATGAAGCACTAAATACATGGGCAGGATACCACAGGCCAACTCATGGTATCTTACCTGGCACTTACCTGGGCTGGTGCAGCTAAGGGTGTGTGTCCAAATGCCCGCCTGCCATCACATTGTGGAGCTGCTGCCATTGCTGCTGCCACCACACAAGTCACTGCTACCATTCTCTGTGAATATCCCCACTGTAGTCAGCAAGGACAGAAACAGGGAGCCTGGCTTCACTTACTTGACTTGGCACCCAACATCATAGGCTGTGGTGGGAGCATTCACAGAGAACAATGGTGATGGTAGGTAATGGGGCATGCAACCATCTGGTCTATCAGATGTTGCAGCAGAGTTCTGGGACCAGCAAGCTCAC
>CM034706.1:104429717-104444250 GCA_020142125.1 Phrynosoma platyrhinos
CATGGAGCGCGGTGTCATCAGTATGCTGATGACACCCAGATATACTTCGCCATGACCCGGTCGTCAGCTTTCACTTCAGATGGTGTCTCTCCTCTCAATGATCGTCTTAAAACAGTAATGGACTGGATGAAGAAAAACAGACTGAGACTGAATCCAGAAAAAAAGGAGGTACTAACAGTTACGGGCCCAAAACCAGGTCTGTGGCTCTGTTCGCAGCCTGGGGGTATTCCTAGATTAGTTGCTTCACATGACAAATCAGGTGAATGCAATGGTCAGGAGTACCTGTTATCAGCTTCGGCTGATACGCCAGCTGCGCCCTTTCCTGGAAATTAGGGATCTTGAAACTGTGGTACATGCTTTGGTAACCTCCCGTCTGGATTTCTGTAATGTGCTCTACATGGGGCTACCCTTGTGCTTAACCTGGAAACTTCAGTTAGTTCTGAACATGGCAGTCAGGTTGGTTACTGGCATCTCTAGAAGAGACCACATAACACCTGTGCTTAAATCTCTCCACTGGCTGCCTATTAGTTTCCAGGCACAGTACAAGGTGTTGATTATGACCTTCAAAGCCCTACATGGCTTGAGTCCAACTTATCTCCAGGACCGCCTCCTTCCATATGATCCTTCCCACACACTTCAGTCCTCTGGGAGGAATCTGCTACAGCTGATGAAAACTAGGCTGTCGGCAAACTCCCACAGGGCCTTCTCTGCCATCACTCCCAGATTATGGAATGGCCTGCCAGATGAGATCCATCTCATTACCACTCTAGACAGCTTCAAAAAAGCTGTCAAGATGGATCTCTTCCAGCAGACCTTCCCTAACTAGCTTTCCTGGTCCTAGAATTCAGCCACC
This sequence comes from Phrynosoma platyrhinos, assembly GCA_020142125.1. Classification (NCBI taxonomy): domain Eukaryota; kingdom Metazoa; phylum Chordata; class Lepidosauria; order Squamata; family Phrynosomatidae; genus Phrynosoma; species Phrynosoma platyrhinos. The sequence goes on from CM034706.1 coordinate 104,430,571, forward strand.
AGCCCCCAGAGTTGCCATCAAACCACTTAACCCACTGTGTTACTCCTCTTTGTATGATTTGATTTTATTGTATCTTGTGTTTTAAAAATTGACTAGTTTAATACTTTTTTAAGGGGATGGTGGGTTAGGGAATTATTGTATGGAATGTTTTTTAATGTGTAAGCTGCCCTGATTGTGCTGCAGAGGGGCGGGATAAAAATAAATTATTATTATTATTATTATTATTATTATTATTATTATTATTATTATTACATATGGATGGAGTGAAAGACACAGCTCTGGTACTGTCACATATAATTTGGGCTTAAAATAGTATAAGTAAGATCAGGAAAGAGAGGGTCACTCCTGACTTGCAAATTGGTTTTTATATTTTGAATGGAAATAATTTGTGCTTAAATTAATTTCCAGGAAAAAATGAAACTGAAAAATTCCTCCATCCACAGCAGTCTAGTAGTTTAAAACTCCTTCTATCTTTTTAAATATGGAGTGGGAAATGGGTGGCCATCGAAATGCATTTCCCATCATCTCTGCCTATCATAGCCAGTAGTGAGAGTTGCAATGCAACAAAACCTAGAGATCTATTCATTATCATCTTCTGATTCAAAACATAGAAATTATACATTGTTTTATTAATTATTGAAAGTATTTATTTAATTGGCTTTGGCTGATTGGTTTTAGACTCAAAGAAATTCTCACTAAAATAGATTTTAAACATAGTTTTAAAATAGATTTTAAAAAGTTTTAAAATGAAGTTTTGAAAACCATTAAGGAGGTCATGTGGAAGAATACAATTTTGGCTGCCTCTGAGAAGCTCTGGAAGGAAGAAGTTAGTCTGATTTTTTGGGGGCAGGATTCCAAAGTCAGATGTTTCACAGTGCACAATAAATTGGTACACAATCATAAGATGAATAAACTAGAGGAAATAGCTCAAAATATGTATCAAAATAGATCATTTTTTTATAGAGCAAGGAGAATGTTTCTGCTTCCAGGTTTGTTTTTGAAGTTATATATTTTCTTTTCCCCTTTTGGTAGATAGCTGTTTGCCTATCATTAATGGACTATAAACAGTGAATGAAAACAATTAAAATAAGGCTATGAATAATAAATAGTACAACAAAAAAAATACCAAATTGATAATTTGTTGTTGTTGTCTGTCTTCAAGCCATTTCCAAGTTGGGGCAGCCCTAATCACAGGAGCTCCTGGAGCTGAGAATGTGTGACTTGCCCAAGGTCACCCAGTGGGTTTCTATAGCTAAGTGGGGATTCAGACCCTGGTGTCCAGATTCATAGTCCAATGGTCAAACCACTATGTCATGCTGGTTCCTAAATGGATAAAATATATGCATTTATAAAGTCATTTGAGTGTGCAAAGAGCTTGGTCTGCCATTATTCCTTACAAAGGCCTATATTGTAGGTCCAAGTAATGGTGAACAACATTTTTTGTTTTGGGACCCAAATCCTCCCAGATACATAAGAGACTCACATATGTTGATTTCCCCCCATTTTTTAAATGGAAGTCAGCAACTCAAAAAGGTCTCATATGGCCCCTGGCATATGCCTGCCTTATAACATACACTTGCTTTTGCACATTTACAGAAGAAGGGTTAAGATACAGAATGAAGAATGATTGGCTTCCCTGAGGCTATCCTGTGAATTTAGGGCCTCAGCAGACGGCTTATTGAGCCGTCTCCGAGCCCAGGAAGAGGAGGAGCAGCCGCACGCGCGGCGCTCCTTCCTCTCCCTGAGGTCGTCCTTGGAGCCGCCGGCCCTCTGCACGTGCGGCTGCTCCTCCTCTTTTAGGGCGCACTTTCCCTGTCTTGAGGAAGGAACGCTGATTTAGCGCTCCTTCCAGGGACGCCGCAGGAGCGCCGGGGTGCGGAGGCTGCGGTCCCGCGGCACTCCGTCCGGCGGCATCCCCGGGGCCTCTGTCTGCCGAGGCCCTTAGAGCAGTAGCAAGACTTTAAATGGGGCTTTCCCACTTAAAGGTCTGGATTGAGAGTGGAGGAGTACATTGTAAAATATTTTTTCATTGGACTATTCCTATATTATATGTTAAGCCTGACTCCATCCATCCTCACATTTTTTCATAATTATTTTCTGTCCCATTCCCACATCAATTTGAAATTTCACACAAAGATTCATTTATTTTTGCCCAAACTTTTTTGTTGATATTTATTTTAGAAGCAATAGCCATGTAGCCATATTGCAGCGAAACAATAAAAAGTAATTTGACACCCTAAAGCAGGTGTAGGCAACCTTTCCCCTTTAAAGGCCGAGGGACTTCAGCTCCCAGAAGCCTCGAGCCATGTTGGTCAATAGTCCCATGTTGGCTAATAGCTCCTGGGATTCTGGGAGCTGAAGTCCCTCGGCCCTTAAAGAGGAAAGGTTGCCTACCCCTGCCCTAAAGTTTTTTTCTGCATAAGCTTTCATGGATTGTAGCACACTTCACCAAATGAAGGTCAAAACTCTCAAGTTCGCATTTGACAAAACAGGCAAGATCAAACAAAAGTAGTTCCAAAAGTGCCACGGCACTTTTTTTCTTGCATCTTCCTAAATGCATTTTAGAGGCACTTTTAAAATATATATAAAACTTTGAAAGGAACCAATAATGCATTTTTTGTGCTATTTCCCTTAGCACTTGGATTTTTGTGTATGCATTCTATTTATTATATGCATGTTTTTTTTTAAATGCAAATGCATTTTCAAATTTAGAAAAATATAAATACTGTTATGAGTCTTCCATTTTATGTGCAGATTCAGGATTCAGTAAATTTGCATTAAAAGGAAAGTTAACAATTATTTACCAATCCTAGTCAGTAGGTTCACTGAGTGATTATAACAGAAATTAGAAGCCCTGCAGTGAGCATGGAGTATGATGGACCTTGCATTTAAATTCCCCACAGTGACTCAGAATGATGTTACCTTATGTAGAACATGGGCATTTAAAATGGTAGGTCTAAGCCAGGGGTAGGCAACCTAAGGCCCGGGGGCTGGACGCGGCCCCCCGAGGCCTTTGGACCAGCCCCAGGACGGTCCTGCTGCCACCGTCCCCCCCCCACTACCCCCACCTGCCATAATGATATTGATTATTGTTGTTATTACTTGTTCTTGGGGTTTTCTTGGCAAAATCTCCGCAGGGGTTTTGCCATGGCTTTTCTGAGGCTGAGAGAGTGTGCATGCATATATTTTTTAATTTTTTAATTTTTATTTATTTATTTATTTTTGGTGCTTCAGCACCCAATTGTCTGAGGGATAGCAACCCGGCCCCCAGCTCAAAAAGGTTGCTTACCCCTGGTCTAAGCCATTGTAAGCATCGAAAGCCAGTGGGGTGTAATGGTTTGAGCACTGTATTATGGCTTAGGAGAACAAGATTTCAATCCTTGTTCAGAAATGGAAACCCATGGGCAAGTCACAGTATCTCAGCCTCAGCCTCTCTCAGCCTCAAAGGCAAAACCCTCTTTAAACAAATCTGGCCAAGAAAAAACTGTGATAGGTTCACCTAAAGGTAATCATTACTCTTATTTTACCAAAGATCCCAGCATATGAAAAGAATTAAAGAAGTCCAAGGAGGAAATACCTTAGAGTCCTTATAATTTTGTATACTGAATTCAGGGAGTGTGGAGGCTGAGTGTTACAGACAGCAGTATGTTATACTATACAATGTGAAATTTTTATGATGGGGAAGATATGCATAGAATGAAATTGATAAATCAAAATAAACGTGGGGGATATTTTTATTAATGCTGTAGCTGTTGACAGTTTTATTCCCTAACCTTAGGAAGCAATCCTGTTAGACACAGTTTCTGACAAGTTTAAGCCTGGAAGACTTATCACTTGAAAGAATTATGTTACCCAACTTCATCAATGCAACTTGATTAGTATTGGAACCAGCCTCCGGAGCTATTAAAGATGTTTTACACACAGGAGTAAGCCATAAAAATGTTGCTTTGCTGACAACAGCTATTTGATTCCATTGACAGTTTACAAATGGATAAAGACTTTCGCCCCCATTATACATTTGCATTTGTGATGGCTAAACACCATAGAACACTGGGTGGTAAAGTGTCTTTAAAAGCTCCACTTTTCCCAGGGAGGGAACCTGCAATCATATGACCACATTATGAAGTGAGAAAGAAATTGAATATAAATGATTTCATGAAAAGGTTCTTTTATTTATTTTTTTAATAATGGCTTCTCAAAAATTAAAAGAACAGCATGGTTCCAAAGAAGACTTTAGATGCAGATAAATAAAGTACAACAGAAAACTCCCAAAGTGAAGATGTTAACCATTTAGCTATCTGAAACTTATGGGGGCCACTTATACAAAAGCATCTACCACCAAGCTTGGAGAATACTTAAATGATGCAAACACAAGAGTGCAGGCTAATTATGTAAATTTATGTTGATCTTTTTTTATTATATATTCATTGGAAGCTCTTCTGTCTTTTGTCAGACCAGCATGGAATCCCTACCCCAAGTTGTGATTTCTAGATAGTCTCTCTTATTATTTCTGTTGCACTTTTAAGTGAGCCAGTGCTTCACAATGGAAAATATATCACTCTTGCAATTTTTTCACATTTGAAAATTCTCTCTCATTTGCAGTTTGAAATATCAAGTTCTTTTCATCCCAACAATAAAGACATATACATATTGTCCAGTTTCCTGCTGGGGAGTTGCAAATGTGTAATCTAGAATCACCAATTTGTAATTGTTTAGTATTCACAATGTCTAAGTATTGCCTAATTTAGGGGACACAAAGGGCCCATGAAAGTCTCCTAATTTCAACTTATTAGGAAGGGAGGCTTGTTCCCCTGTTACTCAGGAAGCACTTGATTCATTTTCCCATCCACCCCTCTTGGATGAATGATCTCCCATTGCAACATAGATCACACAAGAGAAGGTGGCAATGGGCCTTTGCAGACTGCCAGAAATAGTGCACATTAAATTGAGGCACTGCCCTGGCTCAGTGCTAGGGAGTCATGGGAATTGTATTTTTTTTCTGAGACATTGAGCCTTCTCTGTCAGAGAGCTCTGGTGCCACAATAAACTACAGTTCCCATGATTCCCTAGCACTGAGCCAGGGCAGTGCCTCAATTTAATGTGCACTATTTCTGGCAGTCTGCAAAGGCCCAATGTCAGTCAGCTGCTTCCTGAATGATAGAGGTAGACCCCTGTTGATTGCAATGGCTGCTTCCCAGTCAGTGGGGATTGTGGAAGTTGAGCCAGGAGCCATCATGTAGCCAAATTACAATAGTGGTTGTGTAGTTGTAACACTCCAACAGGATTCTAATCAATTTGTGGTTTATTTTTCCATAAAGTAACCCTGTTTTCACAAAATCCAAACAGTACAACAATTCCAATCATAGAAGAAGAGCATGTTGTGTCTGCTTGCTATGTAGATATGAAAGATGATGATCCTTTCACAAGAAAAAGAGGACAAGTATAATTGAGCCTGCTGAACATGGCAAAATACACAACAATTCAAATCTAGATTCCTGAGTTAACCATTAAAATGATTCTAAGAACAGAGCCAAATTTTTGTAACATAGGTTGCTGCCTGAGTACAGAATTAATGCACTTTGACACCACTTTATCTGTTATGGCTCCATCCGATGGAATTCTGTGATTTGTAAGGTTTTTTTGTTTGTTTGTTTGTTTGTTTTTTGTGGTATGAGAGCTCTTTAATAGAGTGGGCTAAATAATACACAGTGCAAATTCCAGAATTTCATAGAACTGACCTATGGAAGTTAAAGCTGTGCAAAACTGCATTTATTCTGCAGTGTAGATGCAGTCATAATTTGCTACATCTCACATCTAAACAATCAAGGAAGTGTGTCTTCTCCACCTTTATCCACCTCAACTGTGGCTAATGCAAAGAGAATTTGGAGAATTAACCATCAAGATTTCTGATGTTGTGGAACTCTCCCAGTCCCCAGTTCTGAACATGTATCTATTGTAGGTATAGATAGATTCCCCCCCCTATTCACTGTATACTTTGGATTAAATCTCTGTGCAGTATGGATGGGGAAGGTAAACATAGTACTATTGTGTTCTCGTCTCTTGAAGCACTACATCCTGTTCCTGGTAGATATTATCACAGTCTAGAAATAAACCCAGATAAATAGCAGCATTCAAACCACTTATGTCTAGAAAAGCTTCAGATGAGGATTGAAAACTGAGATGGAAAGTTGAACCTTTCTGACATGGGTAAAATACTCGGGTGCTTAATGTGTCCTTGAAGGAGAATTGCTTAACAATTTAAATGCAACTTTTTAAAAGGAGTAGCAAAGGTCTACTGGTTTTAAATCAATGTCAAATACTATGATGGAAACAGACAAAGAAGCAACTCCCTGAATTCTTCCACCTTCACACTCTGCATTTGGTCCCAGTAGCTATAATTTTGTAAGATAGGCCAAGAGCAGAAGCACACAGTTCTAAACTCTGACTTGAAAGTATTGGATTTTTAAGTATTTGGATTTGGTCATCTCTAGGTTCATTGTCAGTGCAAAGCATAATGCCCTTTCCTTCCAGTTTCAAGAAACAGTTAAAGGCTGTTTTATCTTAGCTCTCACCTCCACAAGAAGCTACAGACTGGTATGAATGTTACTGGGTAATGCACCAGGGTGAAAAAAGTATCTCTTGTAAGGATTTGTGCTCTACTGTTGGGATGGCACAAGGGAGAAAAAGAAAACTACAGGCCTTTACAGACTGCCAGAAATAATGCAGCTTGAGCCCACTTTAACTATCCTGGCTCAGTGCTAAGGAATCATGGGAATTGTAGTTTATTGTGGCACCAGAGCTCTCTGACAAAGAAGGCTCAATGTCCCAGAAAAAAATACAATTCCCATGATTCCCTAGCACTGAGGCAGGACAGTTAAAGTGGCCTCAAGTTGCATTATTACTGGCAGTCGGTAAAGGCCCTACGATTCTCCATCAGTACCATTCTTATTTAGGGCACATTCACATAGAGCTATCATTGCTTCTTCTTCTTAAATCCATTCAAAATGCACAATATTTCCTATCCCAGCCATTCTAACTCAGGTTGATGCATATAGGGCTCCTTCAAATGAAGTTGAGATTCAGGAGATTCAGGACAGATAAAATGAAGTATTTCTTCTTACTGTCCATCACTTAAGCTATGGAATTTACTTTCTCAATAAGTGGTGGCCATCAACATAGACAGCTTTTAAATGGGACTAGGAAAATGTTTGTGACTCTTCTTTTTCACTGAGGAAGTCAACGCTTGAGTCAACCTCAATTCATGATGCCCCTCTAAATGAGACATATCCAAGAGTTCCTGTTCTCAACCTCTCTGCTCAGGTCCTGCAGGTTCAGGCCTGTGACCTCCCTGATTAAGTTTAGCCATCAGCCATGTGGTCTTCCTCTCTTTCTACTGCCTTCTACCTTTCCTAGCATTATTTTCATTTTATTATTTTTATTATTTTATTTACTATATTTATACCCTACTCTTCAGAAATGCTCTCAGAGTGGCTTACAAATTGGTAATTAGACAGTTCCCTGCCCTCAGGCTTAGACTCTAAAGACAACACACAAGGAATTGTCTTTCCTAATGAGTTATGCCTTCTCATGGTGTGGCCAAAATACAACCGGGAGAGTTTTCAGGCAGAGTTCAGGTTTGATCTGTTCTAGGAGCCATTTGTTTCTCTTTTTGGCTATCCACAGTATCCTCAGCACTCTTCTCAAGAACCACATCTCAAATTAGTTGATTTTTTTTCCCCTAGCTGTTTTCCTCACTGTCCAATTCTCACATCCATATACGGTAATGGGGAATACAATGACTTGGGCAATTCTAACTTTAGTATTCAATTGTATATCTTTACATTTTAGGATCTTGTCTAGTTCTTTCATAGATGCCCTTCCCATTCCTAGTTTTCTGATTTCTTGACTGGGTTTTCTAGAAAGATCTCATTGGATACGGTGTGAAGCAGTATTTCTCCTAGTTCAATAGGGCACTTCTTATCGAACTGCACTATATTTAATGACTATGAGAGAACACCACCTTTTGTGTAGATTAAAAAGGAGCAGTGTGGATTGTAGAAAAGTATTCCATCACTTGCAAGACCATATTTATTAAATCACAGCTCTTCCTGTATGTAAAAATGTAACAAAATGTGTAAAAGAATGAAGCAATGAAGTGCATGCTTTTATAAAAGCAATATCCCACTACAAACCCAGACAAGCTACTTATTTTTACCAGTTAGAAAATTAATTCTAACTGACCATTACTCTCTTCTTTTAAGAGCCCCTCACTGCTAGACTGGATTAGGAAATATTCTATACTTCTGGTGCTGCTTCTTAGCCAATGTAACTTTTCCCATCCTTTAATCATTTTAAAAATGCAAGTTGATTTGAGCAGATTTGAGGACAAAGGAAGAATGTAACACTGTATGAATATTCTTCTCAGGGATGATTTCTGCTTCTCTCTTCCCATCCTCTGGTAGAACATATATCAGAAGCCCCTTTTAGATTGGACACAAATAAGATGGGTGAACAATCTCAGAGATGGCTGAGACCATTTGTTTCCAAAGTTTCACATGTAAAAATTATGCTATCTGTTGGGGGATTAGAACAGAATGATGTGGCATAGGGAAAATGAGATAATCGAAGGTGATAGAAGCATCCATCACCAATCCTGGGTACATGATATATGCTTTGAGAGGATGTTATTTTAGCAGATTTCTCAGGGATCCAAAATTGTACTTATGCACTAGATCACTCACTGTAATGGTCTCTATTTACTAGGATCATAGTAAAATCATTTCTCATTTGTGACTGAGGGGTACATTTCTAAAATGGTTTTCGTATTCAGGCAAATCTTTGGCTTTCAGCGCTTGTGTTGGCATCTCTCAACATAAAAGATACATATATCATTTGTTATGCTCAACAAATATCCAATAGAAAACTGAAACACAAAATGAAAAGCAACATCCCAAAGGAATAAATAGTACAGTAAAAATAGTAAAATATACTCTGGTTTCTCTTCAGAACATAAAAGATGTCTAAAAGTGGCAAGAGAGGTAGATACATCTTGGCAAACGCATAGAATAGTCTGGTTCACTTAAACTCCTTCATCATCACCTATATTCACTCATTTGGAGTAGCAGATATTGATCTATAATAGAGGCAAACATATAGCTTAGGGTGAGACCTATTAAGATACTTCTTGGGCAATGGATCCTGGAAGGAGGAGGAGACGGTGCATGCTCCATCCTGCTGACAATAATGGCTGAGATTCTATTTATTGATTTCATAGTGTAAAATTGTTTCAGAATATCTACACACAATACAACATTGCATCAGTAAATAAAACAATTGTTCAGTGGTGATAATGCCATTACACAACAGTCAAGTCAACTCCTCCACTAGTTCCTTAGAATCATACATATGGAGCCTCCTAAACAATGCTTTTAGGCTTATGCAGCAATTTACTTTAGCACTGTAGGGTTTTCAAGGTCTTGAATAGCATAACACCCTTGCACAATCTCTGATAAAGTGTAACTGCTTACATAACAGCTTGTGAACCAGTATAAAGCCATAAAAGGCTTTCAAGAACTCTTTGCTCATTGTTACTTCAGGCTATGTGCCTCATTTTGGCTTCATCTCCCAACTCATGAGATAAAATGAAACAGGGGAAGTTTTCTCTCTGAGTGAGCAAGAAAAACAACACTGTAGCAATCATTGCTCTGCTACACTACAACCTTTGTTTCAGTGAGTAGTGAGCAGAGTGATGTCCAAATGAACATGGTGCTGGAATTGTGTCTCCCAAGCAGGGTGAAATTATATATTTTTTAAAAAATTGGTGATTTTCATATTTTAGGACATTTTGTGAAAAAAAGTTATTTTGTGCAAAAACAAAACTAACTCAAAACTCATTGTGTTCTGTTAAAGGAGGGACATAAAGGACAAGATTTTGGAGGCAAACTCATTTTTCAGGGGGAAAATGAAACTTCTAAAAATTTCTCTGTGATTAACCATTTTCTTGATAGGGTGTTGGATATACTGAAACACCCCTTTTCATCAAAATTAAATGTGTGGATATATTTTCACATCCTGAGAGTAGAATGACTAATTGTATGGCATGAAATGGCACAGTTACCAGGCAAGAACTATATGTTTATATTTGTGGTAAATGGGAGTGGGGAGGATGAAGGTAAAGACACATATCTTTTATATTTTATCAGGGATTAGAGTTGGGAAACCTTCTTGATATTTAGATTACAGTTCTGTCTGTAACCAATGACCGTGATGAGTGTGGCTGATGGGAGTTGCAGGCCAAAGTGTCTTGAGGGCCAGGTTTCAGCACTCCTGACTTATATGAAGGCAGTGACATCTTCCTTTTTCTCATATGGAGATGTGGAGAATGGCTAATTACAGCTATAAAAAACAAAGAAATTGTAATTCATGCTTTTATCTGAAATGTCTGAGTGATGTTATAAAGCAGGGGTAGGCAACCTTTCCCCTTTAAGGGCCAAGGGACTTCAGCTCCCAGAAGCCTCAGCCATGTTGGCCAATAGTCCCATGTTGGCCAATAGCCCCTGGGATTCTGGGAGCTGAAGTCCCTCGGCCCTTAAAGGGAAAAGGTTGCCTACTCCTGTTATAAAGACTGGAGATTATATTATTGATGAGATTGTATTTGTTTTTGTTTTGTTTTCTTACCTTTTTCTTTCTAGGAGAAAGGCAGAATATAAATTAAATAAATAAATTATGAGTGTGGTGATGTGGACTCTCTGGATTTGTCTGAAGCACTTTAGACTCTGTGTTCTACTCTGGAAGTGATTTGGCCCAATCTAGTACACTGTTTTGGTACAAATAACTCCAAACCAGATTACATTCAGCCCTCCATATTTGCAGCTTTGACATTTGCAGATTTGATTATTCATGGATTTGTTTAATATGTTCTCTCCAGAAATCTCTATGTTCTCCTGTATGACTCTATGGCCAAACTCCAGCCAAGGTCCCATGTTGGCCAATAGCTCCTGGGATTCTGGGAGCTGAAGTCCCTTGGCCCTTAAAGGGGAAAGGTTACCTACCCCTGACCTAGAGATTCCTAGAAAAAAAACATTTTCTAGGTTTTGAGGTGGTATTTGTAGGTTCTCCAGAACAAGTCTGTGGTCAGCCTTCTGTGGCTGTTGTCCATAGACATGTTCTAGAGAATCTAGAGATTCCTAGAGAGGTGTTATCGCAAGCAAAAAAAAAAAAAAAAGTGTTTTTTTAATTGTTTTTTTTTTCTTTTTCTACTTTTATATGGATCCTGTGTCCCTAACTCCAGTGAATGTGGACAGCCCACTTTAGTTCACTTCATTATTAGATATTTGATTAAAGCAATTTCAGACTTCTGCTTAAAGCCTTCACTTTTTCCCTGCCCCCCCCCCCTTAGACTGAAGAGCAAAATGTGTGACAAAATTCTTATTTTTGCAATTTTCCCCCAATAGTTAGAAGGAAGATAACCACTGGTGACCTCAATTACAGACAAGATTTGTGGAAGGTTATTCATATGTGCTGAGAGATTTGGTCGGTAATAATTATGCATATATTTATGGAGTGTTCTCTCTATCTTCCCCCACCCTCTCTTATTTCCCTTAAGCTGCACACTGATCAAGATAAAGGAGATGGAAATTTAAAATACATATTAACAGGAGATGGGGCTGGCAGTCTATTTGTTATAGATGAAAATACAGGAGATATTCATGCAGCAAAAAGGCTGGACAGAGAAGAAAAGTCCCTGTATGTACTCCGTGCCAAGGCTATAGACCGAAATACTGGTAGACAAGTGGAGCCAGAATCAGAATTTATCATTAAAATCCATGATATCAATGACAATGAACCTAAATTTACCAAGGACATTTATACAGCTAGTGTTCCTGAAAAATCTGTAGTTGGTAAGTATAATTTATTACCATATAAAATACATAAAGGTTTTTTTAAAAGATTGAAGGTTACATGACTTATAAATAGCACCCAAGAGACTATTTGTGGTATTTAAGTAGTAATAAAATTGCTGTAAATATCTTCTCAGCTCCTGTTTGTAATCAATATTTTTCCACCCCATTGGTCACCATATGGTTTTCACAAACTAAATGTATACGGAAGCACAGCATAGACTGCATGGTCTTTCCAAGTATTTCATTTAGTACCATAATACTGAAAGCAATGCTGAACAAGGTCATATGTCTACATGGCCAGTGATGGAGCTCTATTTGACTTCTTTATATTTTTGCAGCCAAAGTGCAGTAATGGGAGAAGATTTTGAGGAGTTTTTGTTTTCATTTTTCACCCTCTAAGGAAAAGCAATTTAAAATAGGGGTGTGGAAAGTGTGGCACATGAACCACGTAAAGTAATTTTGAGGCTTCTAAAGACACCCCATATCTGTGTCTGTGTGTGTATGTGTGTGAGAGAGATGTGCAAACATCCTCTAAAGAAATCTTGGCAAAAAAGCCCCATGACAGTTTTGTCTTAGGGTTGACATAAGTTGGAAACAATTTGTAGCTACATAACAAGAAACTTCATGTATGTAATATCACACACTATGGTTTGGATTATGTTGAGTAGCCCCAAGGAAACCACAGCAATGAGTTTGCAAGACCTGAACAAGGTTGCTGATGATTAGAACAAGGTCCCTCACTCATAAGCCAATTTGAAACAATTAGCAATAATAAAGAATACCTCCTTCAATCAACTTTTGAATATTAGTAAAAATGTACAATATATTCTTGACCATAAGTTGACCTCATGTATACATTTTGGGGCCAAAATTATAGATTTTGCCATGACTCATGGATAAGTTGAGGGTAAAACTTGGAGGTTCCTTCAGTTGTGTATGTGTGCATGCAGCAAGAGGGACTCAATTAGAGGCTTTTTGCTTCAGCGTTTCAGCTTTCGTTTTATCCTTCACTCCCCAGACAGTGGCAGAGGGGGCAAGAGAGGGACTGTTTGTTGAATAGCAATCAATCACCCAGGACTCTTTCTGCTTTGCTCACAAGAGAAAAAAAAATTCTTTCCAAACCACATGGGGAAATCTGAAAGAGCTGCTATCACATTATCATACTGACCCATAAATAAGTCAACCTGGGATTTTGAGGTCAATTTTTGGGCATACATTTCTCAACTTATAGATGAGTATATATAGTAGGTAAATCTAATTGATTCAATGTCTCTACTGTAGATGAAACTAACAGAAGTAAGGGTCATATCTGTTGACAGAGAAGGAATGCCAGAGTGAGGCTGACTAAAAATAATGCTTCAAGAAAAAAGGTTTGGAATACAGTAGAGATAAGTTATAATTAAATCTATATCTGAGTCTTTTGGAAAAAAAGGAAGGCGAAAGCCCCTTCAAGAAAGTACAAGATTAATAGATGGTCCCAGAGCACCATGACTCATCACATTTCTAGTGAGTTATATATGAGATTATTTACTAGACCATATACATGAAATATACAGTTGATTCCTGTATATTCCTGATTAGATATGCTAATCAGGAAACACTACTGAGTCAATGACTCTTTGAATATTATCATACTGGATCAGTTTGAGTTGGTGAGTACTGAGGATGTGGACAAGCTCCTTGGTAGTGTGAGAAAGATGACCTGCTCTCTCGATCCCTGCCCATCTTGGCTGGCTGTCCAGGGGAGGAGATGCAACTAAGGTGCTGTTAAGGCACA
>CM034706.1:104469793-104487744 GCA_020142125.1 Phrynosoma platyrhinos
CTTGTGGTCTCTTCCAACTCTATGATTCTATGATTCTATGATTCTTGTGATGATGGAAGGCAAACCAAAGTCTTTTGCTAATGCAAAGCGAGAAAACAAAGGTCCGTATTACCAATCCAAGGGTCCAGACAGTGAATGGTCAAAGCAGTCCCAGGGGCTAGGTTTCCAGAGAAGCAGAGTGTCAAGGCAGTCCAAAGGTCAAGTGTTCAAGATAAGCCAGCAATCTGAGAGTCAAGGTTTTAGGCCAAGGAAGAAGGAGAGCCAGAGGCTTTCGCTAATAAGCTCAGATCTCTGGCACCAAGGCAGAACTTTTGCACTTGCTTAAATTACCAAGCTGCAGGAACTCAGGTGAGGCTGATTGCTCTGGTGTTTTTCTAAAGTCTCCTCTAATGCTGAAGGCCTTCCCTTTCTGCTCGATGCTGGCTGAAGGCAGGCACAGTCCCTTGATCCTCCCCCATGTCTGAAAGTTCTGCTGCTGGGAAGCTTGGCTGCAGAGCCTCCTGGGAGACCACAAGCTCTGCTGGAGCTAGCAAAGCAGAACTAGGGCCAGGCTGAGGCTCCACAGTTACAGGCTCAGGTCCCAGAGGAGGTTCTGGCTCATCCTCTGAGTCCTCGGATTCTTCCTCCAGACAAGGTATGACATAAGGGGATCATGTACATTGCTGGATGAATATATGATTTGCCTTATATGGAACAGAATACCTGAACTACTGCATCTTCCCCAGAATTTATTAACAGTACTGCTGCTAGGGATGCAGGATCACTAGGATCACTGGGATGTGATGGCTTAGTGGTTGAGACACTAATTATAACAATTGGAAAATCAGAAGTTTGGCATTTCAAGAACCGAGTGCTGCATGATGGGGTGAGCACCTGTCACTAGTCCTAGTTTCTTCCAATAGCAGTTCAAAAACATGCAAATGCAAGTAGATAAATAGGTACCACTTCAGTGGGAAGATAACAGTGTTTGATGCAGTCATGCTGGCCATATGACCACTGGAGTAGTCCTCGAACAAAAATGCAGCAATTAAGAATTACTGAAACCAAAAACAGTTTCAGTCATTTTGGTTTAATTTAATTATATTCTCCGGTACAAATAAAGATGCAGCCCAAGAAGCCTCTACTCACCTAAGTGTGCATGTAATTCATTTGGATAATATATGTCTTAGATTAACAAATTAACAGCATAATGAATTTCATTTCTGATTTCAGATACTTGTAGCATGCTCCCCTTTCAAGCTTTGTCCAATTCTGTTACTTTTTTTATTTTACCATTTATTCTTGTTGATTATGTTTTCTCCTTAACCTTATTGGATTGTTGTAACTTAAATCTGGGGACATAGTGCTCAGTGGTTAAGATGCCAACTCTAATGATTGCAAGGTCAGCAGAATGGCAGTTCGTGATCCAAGTGCCATGTGATTGAACTCCTGTCACTAGTCCCAGCTTCTGCCAACTAGCAGTCTGTAAGCATGTAGCAGTAGCAATAACATTTACACTTCTATACCACTTAATAGTGAACTTAGTATTCTAAGTAGTTTACAGTTGGTAAGCCAATGGTCCTTAATAAACTGGGTACTCATTTTACCAACCTACAAAAGGATGGAAGGCTGAGTCAGCCTTGGAGCCCTGGGATTAAACTCACAATGTTGTGTTTGCAGTACTAGCATTTAGCCACTGTACCACCAGAGTTCCTTGTAAAAGTAGATAAATAGATACCACTCTGGTAGGAAGGTAACAGTGGTCCATTCAGTTATGCTGGCCACATGACCATGGAAATCATCTTTGACAATGCTGGCTCTCTCGGCTTAGTAATGGAAATGAGCACTGCCCCCTACAGTCAGATGTGTCTTGTAAACTTTGTCAAAGGGGAAACGTTTTCCTTTACTTTTTAAATAAATATAGGGGGGTTGCAGACTGCCAGAAATAGTGCAAATTAAGTCCACTTTTAGGGTTAGGGTTAGGGTTAGGGAATCATGGGAACTGTATTTTATTGTGGCACCAGAGCTCTCTGACAGAGAAGGCTCAATGTCTCAGGAAAAAAAATCCCATGATTCTCTAGTACTAGCCCTAACCCTAAAAGTGGACTCAATTTGCACTATTTCTGGCAGTCTGCAACCCCTATTAAAGTACTATATACTAGGGATAGTAAATCTCAGTTTTCCAAGTGCTGATGGATGGCAAGACCAATGAACAATTTTTGTCACTGTAACTTTGAAGCACTCAGGAATTATTTTCCCCTGCACTGATGGGAAACTGCACAGCATTTCCATTAAAGCTACACAGTCTGCCCAGAAAACTGGGTAGTTTTCCAGAGACCATGCCACTCCTGGGAACTTTCCTTAAAATGTATGGCTTTTAGTATGGAAAAGATATTGCACAACATCAAATTCTAGCAGTCCTGCATGAAACAGACATGTTTTTTGTGTTGTGCAACATTGCAGTTTTCTGTACAATGTATAAACAATGTAAATGTGTTTTGTTTTGTTTTCTCTCAGAAAGCTGCATAGTTTTCTGAGTGTAATAAAAAGACTGCAAGTGAAGGTATTTTGTTTTGTTTGTTTGCTTTAACTGCAAAGTTGCACAGTTTCTCAGGCTCTTGCACAGTGTCCAGTCTATATTGTGTGAGGAACAAAATAAAATGTTCCCACAATGTTGATTTTCTTCCTATATAAGTTTCTCAAGGGATCAGGAACTCCAGATTGGATCCCAGTTTGATTTCAATCCAACTCTTGTATATAGATTGGGCTTCTGTATTTGAAAAAAAAAAACAGATGTGGGGCCTTTACAGACTGCCAGAAATAATGCAGCTTGAGTCCATTTTAGCTGTCTTGGCTCAGTGCTAGGGAATCATGGGATTTGTATTTTTTTTCTGAGACATTGAACCTTCTATGTCAGAGAGCTCTGGTGCCAAAATAAACTACAGTTCCCATGATTCCCTAGCAGTGAGCCAAGACAGCTAAAGTGGACTCAAGCTGCATTATTTCTGGCAGTCTGTAAAGGCCTGTAGTTACTGCAACTGCTTTAATGGATAATAGTTCCATAATCATTTTTTTCATTATTTTAACAAGAAATAGAAACAAAAAGACACACAACATTATTTGGAATAAGGCATCAAAGGTAACATTTAATGTGTGAATTTCAGTAGTAGTATTTGAATCATCATATTAGTTATGTTCATAAATAATGAGATGTAGGCCGGTTCCTTCATCATCAGATATAACTACAAGATGAAGCTCATTTGTCATATATACATCTGACATATATACATTAGAACATTTTCAGCATGAAACATTTTTTCAGTCCAACAAATAGAGATATCAGGTGTAAGCTCTAATGCCATGAACAAGTTTAGAACAGTTTACAACCTGTAAAATAGAACAAGAAAATGGAGAAGAATTGAACTGGAAATGGTTTGGGATTTGGTCTACCATACACTTCTCTCTGTGCAGTTGATTCAACATGCTTCCAGAACAAGTGATTCAGGTGAGAAACACAGTATGGTAGTGTGAATTCAGCTTTCTCAATGGTCCTTCTCCCTCAGAATAATAAAACCACAATTATTTCTAGTAAGTAAAAGAAAAGCAAAACCAGAAGAAAACCATATTAGGCCTTGTAGGTGGAGTCGGGGCGTGGTGACCGCACGCCATCTGCCCCAACTCCACCTTAATGCCACCATCATGCTGCGCACCCAACCACCCAGTGTTCAGACACGCCATGCCAAAGGAGTGCGGAAAAGCCATGGCAGCAAGGGCGGCTTTTTGCCACCCAAAAAAGGAGCAGCATTTTCCAGCAACATGCAGTTGCTGTGGCCTTGATTCAGCGGTCCCAGGGGCAGAACGGAGCCACCCCTTTCAGGCTGTCTGTAGAGCCCCTTAGCCATTTCATCTATGGTCACAGATTGCCAGTGTAGCCCTGCATCTGAAAAATTTAGCAGAACCATATTTTCAAAAATTAACTTTATGGATGCAGGAAGGAGGGGACTTCAGACTCAGAATATAAATTCTCAAGATGCACACCAAGGATAGGCCTGAAATTTGCTGCACTCCAGTCTTTGGGATTTATTTTTTTTTGAACCTGCAGTTGTTTGTTCTGCTTTTCACAAATTGAGGTCCAGAAAATGTCTAAGTATGGCAGAAGCCAGATGTTTTCAACATGACTTGCATGCTAAATTAATAAAACTTTTAATTCCATTTGGAAATACCTTAATTTGACTGCAGTCATGATTATTTGCAACAGCCATAGCAATGCTTTATCAACAGACGTGCAGGAATCCCTTTCACTGGCTAAATACACCTCTAAATTGAATTCCACAGCAAGGACATGCCAGAGTAATAATAACAGCATATTCTACTCACATCATTGTGTCAGATCCATTTTTTTAAAAAAAGAGAGTCTGGTATACAGAATAGACAAAGCACTGGGAGATTGTTTTTAATGTTGTTTGTTTGTTTTGGTATTGCGTTTTGCCTGTATTACAAGCCCAGATTGAACAACAACAATTATTGACTGTGAAATTGAAGGCTTTCATGGCCAGCATTCATAGGTTTTTGTGGTGTTTTTTGGGCTGTAGGTCCATGTTCCAGAAAAATGTATTCCTGACATTTCACCTGCATCTTGGCTGACATCTTCAGAGAATGGTGGCATGGAGGTGTTTGGGGTATATATACTGTATGACCCCTGGTTAAGAGGATTAGCATGTAATTCTGTGTATTTGTTCTTTTGAGGCAAGGCCTCAGGGTGGGAGGATATGTGAAGAGGATTAGTATCTATTTGATTGGTGGTAAAAATACCTTCCCTTTGAGTGGTTGTTTTTCTTCACTCCTGTGGTTTTTTCTGGGTGTGGCTGCTCTTCTGGTGTCTGAGCTGCAGTAACCATTAGCCTGTAGAGCCCAGTTTAGGTGCTTCAGTTCATCTTCCAGGTAGTGGGGTTCACAGATCCTTTGTGCATGGTCTACCAGTGTTTTTATTAGGCTTCTTTTTTGTCCTGGGTGATGATTGGAGTTCTTGTGTAGGTATCTGTCCATGTGTGTAGGTTTTCTATATACCATGTGGCTCAATTGTTGGTTTGGTTTGCTGATGACCAGGACATCCAAGAATGGCAATGTTCCTTCCTTTTCTTTCTCCATTGTGAATTGGAAGTTCAGGTGGATGTTGTTCAGGTGGTTCAAAAACATGGTCAAATCTTCTTTTCCATGGCTCCAAATGGTGAAAGTGTCATCTACACATCGGAACCATGTTGTGGGCTTTTTTGGTGCTGCTTCCAGGAGGCTGCTTCCAGGAGACAGTGTTCTAGAAGAATGTTTTCCTGACATTTCGCCTGCATCTGTGGCTGGCATCTTCAGAGAATGGTGGCATAGAGGTGTGGGATATGCAAGGAGGATTAGTGTCTATTTATTTAATGGTCCATTGTCTTGTTATGAGATTATTGACTCTTCATGGGCAGTATTATTTACTGGTAAAATTTTCATTGATGCCTAACAAAATATTGCAGACAATTAAGAGTTATTTACACAACAGAATTGAAGCAATTTGATACCACTTTAACTGGCATGACTCTTTCCTACATAATCCTGAAATTTGTAGTTTGGTAAGGCATCAGAGCTCTCTGACAGACCAGATTGAATACATTGCCAAACTCCAAAAGCCAGGATCTTTAATTCTGCACTGTGGCTGTTCCCAAGGCTATATACTGGCTCTATTTCATTGTACTATTGTGAATCTCACCTTCATTTACTTCCCATCCTTGAATTTAATCACACTAAAAAACAAAAAACAAAAATATGACTTATCCCTGACAGGATACAGTCACTTTTCAGATTATTACCTAATTTTATTGCCTGTAAATCACCACCGACGCCACTGGGGAACTACAATCTGGCTGCAGCCCAGGTCCCAGCCATGCTCAAGCAGTCACTTTGCAAAAATGGCAAGCTCCCATTTTTGCAAAGAGACCAGCTGAGCACATCTGGGACCCAGGTTGCAGTTGGATTGCAGTCACCTGGTAGCATCAGCAGTGATTTACATGCAATTAAATCGGATAATGCAACAAAAGTGATTGTATCCTGTCAGGGATAAGTCATGGTGTTTTTTTAGTGTGATAAACTCCCTTGTTGCATTTTTGACAGCATGGTGCTTTGTTGTATGGAAATTTCTGCAAATTTTTATGTGTTTTCCTGATGTGTACATTTATAGGTATATTTTACTAAATGTGTGCACATTTATAGGTGTATTTTACTGAATGTGTGTACTTCCATAATTTAATACATTATTTCTTTGTGCATATATGCTTCACTTTTGTATATTTTCACCATTATTTTGAAATGAACATGCTGTTTTGCTTACATTTTATTTCTCCAAAATTTTCTTTGAGCATCACAAATGTGCAGATTCTAGATGTAAAGTGCATTTTTACAAGAAATCCTGAGGTGTGTGAAAAATATTACCTTAACTGAGACTTTTAATTCCAAGAAAAATCTTTTCCATTCCTACAGACATTAAGCTTTCCAAGTATTTAAAACTTTAAGAGGAAAAAATATTGTACAGTACTTCACCTCTTTTATTTTTAAAATCAAAAGTCTTATTAAAATATCACTAACCATTTGCACCTCACAAATCTGCATACTATGGGAAGGTTGGAAGATATGGAGATTAAGCCCTTCTCACCTAGTGGACAATATATTGAATGGGCCTTTCTGTCCCCCATAACTAGAAGAAATGAGAAAACCAGGCCTGGTGAATCAAGGACCCAACTTTATTTAGGAAAAGGAATGGATCGCTGTCTCCCACCCTGACAGACTAAAATCTGAAAAGAATGGAAGTCCTGAGCCATGAACATGTATATTCTAATATAGTTTGCCAAGGTTGCCAAGTCACTACTCCAAAAGGCTGGCAAAATTTCATAATGAATGTAAAGGTAAAGGTAAAGGTAGTCCCTTAACATGAATATCTAGTCGTAACCAACTGTATGTGTGTGTGTGTGCTCTTCTCTGATTACTAAGCCAAACAGCCAACATTGTCCAAGGACTGCTCTGGTGGTCATCTGGCCAGTGTGACTGCACCAAACACTGTTACCTTCCCACCAAAGTGGTTCCTATCTACTTGCATTTGCATGCTAGGTTGGCAGAAGCTGGGACTAGTGACAGGAGCTCACCTCAGAATGCAGCACTTGGGCCTTGAACTGCCAAACGTCTGATCTTCCAATTGTCAGAATTGGCATCTTAACCACTAAGCCACCACATCCCCAACTGAATGTGAGAGAAGTAAAAACCTCTAGGTGTCAGTTACCTCTTGAAAGGTGGACAGCCATTTCCTAGTTCTTGCTACATAAACTATTCCCCAGTTCCATAATGTTTTATGGAATAAAATATGCTATGTAATCTTCATGATGTGAACAGGGTCCTTTAGGGACTTAGCAGATGGGCCAGACTAGCATTGGCTCAGACCATGCTATCCTGGTCCCAGTGCTCACCCAGGTTGGTATCTGGGTCAGCACAGGGGTGGGTGGGTGTCCACACACCTGTTCCCACACTGACCTGGGACCCATGACTGGCATGCAGACCTTACTTTGCTGCACTTTAGCCTTCATTCAGAACCCTCCATCACCAGGTCTGACATGGAAATGGGGCACCTGGCTAAGTGGGTACAGCTAGGCATCCCATTTCCATGTCAGATGTGGTGACAGGGGGGCTTCTGAGTGAGAATGACAGTCAGCAAGGTAAGGAGTGTAGGTGATGGTGGTGTAAACAGCCAAGTTCTGGCATGGAGTTTTTAGGAAACTCTGTAAACCAAGAGTATTTACTCTGGAATTGGGCTGGATTGTCTGGATCTGCATCTGATCTTGCAGGACCAGGCTTGATCCAGCTCCAAGGATTATGGCCTGCATTGCCTGAACTAGACAATGCAAGGCTGGGGGGGGGGTTGCAGCTGAGGGGGGATTCCAGGCCTTTTGGCCTGTGTGGACACCCCCTTGGAAGAACTTTTCTAGTGCCAGAACCCATAAATAAAAGAGAAGCAAGCATTTTTGGGTTAACATGTGCAAAACCACGTTCATTCTCCCTTCACCAATCTGTTCAGTTAGTTGCTAGAAACTTTCTAGTGATGTTCATTATTTAAACGGTTAAGTGAGAAACTGGAGTCTTGTCTGCATGGAGCAGAATACTCCAGCAGCAAGCCCAGAGCTGCTCAAAACTCCCCCATTACCTGAGCCTTTCATTCCAATGCAGGGTGGCTGTTTGCACATGCCCCCCACAGTGCCACCCAGCACCACCAAGGTCAGAACAAAGTGTCAAGCCATGATCACATGGCTGGGTGCCTTGTTCTGACCTCAGAGTGAGCAATGCACAACAGCAGTGGTGGTACCAGGCAGCATAGTGGGACACATTTTAAAAATCTGCCCAGTATCAGATTGGAGGGCTCCAGATCTTCCAGAAAGAGGGTTTACCCTGGGTTTGGTGCTGAATAAGCTGGGCATTTTAGCATTTTTATTGCCTGTGTTTTATTGTTTGTTTTTGTTTATATATGTTTGATGTTCTGCCCTTTGGTGGAAAGGACATTATTATTATTATTATTATTATTATTATTATTATTATTATTACATATTCTGGACTGTTCATAGATTGGACCCTGAATTACCTGGACTCCCTACCAAAAGAAGGGGAGGAGGAAGGAAAGCATTTTATTTGGACTGTACAGACAGGACCTGGGAAATATTGTTGCAAAGGAAAACAAAGCAAAATATCCCTCATGGGGAAGACTTCTATGTTGTGGAGCAATTATGTCTTGTTCAGTGCTTTTTTTCCTCATATAGCCTGTTATAGACTAGCCATGACTTGTTGCTAAAATGCAACAGCAGCAATTATTGTCCTTGCACTCAGGACCACTAATCACTGTCTATGTTCCCTGTCATCAGAGCATCCATGTAGCTAAAACTGATGTATCACACTGTTGATTGTAGACATGTAAAAAGTAGTCACTCAGCTGGAACAAGTAAAAATATACTTTAGAGAAGTAGTTGGGTAGCAGATTGCCAACATTTTGTTCTAGGTCTCAAATATGAATGCACACACATGTGTCAACACACTCCCAGATATTTCTAGGCCCCAATGTATTAAATATGCATGTGCCATTTAAATTCTTGTTGGCAAGCAAATTTGTTTGATTTATAGGCTAAATTATATAGCATTACCTTAACCAGTGACATTTTACTCCCTGCAGTCTTTTCTTTTACAATTGTAATATAACAGGTAGAAAACCCTGCCTACAGAAGATGTTTCGGAACTCATACTTTGTACTAGATGTTTTGTGCATTTCATGGCTACTCATTTCTTCCTTCTCAACTGAATTTGGGATGGTATCATTACAACCAGAAACATAGGTCACCATGAGTAGGTTATGGATCATCACCAATTTCAGAATCACAGATTTTGTTCCATATTTGTTAATGCCTGTTGCACATTGAAACTTTAGTTCCAGAGCCAGAAAAAAAGGAATTATTTTTAGAAGTAATTTGTTCCCATTACTCATTACTACATTTGCAGAGTAAGCTGTTGCCATTACTGATTGCAGTATTAAGTATTTCTTATTTAACCTATTGCACTGCTTGTTGCTTCTCTCTGGAGATAAAAGATAAGCATAGACCCTGAAAAATTCCAGTTAGAATGCCTTTAAATGTGTCCTTAAAAATGCTTCTAAAATGTCAACCCAGTCTTGCCTATTATATTACTTTTGAAATATGACTTCATTATGCCCTGTTAGCCCCACACTACCACCCATAACTATTTTCAGGTGTCTCTGTTGCTTGTAACACATTATTTCCAAGCATTAACCAAAATTCCATCATGAACAGCAGGAAAGCTTCCAGTTATTAAAGCTTTTGCTAAGCATTCCACCATGGTAACAATTTTTGTCATTCATATTCCAAACAGTCCTGGAACATGATGTATTTGTAATCTACTTGATTTTCAACTTGTTCAAACTTCCATATTGAGATAGAACCCATATAACACTAGTAGAGTAATTCATATAGTGAAAGTATATAGACCACAGGACTCCATATTCCCACCTTGAATCCCATTGTGGGAGAAAAGCAGGACAAAAATCCTTGAAATAAATAATAAATAAATTTTACTACCACAACTGAAATGCACTAGTAGATTTCTCATGCTAATCCGTTATTTTTTCATGGAAGCATCCTAATAAAAGATTTCCCTGTCAAGGAGGTTAAAGTACCTCCATATCTAATGGTGTTTAGACAGACGACAAAACCTATTTTATTCCATCTGGTTTCATATATTTTTATTTCATTTTTTTTTCCAAAATGTAAGTGTTAAGCCTATTCTTTTTGGTTTTAATATGCTGTTTTAATTTTGTAGTTGTTGCTATTGTTGTTTTAAATGGGTTTGTACATCAGTGTTATAAATGGTCTATGGTTCCCTTGTTAGTGCCAAACAATGACAAAATAATTCTTTATAAGTAGAATCCTGTTATGGTTGAATTGCAGCTGTATAGTAGTGGTTTCCAGAAAGTACTTTTACAGATTGTGTCTTAAATCACCAAGATCAAATTATACATTACAGTATTTGCACTTTTTAATAAAGGAAGGAAAGAGGTAAGGAGGTTTACAGTGAAAAGGAGAGAGCCAATCAAAGGATTTCAATTCACAGCATACTACTCATCCAGATTTGGTCCTCTCATCAAATTTCAGCCCCCTTTCTAGATACTGTTTGTGGCTGAAACTGGTCTGGGGATCCAGTCTGGATCAGACTGCAGATCAGTTATATTTTATTCAAATTAAAAGTGTACAAATAATTTAAGCATGCTTTTAAAATAATAATAATAATAATAATAATAATAATAATAATAATAATAATAATAATAATAATGTGTTTGGACCTTAGTCTAGAAGGGATAAGTGTGAACTACTGTAGTGTACTTGATGGACACCAGAAGTTAATGAGACACTGTGGTGGGAGAACTATATATTTTTTCATGAAATACTAACCAAGACTAGAACTGGGTTAAAATTATCATTAACAGATGATCATGAGTTGTGATATGGTGATAAAAACTAGAAAGAACAATTTAAGTCCAAATGCATTATAGCTACATGTGTACATTTCTCTTTACCCCATGTGTTTGTGTGTATGAGCTAGAGAGAGAGGCAAAGAAAGAGCAGGAAAAAATATATAAAATGGAGGAAAGAATCAAGTACTTCTCACTTCTTCTTCTGAAAGCAGACCCCAACTTTCATTTATCCATCCAAAAATAGCTGTACACAATTTGAACAGATTGAGCTCTGATTGAACTATATCTATATCGGAATTTACTACAGACTAAAATTCTATCAATTTTTCTCACTTGTGATAAGTAATTAAGCACACACACACACATCCATCTATAGCAATTCCTACTCTTCTGCAAGATCATTAGCCATCACACATGAAGTTTCTCCCTACATTTATTTTTACAGCAACCTTATGAAGTAGGTTATACTGAGGAAAAGTGATTGGATCAAGAAGCTCAATAAAGGGATTTGAACGCGGGTTTTTCCAGTCCAAACCCATTTGGCTAAGTTAATGCACTATGCTCGTTGTTGTGCTTTTTCTGGGGTCACACACTGTTGGCAAGGAAAGACAAAACTTTATGGGTGATCTATTACTCCAAAACCTTATTTCACAGTTGCTGCTTCTGTTATTTTTTCCCCTCTTGCCACCATTGCATAGGCTGGTGTAATGCTATTGTATACCACCATGATTCTGGTCTTCTGCTTCCATTTACTTCTATAGAAGTATAATAATGAATTTTTTTTCTTTTCTTTTTGACTACTGTTAATTAGCTTTAGGGTTCATGTTGTGCATTGCATTTCAAATAATTTTTGTAATAATACATGAGAAGGTTTCATTAAATTTTCATGGTTAATAGATCAGCCTGCTAATATATTCCACCAGTACAGCTTCATCTCATTTCATATTGTGGATTGTTGTTCTTGTTGTTGCTATTTTGCTCCTACTCAGGCACTTCTGTTATTCAAGTAACAGCTACAGATGCTGATGATGCCAACTACGGCAACAGTGCCAAAATTGTATATAGCATCCTCCAGGGCCAGCCATACTTCTCAGTGGATCCAGAAACAGGTAAGAATGTCTACAATCTGAAATAATAGTATGTTCCACCACTTTATTTTGCTGCATATAAAATTCAGTCACTACTACAGTTTTGGAGAGGTTTGTATGCTCCTGTTTATTATATCATTAATTAAAAACTAGTTGCCAAATAAAAGGGGCTTTTTTTATGCTTTCAGAATAAAAGATATAGCTTTTTTCCCCAGAGGAATAATTTCATTGATTTAATGCCATACTAAAAACACTGAATAATAAGAGCTTTATTCTTTCTTTCTTCTTTTTGTGCCATTAAACTGCCCATGAATTGAAAACCTTATTTTAATTGTACGCCCTTAATTTTATTTCCTGTGAATTAACTGGTACAGCATACCTGATACAAATCCATTTTAATATTCTCTTTCATACTCCCCAATCTCTTATTTGTTTGACTTTTAACTTTCCACCTCCTCTTTTCTACAAGGCATCATCAAGACTGCTTTGCCAGATATGAGTAGAGAAAACAGAGAGCAGTACCAAGTGGTCATCCAGGCAAAAGACATGGGAGGCCAGATGGGCGGATTATCAGGAACCACTACAGTGAACATCACACTGACTGACGTCAATGACAATCCACCTCGATTCCCCCAGAGTATGAAACACTTACTACTTCAAAAAGCCTGTTTAAACTCAGTAGCTACGTATGAAGAAATATTAGAGAGAGACAAATTGAAATTTAAAACTCTAGAACAACGAAGAGATGATGGAATGCATCTTACATAGTTTACATACTACCAACTGAAAGAAAGATTGGCAGTAGATATAAAATTAGGAAATATACGAGAAGCTGACCCAAGACTCAAAGAAGTAGTGAAATCTGAAGGGGATCATAGGATTAAGAAATTATATAAACTCATACTGTCATTGGACATGGAAGAGGAAACTATAAAACTGCAGATGATAAAATGGGCCCAAAATATAGGCTGTCCAATAAATCTAGATCAATGGGAAAAGACGTGGTCCAAAAAGTTGAAATATACACTAAGTTATTATTTAAAAGAAAATTATTACAAAATGTTATATCGATGGCATCTTACTCCATTTAAATTATGTAAAATTTATAAAAATGAAAAAAAAATGCTGGAAATGTAAAAAAGAATTGGGCACGTATTATTATATATGGTGGGAATGTAAATATGCTAAAACTTTTTGGAATGGCATACATTTAGAAATGGAAAATATTTTGAACCACAAGATTATAAAAGACCTAGAGAGATTTTTGTTAAATATAAGTAATGAAGATACTTTAGAAAGTATGGCAGATTGATATTTTACATGACCACAGCAGCTAGGATAATATATGTTTCAAAATGGAAGCAAAATGTCATCCTAGAGATTAAAGATTGGATTTGGAAATTATATGAGTTGATGGAAAATGATAGACTTACACAAATTCTGCAGAAAAAAAGATTCTAAGATATTTCTGAAAACTTGGAACCCTTTTATTGATTATGTGAAAAAAGAATGGGGCCAGATATGGGTAATTGGTTTAGGAAAAGAAATATTAGTTTAAATATTATTATTAGTTAATTTAAGAGGGAAAAAAGGGAGTTCAAAGTATGTTCAATTAGTATTATTGATCTCATAGAAGGTCTATACAGTCAGAATTTAGGTGCTGAGAAATATTCTGATATAATTTGAATAGGAATAGAGATGAAGATAATGGATGAATTTAAGAAGGGGAAAATAATGTAATAAAGACAAAAAGATAAGATAGAATCAGTAGTTTATAAAAGGAGTTCAGTGTGAATTGTTAGAGATGAATGTTATTATTGTCAATGTCTTAGTTCAATGTTTTTAGAGAGTTAGTGTTAATTGAAACTAGTGTCTTTCTTTTTGTTTTGTTAGTGAATTATATTTTTTGTTTGGTTTTGTTTAATGTATATGTGATACTTGTTTTTTTTTTAATCAATAAAAACTTAAAAAAAATAAACTCAATAGCTCAACATTCACCATCTGGGACATAAATGCAACAAACCAAGGAGCTCTATGAGTGCCAACTGGGAAAAGAAAATGGATAAGAGTGATTGTTTCATGTGGCTTACCCATTTCCAACTTTTAGAGGCAGATCTGAAATCCAGTGTGATGTAGTGATTTGACTCTTGAACTAGGACTCTGGGAGATCCAGCAAAGACCTGTCAATGGCAATGGAAGTAACTCAGTAAAAGTAAATCCCAGATGTTCCTCTTCTTTGATGAGTGTTAAATATGTTCATGTGTATGCCTAGAGTTCAGATGTATGCCTTGAAATAGCTATATGGCTGGATACTAACTGGCATAGGGGTTCCATAGTATTTGAGGTCATGAATATTCACATGTTTCCAACAAGGAAGCTTGGGTGTGGATGTTGAAATACTGTAATACAAGAAAATAAGTCTTGAGAATTCAAACACCATGACAAAGACTCCCTCACCCATTCAGGTGGGGAAACTGTTTGGCAGTGGGGGAAATCAGCAGAGTCCCTTTTCTGTCCTGGACTCTCAACATTAAGAGCAGATTTTCATTCCCTGTATATTATTCAACATGTAAAGACAGTGTTATTTTTTTCTTTTATTCCAAGCAAACATCCAATGTCATTTCTTCCTCTCTGTCAGGTGCTCCAAATATTTCCCATCATAATACACTCTACTCACCTAATACCTCAAAGATCCAATGCATGTCATACTCCCTCAGAACAGGCTAACCAAGCCATATAATTCACTTTAGAAGCACATAGTATTACCACATGCTTCTGGTATAGCAAAGCTACACACTTCTACCCAGAGATTTAGACATGAGAGTTATACCACAGGTTTTACAGAGTTATATATATATATATATAAAAAAGTTGATGCCCTTCACTTTCAACATAACCCCAAAAAGATAATTCCCTTTGCACATGTCTTGCAAAGAGAAAAGTTAAGCTTAAGTAGCACTCCTAAAAATTCACAGGTGATCGATGACTCCTGTCAATATGTCTTACAAGTATTTGGGCTTTTCTTCTTCTTCTTGCAATCGTCCCTCACCCCTCTGTGTTGCACTGCTAATGTGATAGATCTCCCTGCCATTCCTACTCCACTAACAGACCTATATCATAGTTAGTCCAAATACCTACCCCTAAGTGTTGCAATGTCACCGTTCAAAGGGAGAAACCTTCCATTAATTTTATCTTCTATTCTGAGTCTATATGTAGACAATTCTTTACTGTCTATCTTTCTTCTGCTTTGGTATTTTGCACTGATTTATCGCAATATCAGCAGAGGCAGAAGTTCAAGATTCAGTAGGGGAGCAAGGGGTATTTCTGTCATCACTGGACAGGGGCAACTACAACTTCTCTTTCAACAGTAGAGAGTTTAGTACAGATCATAAGAATATACATTTCCAAGTGGGTTAGGGAGATTGTGAAGATCTATAATGTTTCCATCTCAAGCTAAATGAGATAGTGACTCTTTTCTAAGAATTCCACTGTTGAACACCTCTTATTGTCAAGAAGTTCTTCCTAATGCTTAGGTGGAATCTTTTCCTGTAGTTAAAACTTATTCTAAGAGCTTGTTGTTCTGTACCTCCAAGTCATTTTTGACTTAAGGCAACCTTATCATAGAGTTTTCTTGGTAAGTTTCTTTAGAGGGGGTTTGCCATTGCCATCCTCTCAGGGTGAGAGAGTGTGACTTACACAAGGTCATCCAGTGAGTTTTTATGCTCGAGCGGGGAATCAAACCCTGATCTCCAGAGTCATAGTCCAACATTCAAACCACTACACCATACTGGCTCCCATTAGGAATACATTTCTGATAAACATATAAGAACAGGCGCAGCAATGGACAGTAAATCTGAGGTCAATAACTAAGCAGATCTCCTCACCTTTTTAGTAGAAATATCTTTGTTTGGTGGAAGGAAACTGTTTCCAAGTATAATGTGTATATATTAGAGAGAGAATGATGAAGAAAAACAGTAAAGCATAATGCATTGTGACTAGACATTAGCTATTTGCAGAATACATATTAAAGCCATCAAATAGATGCAGGGACAGGAAGTATAACTTCCACATAATGGAGCAAGCTAGATTTATAGTGAGAAACACAGTTTATGTATCTTTGCTGTTACTGCATTGTAAATGCCCATTTCCTCTTTCAAGAAGTGCACTGCTGACATTAGACTTTCTCTCTCAACTATTTTCATTATGTGGAAAGCAGGTAAATTGTATTTGTACCCTGTGTGCTTACATAAATGCAGGTACAGCTCCACATGTCCTCCTAAAGGGCCTTTTCCCCAGATACTCTTATCTTGGTCCAGTGCTTTTACAGAATTGGCATAGCGATTTGCATCAAATAGCTTATTTTCATTTAAGTGAAAATACTTTAAAACTTTTTTAAAAAATGTCCCTTCTTTCTACATTGGCATTTCTTTAGTGCCAATACACATTTACCAGCATTGATTTAAAGCTATTTTAATGTAGTCTCTTGCCAATTGAAATTCAGACTTTGAGTTGTGATTATATGGTATTACTTTTGTTAATTGGCCATCTGAGCACAAGTATAATTAGGCATTTGGTGCAGGTGTATTTTGGGAAATATAACTTTGAACAACAACACCCTCCTTCTCCTCCTCCTCTATTCAGTGGGGCTTACATCTGAGTAGATCTGTATAGGATTGCACTCCAAGACCTCTGCATTAAGCAGACAGTACAATGGTAGACTGATATGATAGAATTCTGGCCAGAGATGTATAAAGTAAATATTATTTAAATTAAAACAAACAAACAAATTAACACTTCCATTCTTTAAAAAGAAAACTCTTCCTGCACAAAGTAGGATCAGCAGCAAATATACAGAGGAGCTTAGGAGGATGAAGCGAGCTGGACAACGACTAGAGTACAAATGGCGGAAGACTCGACTCTTATCAGACAGAACTCGCCATAGGAAGCATCTTGATTCCTATCAGGAGGCTCTACATACAGCACAGAAATCCTTCTGTTCTGCACGTATTGCATCTGCACAGTCTCGTCTGGCAGAGCTGTTTAGGGGGGGGGGGAGTTGACAAAGGTTCCACCAGCGCCAACCCCCCCACTTAACCCAATGACGACCTGCTGTGAAGTGTTTAATATCCACTTTGTAGATAAAATCTCTCGGATAAGAGCCGGCTTGGACGCCAGTGTTTTGGCAGAACCCATAGATAAGGTATCCAGCAACTCCATTGATGGCAATTTACTGGATTAGTTTCAACCTGTGAGTACCGATGATATGGACAAGATCCTTGGAAGGGTGAGGAAGACGCCCCCTCGATCCATGTCCATCTTGGCTGGTTGTCCGGGGGGGGAACACACGTTGAAAGTGTTCCTTCAGGATACTGTCAATGCATCCTTCAGGGAAGGCACTGTACCATCTTGTTTGAAGGAGGAGGTGGTTAGGCCACTCCTGAAAAAACCTTCCCTGGACCCCCTGGATAGAAACAAATACAGAACAGTCTCCTTGCTACCTTTTTTTAAGCAAAGTGATTGAGAGGGCAGTTGCTTCCCAACTCCAAGCAGTCTTGGATGAAACCGATTATCTCGATCCATTTCAAACCGTCTTCAGGAAAGGATATGGAGTTGAGATTGCCATGGTCACTCTGACCGATGACCTCCGCCTGGGCATCGACAGGGGTAGTGTGACCCTGTTGGTGCTCTTGGATCTCTCAGCAGCTTTTGACACTATAGATCATTCCATCCTCTTGGATTCCCTGAGAGAGTTAGGAATTGGAGGCACTGCTTTGCAGTGGTTTCATTTCTTTCTCTTGGGCAGATCCCAGAGGGTGAGACTTGGGGACAGTTGCTCTTCC
>CM034706.1:104520759-104531273 GCA_020142125.1 Phrynosoma platyrhinos
AAAATAAAAATAGGATGGATATATAAAGGCAGAAGTTATTTTTTCATGGGATACTATAGCTTTCAAACATGTAACCAAACTTGCAACTCACAGCATGAAGAACAATTTTAATTGCATGAATTTTATCATTTTGTAAATTGGTCCTCAGTATCAACATAATTATCCTTAAGATTCTGGACATTTGTTCTTCTGCAGTCATTATCAGCAACAGAAATAGTAGATGTTTCCCTGATAAAATAGAAGGCTAAGAGAAATTCTTGATTTTTTGTTTTACATGGCACCTTCTACATCCCCATCTGTTGCTGTTCCTCCTCCTCCTCCTCCTCCTCCTCCTTTGTTGTCACCACTTAAAATCAGTCTGCTTTTAGCATCATTCCATTTTAATTCTTCCTGCTTCATGACCTTGATCACAGAGGTAGATACTTTCTCTGTTTCTAGAGCACCTCCATAATGGTCATCCTTCCCAAACATCACCATAATGGTCATCCATCCCAAACATCAAAACAAACAAGCACACACACACACACACACACACACACACACACACACACAACCCACACAAAAAACCACCCCCCTTCTTGCAATAGCCTCCATTCAGATTACATTCTCTTTTACTAAGCAACCTTTCAGCTTTCTCTTTTTTTAAAATAAAAATAAAAAATAGAGAATATTTACAATTTCTTCTTTTTATCAGCCACAGTCATAACCACCAGCACCTCCATCATCATGACTTGTTAATATGGGTGCTTTTTGGTACTCCACCTGATTATAATATAGGGGGGTTGCAGACTGTCAAAAATAGTGTGAATTCAGTCCACTTTTAGGGTTAGGGTTAGTGCTAGGGAATCATGGGAATTGTTATTTTTCTGAGACATTGAACCTTCTTTGTCAGAGAACTCTAGTGCCACAATAAAATTCAGTTCTCATGATTCCCTAACCTTAACCCTAACCCTAAAAGTGGACTGAATTCACACTATTTTTGACAGTCTGCAACCCCTCAGTATTGAGTTACTAAAAGTCAGCATTTTTTCATATTAGTGATGTTTGCTGTGAAGATGCAAATCTATACCATCTTCAACACAAAGGCATCTGGAGTGTTCATGCTTCTCTCCCATTTTAATCTCAAAATTCTCTTGCATTATATCCCTAAGAGGTGTGTGTGTGTGTGAGTGTGTGTAATACTAATTCATGAATAAATGAGTGCTTCAGTATGATATATTGTTCAAATACTAATGTACCAGAAAAGGTAAGTAGGAGTGAGTGAGCGAGTGAGTGTTTGTGTGTGTCTGTGCAATGAATTAATACAGGAATAAAGGAGTGCTTCATTGGGATACATTTTCAAGTAGTAATGTACCAGAAAAAGCTTGGTCACTTTATTATGTTGGTAAAACTTGTTCAGTTTCTTTCACACATTGTCCAGTTCAGGATTTTCTTGAGAGTTGAGTGTGCGTGTTCCTTTTATTGTGAATTTGAGAATATAGCAATAGCAATAGCAAGTACATTTATATACTTCTTATCAGTGCATTTAACCACTCCCTAAGCAGTTTACAATGTATAAGCTAAATGTTGCCATCAAGCTGAGTACTTATTTTAGCAACCTATGGAAGGATGCAAGGCTGAATGAACCCTGAGCCCCTGGCTGGTATTGAACTGGCAACCTTGTGGTTTGTGAGTGAGTGGCTGCAGTACTCGCATTTAACTACTGCACCACCAGGGCTCCCTAAGTGTGTGTGAGAGAGAGAAAGAGAAAGAGAGAGAGATGTGAAAGATGCTTTAATGATTAGATACTGTGCTGTATACTACATTTAGTACTTTCTAAACGTAGGTCTTAAAGCCTTCTCCTCTATCAGTGGGCTCAGGCATTCTGAATACCCCCTCAAAATAAAATAAAAAATTCTCTACTTACTCATATTTGGCCATGAATCTGAAAGATGCACTCATTTTATTTAGAGTATGGCTATAGGTCTGTGATTAGAAAGCAGGTAGGAAGAGCTTCAATCTTTCATTAATCTATTCCTCTTTACATTATTATGTTCATACAAGTCAACCTTATGCATGATATTTTTTTTTAAAAAAAGATTTTAGAATATACATTCTTTCTCACTCTCTCTCGTTATGTGAAAAAGAATTACTAAAGAAGACTAACAGATAAAAATAAAACTGTATGACTGCTTTCACATTCTTTCTCATTCATCCATATTTATTACCTTATTCCTATTCTTTGATTTATTAATATTATTTTAATTCCTTTTAGATCTTAATTATTTCAGTCACTTAAAAATAATATAAAATGCTTAGTTTTCTGGATTTGATGAACTTCACTAGTTGTATATTATGGAAAATCTTCTGTGAAATAAGCAGAAATCAAAACTATAATATAATAGAAAATCATGAAATATATGTTGTCATATTACAGATATTCTTTGGATCGGCACACTGATTTAGACAGAATATTCAACATTCACTCAGGAAATGGGTCCATATTTGTCTCAAAGACACTTGATCGAGAAGCTGCTCCATGGCACAATCTCACTGTCATAGCAACAGAAATCAGTAAGTTACAGTTGCATCACAAAATCATTTTGATTGAAAGGAGGTCATGCTTTATGTTGAAACCCATGCTCCTACATATATTTACATGGAACTACACCTCACTGAACACCATGTTCCAAAAGCATTTAAAGCTTTTAGCTGCAAGCTACTGCAGTGCAACATAAAACAATTGATTGAAATTTTCAGCTAGCACTAGCAGAGACATAACAGCTAAGAGATAGGGATGCCAGCAAAATTAAACACAGATTTTACTAGTACTTCATTTTTCATGTGAAAGCATCTTTATGATTCAGTACTGACATCCCTGCAGCCATATGGGAAGGTTATGCTCCTATCAAAACTATCACGGATATTTATATGAGTGGGCATGGGAAATATTGTCTCTCTTTTAAACATTCTTCTGCAATGGGAGGTGGGAAGAGGGTGCTGCAACCAGTTAGCATTGCATAACTATCCATTATTTCTTGTTCCTATATTACTCCACCCCAAGCAGTGCATCCTTTTTTTATTCCTTGAGGTGTTATGTAGCCTTCATCACCCCCAAGCAGAAATATTTAAAAGGGAGGGTCCTACACAGTCCACTATATGCTTAATTCTGTATTTACACAGACGGTATTCTTGTTCTCGTTAAGTCATTATGCCAAGCCTTGGATTGTCTTATGAATGTAGAAATAGCTGACAGAAATGAGATGGCTATATATAATGCAATATTTTTCATACTCTCATTTGCTATATAAATTAATATCTCCCTTGTACTTTGCCAGTGAGAAAGACTTCCCTTCTGTGTCTCTGAGGCAGTGTAGTACTTGCAAGGTCAGGAATAAATAACGATACAGGTATAACTATAGCAGTAGATGTTGGAGGAACATGACATTCAACTGTCTTCCAAATGCACCCTGCTGTTTGAGGAGAAAGGAGAAAAAAAACTATAAAGCAGAGTATATAAAGTACTTCTGCTAGTATCTACAATATAGGAAGACAAACATGGTGGTAGTGGTGAGGGGTGAATGATAATGAAAGAGACATAAATGAAAGAGCTGAGAGAAGATTAATAACTAAATTTATACTTACATAAGTCTATATAAGTCAAAAATGTATATTCTTTTCTGTATTATCTGGCAACAAACTCTGCTGGTAAGAAAAATAAAATTTTGAAAAACTGATGGCATGGAGAAGAGCACTTGACCTGCTAAAATACATGCAGAAAATATTATATTTGATTTTTACACCACTAGCAAGAAGAAATTACAGAAAAATAAATATAAAGACATACATTTAAAATTACTTAAAAACCTCCAAAAATTATTCTGTCAAGATTTTTCAAGTAATCAGACCTCCTTTGTAATATACTGCCATGTAAGGATCTCATTCTGATTTTATTTATTTTTTGCTGCGATCTAAACATAAGATATATGTTTATATTAATCAAATAACAGGTGGATTGCTATGCTTTGTATTGCCCAGCCATTACATCAAAAGGTCTCATCTTGAGATGACATTCTCTAGGAAAGTCATAATGGACAGCACACACTGTTATCCACTAAGGACCAATTCAGACCAGCTGTTTGGGGTGGCAGAGACCCGCCTCAGGAAGCAGTGGATCGGGGTCATGGCAATCCCATGCCATGGCCCAACCCTCCCTTTTGCCACCTTGAAAAGAGCAGCAAAATGTTGCTCCTTTTAGGGGAGGCAAAAGGCTGCCCTAAGAGCCAGTGCCACGGCTCTTCAGTGGCCTTTCAGTGCAGGGTGTTTAAACGCTGTGCCAGAAGGGCGTCCTGATGCCATGCACTATGTGTATGGTTGCACAGTGTCAGGACAGAGTCGGGTTGGGGTTGGGGTGGCTGGCATGTGGCTTCTCCACCCCAACTCCACCCCCAGGCCAGCCCTTTGAGCTGGTCTGCAATGGCCCTAAATTCTCTATGTAGCCATTTCAACAGATGCAGAATTTGTAAAATGAAAATATCTGCCCTCCCAAGAAGCAGTTGACATTTATGAGGTCTTAATTCTGGAAATATCTTACTAAAAGTTGAATAGGTGAAAATAGAAAAAAATAATTTGGATCTTTATGCTATTTTTTAAAGGCAGGCCATGTTCAGAAGGCAATTTTTTTTATTATGTTGGTTGATGATTTAGAATGAAAACCAAGCACACTCATTCTGTGTTGCCATGTCTCCTCATAGCAAGATGAGACAATAGACTCTCTTAAGGCAAGGATACAATGCCAGTACAGTATTGATGCACCATTTACATAGCCACAGGTGCACAGTCTTTTCCTGGCAAACATATAATAATACTCCACCACTATCTATTCTTCATATCTAAACTTTTAAGGGAGCCTTCAGCCAACCATTTAATTGTGTCTGGAACAATACCAAAATGTATTAGCTCTTAATGTCATATAGGACAGACCAGTCTCTCCTCTCAAAAAGGCAGACAGTGTCCTTGGAGACAAAGTAAGGACTTTCCTTATGAATCCATCTCAGAGTGCTTCCAAAGAAACAATTTTACCATCAATATTACCATTGCTTCCCCTTTGCTTAATACAAATATGTGTACTAGCCCTTCTTCTAGGATCATGGGTTGTCATACAGATAGAACCTGTTTTGTGAAGAGCCAGATTGTCTGGCCCTTGGCCCTCTTACCCAGTTCAGATTGTTCTCTTGATCTGCACCTTCAAAGGAGTATGTTCTGTTTTGAGAAACCTTTCAAGAGAGTAACACTAATGAAAGGAAATGAAAGAGGGGCTTTCCCAGAAAAGAGAGAGTTAAGAGGAGGCTGTGTCTTATCTATGAGTGCAACTAACTGTATTTCTGAATCTCTGTGCTGCATGTAGAAACATGCCAGAAGCCTGTTGGGACCTTCCATCTTTGGAGGTGGACATATAATGGTAGAAATCAGAATTGTGCAGCTGCATAACATCAGTATCCAGTAGAGTATAATCCACATGCTTTTTAGGCTTTCCACCCCCCCGCCCCAAAATTGATCAAACCTCAGTATCCCCATAAATCAACTGATACTTTCTGTGTGGGTGCATCAATTTGTTTTCTATACTTGTTCCTGAACATCAAATATACAGATACTGGTTATACACTCTTGGAATTCACTATGTATTCATTTTTTGTTTCCATTTCAGGTAATCCCAAACAAAGTACCCAGGCACCCATCTTCATCCGGATTCTAGATATAAATGATCATGCACCAGAATTTGCCAAATATTATGAAACTTTTGTTTGTGAAAATGCCAAAGCTGGACAGGTAAATATATATTTATAGTATAGCTCAAACTAGTATTTGAATTATAATATCTATCATTCATCTTTAATTTAAAGAATATTCTTATTCTTTCCTGATTAGTAGAGATTATTGGACATTGTGGGGGAAAATTAAGGAATCTTTAAATATTCTCATTTATGACTTCTATTTGTTTTGTTTTGTTCCCAAAAAAATTCTTAATGAAAAAAACAAACCGATGATGATGATGATGATGATGATGATGATGTATAATAAAATCTTTGATAAAATATCAGCTGTTAGAAGCTAAAGGAAATTCTCTATCATGGACAAATGCAACATATGAACAAGGAAATCATAGGTGTGGGCCATAATTCACATCACACCAAATCAAGATGTATTCACAGCCAGAAGCAATATTATGGTTATATCTACTCTCGCTTTTTCTTCTCATATGCATATAATCTTCATATAATCAGGAGAGTAGGAATAAAGGACTAACCCTAACACTTCAGAAGGGGTTGTGTTGCACCAAACTGTTTGTGGCCAGCTATCACTCTGGGCTGTTCTGAGTGGTTGCTTAGAACTGGTTGGGGATGAAATCTCATGGTGCTGCCCTCACAAGAATTAGACTGAGATCTGGCCTGATCTGATAATTAAGTTTCATGGGACTAAAAATTCCATGAGACATTGCACAAACCATGGCAGGCTTAAAAAGCCTTCCTATGTGGTAGCCATTTTGTCTAAACCTTCAGAATAAAAGTTCTTTCCCTTCCTTTACTGTTATCCTTACTTTGTACACATAAAAAGAAATTTCCACAAAAGCAAGCCTAGGAATGAGAATAATATTTAGCAATAGTAATAACAAAAGAGGAAACCATAACAAGGAAAATCCTGTATTGATGAGAATCTTTTCTTTGCTAATTTTTTCATGAAATTAACACCCAGCTGTTTTGAACAAAACCCAGAATTTTCTGCACAGAATGTGCTATATTCTACACAGGAGTTGTTATTTTTTCCACATGAGATGCTATACTGAAAATGCTGTGTATGAAATAACAGTTTTCCCCAGATTTTCATCCCACCCTTCACACAAAGGTAACTTAAGGGGGTTGCAGACTGCCAAAATAGTGCAAATCGAGTCCACTTTTAGGGTTAGGGTTAGGGTTAAGGAATCATGGGAACTGTATTTTATTGTAGCTCCAGAGCTCTCTGACAGAGAAGGTTCAATGTCTCAGAAAAAAACCCAATTCCCATGATTCCCTGACACTAACCCTTATCCTAAAAGTGGACTCAATTTGCACTATTTCTGGCAGTCTGCAACCCCCTTTATTTTATGACAGAGAATACTATTTCTTGTTCAGAACATTTGTTTCTTTTAAAAAAAATGTGTGAATTTTGTGCAGCATAGTCTTCAAAAACTAGTTTTCAAAGTTTTTCCCACAATGTGAACTAAAATTGCTAAATTTATTGGTTACTCCATTCAAGAAGAATACTAGCAAATAATGGCACCCATAGGTGATATTAGAACTTAGATTTTTTTGTTTTAAAAAAAGTTGAGTTTTTATAGGTTTAAATGTGCTGCAACATTGTCACTATACAGAGGGCAGTGAGAATAGCCAAGGAAGCAGTAGAACAAACATTCTCATCCCTGCTTCAACCATAAGAAGAACTATCCTGGAAGGAGAATGCTTCATTAGGGGCAAAGCCATGATAACTCAAAGTAATGATTGAACATGTATACCTTCACTTATTTCATTTATGCACATCAGAATATTTTTTTTAAAAAAAATCCCTCCAATGAATGAGATTACAAGAGATTTTACACATATTTTATTTTATCTTTTAGATTTCAGATACTTTTACACATTTTTAAAGATAAAATGCAACATTTCTACAGCAATGTTCTTTGCTTAAAAACCAACTTTTAAAAAAACTTGCTGAATGAACTTTTTTGCAGCAGTTACTCCCCCACCCCATGGTGTGTCTTGACATGTTAGTACATCCTTTCTCATTAAGGAGAAGAACATTATTTACATCCCTCATTTGTCTTAATCAAATTCATTTATCATGATTGTCTGAATACTTTTCTTTCATCTTTTATTTTTGGTCATTTAGAATAATTGTGGAAATATTAGGTATAGAGAAGGAGAAGGGAGGGGAAGGAAGCTGTAGTTGGGGCTTTTAACTAGGGGAAGAAAACTGTTCTGAGGTAACTGTGGTC
Source organism: Phrynosoma platyrhinos (assembly GCA_020142125.1). Lineage (NCBI taxonomy): Eukaryota > Metazoa > Chordata > Lepidosauria > Squamata > Phrynosomatidae > Phrynosoma > Phrynosoma platyrhinos. The sequence continues at coordinate 104,528,768 of CM034706.1, forward strand.
CAAAATACACTGCAGAAATAATCCAGTTTAAGACCACTTCAACTGCCTGGGTCAGTGCTAGGGAATCCTGGGAATTGTAGTTTATTATGGCACCAGAACTCTCTCACAGAGAAGGCTAAATGTCTCACAAATCTACAGTTCCTGGCATTCCCTAGTATTGAGCCAGGGCAGTTGAAGCAGGGCAGTTGAAGCATGTGGTTGCCACAGCCCTGATCCAGTGCTCAAAGGGGTGGTGCAGAGCCAGCCTTTTGGGGTGGTCTGTTTTGCCCCTTACTGCCACATAATCATGCACAGAAATGCAACTTTCAATAAATAAAAAAAAAACTCCTCCCCTAGTCTCTGAAACTTTATTGTATTTGATGTGAATTTCCATCTAGGACTTAAGCATGGGCTAGTGTATTGGATTTTCTTATCCTATTTATGAGATGTATAGTCATGAAAATTGCCATACCAAGACTAAGGGCTGGTTGGTATATAATGCTAGTAGTTGCCTATTTTCCAGTGTTGTGCAGCAGTGGTAGGAAAAAAAGTGGTATCTGGTCTGAGCTGCCTATTTCTCCAGTGTCTTACTTCCATCATGGCTACAGCTGATGTGGCATTTTCCTATCTCCCATTGTCACCTTTGCAGTCTTGTTACTACAGTCCACTAACAGGATTCCAACTTATAACTACTAAAGGGGAAAAATCATAGGGAAAAGTATCTGTCCCCCATCCCACCCCCAACCACAAAATCTGATAGTTTATGTGAGAGACAGACAATCAGTATCTGGCTCAGCTTGGTCAGGAAGAATTATATCTATCTTGGATGAAATTTCTCTTATTATTCTTAAAGAGTAAGCACTGTCAACTGACTAAATATTTTTGTAGTTGATTAATCATGTATCTTTCCACTGATTAATTAATTGATTCCATACAAATAAAATTTATACTTGGCAAAAGCATAATCAAAATGGTCCTTCCCAGGATTCTGAAATTTCTCTTGCAGTGGACATTTCCAATTCATACCTTGTCACTGGGCTTCCTTTCCAGGATCATATATTAACATTGGCTGAGCTGACTGCTTTCAAGTCTTTTAGGTATTTTTTTCTGCTTTCAAGTCTTAGGTACTTCTGAGAGCTTGACTTTTATAAACCAGTTCAGAGACTAGTTTGTGCTCAGAGTTCAGAGGTCTTTACAGCTCATTCCCCTTACCTTTTGTAAGGTCTCTTTAAAAAGCTATAAAGGACATGCTTTGGAGGAGGCAGGGAATGTGGCCTGTGCATTTCATTCAGAACCCCCTTATAATTTCTGCCAACATATAAACCACAGTTGGAGAAGTAGTCCACTGTGATTTCCTGTGAGCTGAACTTTGTGTCCAAAATGTGAAATTTTAGTGAAATTCTATGAATTGTTAAAAAAAGAAAAAAGAAATAAAGAAATAAACTACTATAAAGTTTAAATCTCCACCTCCTGGCAATTACACTTCATCAATAGTAGCTCAGTATGAAGCACTAGTACTTCATTGAACTGACATTTAAGGAAAAACATGTATGAGCTTAACTTTGAGTCAGTAGGGCATCAAAATAAAACTTGCTTATCATTATAATGAGCTGCAGCAAGCTTCCTCCTCTTTTTATTTATTTTAATTTTTTAAAATACAGAAATGAAGAGGAGACTAAAATTTTCATTTTGAATTATGTCCAATTTTATCTTCATTATGATTATAACTAAAGCATGGTCAAGCTTAACAATGGCTTGTTCAGATAAGTCATCTTCATAGCCCATGGCCTGAATTGGGTTTATTTTACACAAATCAAAGTTAAAATTAAACATAGTTAAATGGATTCAAACAAAAAAAGCTGGAATTCATGAAAAATGAAAGTGACATCTTCCAATATCTACCTGGCCAAAAGAGAAGGAGAGAGGAAGGTAAATATACGAGACTGTGGTACACTACAGCTTGTTTCCATCATAATAAGCTAGAATTTGCTAATTGCTAACCAGCTACACATACTCTTTGTGAATCTAATTTTCTGCATGTTTTTCATTCTGGATTCAATTCCAGTTTTGGCACAGGAATTGCCTTAGTCACTCTGTATAATTATTTAATTTTGGGGAGAAGGTTGGAATGAGACCATATTTCTCCTTTATCTCTCAATAACTTTCAATATCATTGATCATGGTGCCGTTTCAGAAACTGCCTGAGCTGAAAATACAGCCTTGTGGGAGTGCTGCTCCTACTTAAAGTTCTAGAAAGCAGTGCTCAGGAAATATTTCCTGGCCTTTGGGTTTTCACAGGGATTAGGTTTGTTTCCCATCTACATAGGGGAATGGGGTTATCTGGAATTTTTAATGTGTCATCATCAGTACACTGATGACATGGATCTCTATTTCTCATGTTCATGTTCAAAACTGAAGTGGTAGGTATGCTAAATCTGTCTGGCTGCAACTGTTCAAGGGACAAAGCTCAAGAAATAGAGATTAAGGCAGGGGTAGGCAACCTTTCCCCTTTAAGGGCTGAGGGACT
>CM034706.1:104531373-104559209 GCA_020142125.1 Phrynosoma platyrhinos
GGTCTGTAGAGGCCCTAGGTTAGTCCCCCCCATCCCTTAAGATGAATGTTACTCAACCTGTTCTTGGCAGGATTGTACCCCCTCCCAAATAAAAGAGAACAAGTTGATCACTTGAAGTTTATGTTTGCCATCCTTTGGAAAGCTGCCTTGCATTCTTAGTAAACATTTCACCTCTCATTGTTTAGATCTAGCCAATTCGAGGAAAATCACAAGGCATGTCTCCTTGCAATAGACCTACTTATTTTGCCATGTTTCTCATATATATATATATATATATATATATATATATTCTGGATTTATTTTATTTTCAAATCTAAACATGAGCAGGGGTTATATAGGGAAAATGCTACAAATATTTGAAGATTTATATTCAATAGTATCATCATGGGATGGGACATGATGAATCCAGTGTGCATAGATCAGATTATAATAGGTAACTAGTGGAGGCAAGAGGCTGCAACCACTTCAGTACCTTAGGAAATTATTATTTTGTCTGGTAATATATATCACGGTTGGACTGGATGACACTTGTGCTATCTTCCAACTCTGTGAGTCTATGATTCTATAACCTGGGTCCAGGATCCTTAGAATAAATTGCTAGAATTTGTCTTCTAATTAGAATTTTCTCCTTACTTTCCTCAAGGCAGTAACTGAAGGGATCTGAGCTTTTTAATTAACATGCATATCACAGCTTTCCATTGTTTTGCAGACCACTGCAAAGTTTAGTCTCATTGACTTTATTCTCATAGGAAATGACTTTTCTCATGTCATACATCTAGAAAAGTTGTAGGCTTTATCACAAACATTTTGAAAGTTTTAATCCTGTTTGATGCCCATATACTGTTATACCTACAATTATTACTGGTGGACAAATAAAAGGTGCATAACTAACTCTGAAAAACAAAATAATCAATCCATATTAGAGATCACCTTTAACAATATAGTTGTTTCATGAAGCACAGAGAAAGGTTGAAGCATATTCAAAGTGTTGCTGAGTGTGCTTTCTCTCTCTTTCTCTCTCTCTCTCTCTGTGTATTCATGGCCATGCCATAGCTACAATATGTGGGAGGATGACTCAGATTTCTCCCTCCTTGAATTGCTGCAAGAAATTATCATAATGTTATACTGTGAGCAGAAAGGGCACATCCCAGTGGTTTTATATAATGATATATAACAGGATGCAGTTTTTTAAGCCCACCATGTTGTCACACCTGAAAATAGTTTATTGTTGCAGATGAATATCCAGAACTGTATTTCTTTTTCAAGTTGTGATTATAGTCAAAAGATAAAGTAGGAGGTGGAAAGAGTTAGCAGAGATTTCCAATGGCAGTCTTATTTAACAACATTCTGATTTCTGGGTTTTCACCAGGCATTTTCCATGAGGAGCTGTAGGCAGAAGTTTTCTGAAGGGCCTCAGGAACTTCAATGGTCCCTCTGGATTGCCAGTGGATCCCTGTATTTTCTCTCTTCTGAAGTGTTGCTTCATTCCATTTCTGCATGCAATGCTGTGTCTTCTTTGGAGACATTGAAACCCAAATCCTAGCAGATCTCCCCTTCTCAGAATTCTTAGTTCCCTTGGAATTTGAGTTTTCCTATATGAGAAATAAAGTGTCATGTTTAGAAGTGTCCTTCTATGATATTGGTTACATCCTACTGCTCTTCTCTTACTTAGGAAGACTTGGAGGTTTCTCACAGATCCCTTGAATTCAGCTCTTTTGTTCTTTAGCAATAATATTAAAACAAAAAAAATGACCAAATGTGGTGGTGGTGGTGGGAAGAGAATCACCACAATCTTTTTAACCATGTCTTCACAGCTGGATCTGGCTAAGCATCCCCTTTTCTTCCTGATGAACTTGTTTTCAGCACTTTGAATTCTGATCCAGAATTCTACAGGGTTTTTTAAAATAAGATCACAGTGAATGGTGGTGAATATACAGATTTTCTGTAGAAGCTTTCCTTTCCCCACACGGTTGGCCTGCAGCCACTAATGAAATATCTTTGAACAGCATTAAGTTATATATATATGACCCCCAATATGAGAGGTCAGAAATAGCAAGATGTTGAAACATTGCAAGGGCTTCTTTACTAACTGCTGATTCAGACTAGCCAAAAGGGCTGGCCTGGGGGTGGAGTTGGGGTGGGGTGACCGCATGCCAGCCACCACGACTCCGCCCAACTAGTCCATCATGCCACGTGCTTGAAGGGGTGCAAAAGAACTGTGGCAGCAGTGCTAAGGGCAGCTTTTTGCTGCCCAAAAAAGGAGCAGCATTTGCCAGTTCTTTTTGGAGCAGCAAAAAGCTGAATCAGGACTGCGAAATGTGATTGCCACAGCCCAATCCAATGCTCCCAGGGGCAGCACAGAGCCACCCCTTAGGGGCTGTCTGAATCAGCCCTAGGATACATGCATATATTTTTCAGGAACTCTTTCACTACTCTGTTTTAGCAATGTGGAACTGATTTTGCTTTAAAACAGTAATATTTTTTACACTTTGGCCTTTCCCGTAAAAACTAGTTGCAATCATTCAGTCACATAGTAGAATGTAAAGAATGTAAACAACACAATTGAGGTGCATATTAAGCAGATTTCCTGCCCCTGATAACCCTAGACATTGATCACTGAGTCTGATCTCTCCATACCAGCATCCTGGATTCTGTTTCTGGATCCTTTATTAAGTTTTTGTGAACACCTGTGAACTAGAAAGGATATTAACAATTTTCCTCATCCAAGTTCATCACCATTAGCAGTTGCTAGCTAGCTAGCTGGACAATATTTATAGATCCATATCTATACATATATGTTGATTAAAAAACCCAATGTATGGACCTTATCCCACGCTGCTCTCAAAAGTGGCAAGAAAGCGATATGAGCATCATTGCAGTACTATAGCACTAGTATAAATATGGTGCTAGCGCTATAATAGTGCTATGGATAAGCTAGCGCTATTGCAATGCCCGCTGAAACCGACATTCAAAAGAACCCGAATGATGCTGCATTCCAAGCGGTTTCTTGTTGGATTCTGAGCAACGTCGTGTAATCACCCGGAAAACTATAGCGCTATAGAGCCTGATTCTTAGCGGATTCTGAGCGACGTCGTGTGATCACCCAGAAAACTATAGCGGTATAGCGCCTGATTCTTAGCCAATTCTGAGCGACGTCGTGTGATCAGCCGGGAATGTATAGCGCTATAGCGCCTGATTCTTAGTGGATTCTTGCTGCTTTTGGCCCCGTGGGATAAGGTCCTATGTTGTTCCAAATCTGATGCTTTTTTGGGGTGGGGGGCACCTTCATGTTTGCTTGTATTACCAAAAAAAAAAAAAAAAATCCTGGACTGTAAAAACAATGAAAAATGTGCAAAAGTATTATTATGTCACCTACCTACAGATAAGGAAAATTTTCATTCTTTTCTGATGACAAAATAAAAAAAGATTTACATCCCTGTTGTAAACTAGGTGTCATTGATGTTCTAATTATTTGCATTTATATGTCATTCTTACTCCTTGAAACTAATAAGGATGGCATACACTATTATTTCTCTCTTTTTATGTATATAATACAGGATGGGAAACATAAGGCCCATAGGGAACACACAGCATTAGCCAAGTCTTGTGCAACCTGTAACCTTCTCCAGACCAATATAATCTCCACATACTCACACTTTTAAAAAATCAATCAAAACACCTTTTCAGTTGGAAATAACCTTTGGGGGAATATTTCTTTCTCTTGGGCACATATTACAAACAACAAAAGTGAAAAGATTGATGGTTTTCTTTTCTTTGCTCCTGTTTATGGAAGTAAATACTTGGGGGGGGGGATGGGATGAGAATGTTTGTCATTCACATATAAAGGAGAAAGTAAAGATGTGCTCCTGGAGTGGAAAATAATTCTTTTTCTTGTACCTAGTGACTATAGACAGTATTAATAAGATCCCGCTCCTGTCCTGGATTCTACTTTACAGTCACAATTGCAGCTGTATGTTACAAATTGGATGATTGGATAGATAAACAATAACACTAATATTTGAACACCTTGGTCTTCAACATACTTTAGTATGCACTTCCCTTTTAGGATTTTCCTGCCACTTTACAATGCACAATTTCTGTGGCTCGTGTCAACATCTTTTCAGAAAACATCTAGTTTGTTGGGGGAGGGGGGGGTTACAATTTTTCCCCAGTCTCACCTTTGAGTTAGTGCCACATAATATTTTCAGCTCCAGTTGAGCATTCTGTTTCATCCTTGTGATTTGAACAGAGACTTGAAATCTACTTGACACTGTGGATAGTGCATCTATAGTAGCTGTAATTGTAATGTAAGCCATTAGAAGTAGCTGGAGATTTCAGAAGGTCACTCTTCAACTTGCCAAATAGGGCCTTGAAAATCATTCAGAGCCCTGAGAGCTGCCTGTTGAAGCAAGGAGCAAGAGGTTGTATTGTATACTTCTAAGAAAATGTAAAGTTTTTTTTAAAAAAAAAAAACAAACTAACTAAAATAGCATACAGAGATACTACATAAAAATGCATCTGAGTTTTCATGCTTTTGTTACAACAAAAAGTTAAGTCTCAAGTGGGAAGGGACAGACAAGGATTTGCAAGGCAAAAAAAAAAGCTACACATGAGAGGTGTAAAGATAAAAGGTGCTTCCAAATGTGGTTGTAAGTGTTATTGATCAAAAGACAGAGTACATCTATATCATCTTTTTTTCCTTTGAAGGAGGGTGTATGTGACAGAGGAGGGATGGAAGAAGGAAACAAAAATAAAGGAAGCAGTGGGAAAAGAGAAGAGGGTAATAAGTTAAAGATACTTCTCCTGTGTGAATGAACGAGGTTGATTATATGGTTAAAAAATTGCCTGAAAATGCCCTCAAAAAGTCTAGGATTGGGGATCAGGGATATTATTTGGACACAGTGGTACACTCTAGTATTTCTATATGGATTTGATTATGGCTTAGGGTAAAAATGGATGCACCATTTATTTATTTATTTATTTAATAAGCCATCTTTCTACCAGAAAGAAATGGCTCACAGATAAAATCAGGTGTTGTTTTTTGTTTTTTTGGTTTTTTTACAATAAACATGTAAACACAATGAATACATGCCTTCTAAGACTACTTTTGAAATCTTTGATCCCTTCACACTTTCTGTTTTTCTGGCCCAAGAATGAGTGAATCACCTCCCTTGAAAATTTCTAGGAGTATCACTTCATTTTTTAAAAAATGGGCTCCAGCATTGTTTGACATCAACTCCCCCCCCCAAAAAAAAGCAGATCCATCTGATTTGGTGGTAGGGCTCAAGGGGTATTTTTAAATGTCTGTTGGGGCTGGATGATTCCAGAGGTAGAATATTGTCCCCTGGACTTAGTTGTTCCTAATTTATGGGGAAAATATTTCTCTGCTTTAGAATTATCAGTAGGATTCAGGCTCTGATTATTAGCATTTAATGTATAAAGATTGACAAAATAAAAAACACAGGAGTACAAAACAAAAATACAAGAGCTATAATGGACCCAAGAAGGACAAAGATGGAAAGGCAACTCCTTATCTCAGTGTCTGTCCACATGTTAATCCCTCCCACCTATTAACAGCTGACAGGGTCCTATTCCATATTACAGGAATTTATTATAACCAGCCTAGCCTGCCATAGCTCCAGGGTCTTCAAAGAAATTTCCAAATAATGTTCAAAAATCTACTTTTCTGCTAGCTTTCAGTAAGGAATACAATACCTGTTTAGGAAATATTTAATAAGCTTAAGGGTTGGTTGTCTTGTGATAATCAGTCTATAAGCATGTCTTATGTTTTCACTAAGGTTTGGAATCATGTAGTGCTCACTCATTCTTTCTCTCTTTCTCTCAATTATTTGTGTGCGTGTTTGTTTAATTGCTCCAAGACACCTCAAATGTTTGAAAATGTGTCATAAATGTTTTAAATAACTATTAGCAGACTTCTGTCCATTTTACTTTGGAAGTAAGTCCCACAATGTTTAATGTGGCTTTCTCCAAAGTAAGTGTGTTTAGTATTGTAGCCTAAGATATATTTCTAAACACATGCACACATGCCCACGCACACATAAACATTGATCATACATTTGAAATGAGGGGTGAAGAAAGTACTGACTGCAGACTGCATATTGCCTGTGTGCACCACTTTTTAAGGCTGAAGATCCCTGTACACACAGCCCCCCTCCTGGCTCCCAATTTAAAATAAAACAGGGGGATCCTAATATTTCAAACTGCCTACAAATGCAGCAGTTTAGGTCACTCCCCATAATCATTCAATGCTCCCACCCCAAACTGGCAACAAATGGCATCCAGAAATGGCATCACATCACTTCTGGTATGCCTGCAAAGCCTGGCTATGGTACATGTGGGAGGCACAGGGTGAAAATTGCTCATTGCACAATTGTCCACCTATTTTTTGAATGAAATATCCCTATACCAAAATTTAAGCCACACTGGGAAGTTAATCTGCACCTATGACTCCACATACAAAGCAGGAATTGTTGTTTTTAGAGTGAAAGCAAAGAAGACCTTTAAAATATTTTGCAAATACTCAATGATGCACCATTAACATCTATAACAAAAATGGCTATGAGAAAATCATCCAAAGTGAAGTCGTAGGCTTTCATGGCCGGTATCCATAGTTTTTTGTGGGTTTTTAAACATCTGTGGCTGGCATCACATCAGAAAGAAACTCTTCTAGAACATGGCCACACAGCCTGAAAAACCCACAAAAAACTATAAATCACCCAAATGTTTCAAATATCAGAACAGGCTGCATATCTTCTTCATTTCTTATTGTAGCCATCATTTCCCCCTAAATTTCAGGTATAGGGATATCCAGGGTCTATGAGTTTCAGTCTGAGGTAGGGTGGTAATAATTTTAAGTCACAATATAATAAAGCTAAGCTATTCTTTTTTGTTTGATTTCACTAAAGAGATTATCACAGCAGGGCTAATAGCACAGCAATCATGCTATTTGAAGATAACAGAAGCATAGCGTTATAGCAATCTATATTTTCACACAGTCGCACAATCATGCAACAATAATGAGATTAAAATAATAGAGAAATACAATTGTATTCCACATACATCCATTCTTGTATCATTATTGCAGTGTTATCTAATGTGGCAGGCATGCACCAGTTCAGTGTGCCTGCACATGTCTGAAAAGCATGGTTACATCCCAAACTGAACAAGATTAAAATTGATAAAATTGATGTATTTCAGAACATTATTTTTATACAGTTCAAAGAAAATTGTGTCCTACACCTCAAAATGACATAGAAATCTACTGCAAAATTGATCCTAGCAATGAAAATGAATTGCGTGTATCTAAATGCACTCTGAGAAAAGGTCCTGGATTGTTCCACGATAGCACAAATAAAACATTATTGGCTTCCGCATCTTCATTATAGCACAAATGAAGAGTTATTGGCAAGCTATTCACTGGGAGTCCCCATGAATAAGAGGTTATAATGGGAGAGGTATGGGATGAGCTTGACATCATGTGAAAATCTTCACACAATCAGGCAATCATGATGGGAACATTCCATTTTTCTCCCATTTCTTATCCCCGTGTGATAAACTCCTTAGTCATAATAATAATAATAATAATAATAATAATAATAATAATAATAATAATAAGCATGAAACAGTAATATGGCATATGGGGAAATCCTTGCTATTTAACGTAAACAAACAGACCCAGTTTCCAAATTAAGATGTTTTATAAGGATCAAGGATAAGAGATACCATTTGCATATTGTTTGCTGTTGTTATTTGCCATCAAGTTGACTTTGACTTATGGCTATCCAGTGAGTGAAAGACTTCCAAGATCCTGGGCCATCAACTGCCCTGCTCAGGTCTTACAAACTCAGGCAAATTAATCCACCTGTAGTGTGGTCTCCCTCTTTTCCTACTGCCTTCCACTTTACCAAATGCCTTCCTCTTTTTCCCATGTCCATGTCTCATGATATGTATAAAATACAACAGCCTCAGTTTAGTCACCTTTGCTTCTAGTGAGAGTTCAGGCTTGATGTGCTTTAAAAACCATTCATTTATCTTTTATCAGTCCATAGCATCCATGTCTTTTATGTAGCCATTTTAAAGTAGGACATAGTGACACTTATGAGCAAAGATAATACTTAGCATTTTAAAATGATGAATAGGTGACAAAGTTCATAGGAAACAATCCCCATTCTAACTCTGCAAATTCAGAGGAGGAAAATTCTCTTTTTACTCAGGGAATTTTTTTTCATGTTTTTAGACACTGAATAAACCCCTTGTTTTGATTGATTTTTTTTTCTACTGAGAAAATCTCACATGTTGCAAAGCATTCAAAGAAGCTTTCTAGGGTTGCTGCCATAGTGCAAAATTAATGCAGTTTGACACTGTTGTAAGTGCCATGGCTCCATCCTATGGATCTGTAGTTTGTTGTGGAACTTCTTCTGACCAAGAAGGCTAAATAGCTCACAAAACTACAAATCCCAGAATTCCATAGCATTGAGTAATGGCAGTTAAAGCAGTGTCAAACTGCATTAATTCTGCAATACAGATGCAGCCTAGGTTGCAGTGGTAACTCAGTGGTAGCTCAGTGGAGGAATGGAGAGGCCCAACATGGCAGGCTTGTATTACTTATGAACTGTATACTCCACATGAATTCAGACTGCATCACAAAACCAGACAAAGGAAAGTTGCTAGGAAAAAGTTAATGTGTTTGCTTATTTGTGAATAAGCTTTTAAAAATCTAATTCAATTGTATTTACATTAGAAGGGGAATTGTTTATATTAAATTACCATTTAAATTAAATTAAATTAAATACCTTCATTAAAAGCCTTGCCAACATGAAGCTAAAACATATCTATGATTGTATTCCCTCTCATCCTTGTTTTGTGCTTTGAAGAATAAGCACACCATTTAAAAACAACAACAATCCCCCCCTCTAATTTTCATCTACATTGCCCTACCAAAAACTCTTCTATTGCAGTTTTCCTCTTTCCCTTGGGATTCCAATGCGGGTCCTATTAAACGGCATCACACAAAGAGCCTCAAAATTCAGTTTCCTGAGATAGATAAGGAACTCCATGTCAGAAATTCTCAACTTCTAACTCTCCAGATGTTTTATACCTCATCTCCCAAGAATCTTCATCACCAAGGTCAAGGATGACAGATTCTAGGACCTGATGTCAAAAACATCTTGAAAATCTAATTCAGTTATCACAATGGTGTAGGAAATATGAGGACTGTCTAGAAGCAAAGAAGAACATTACCACCTTCAAGCTATACATTTTTTAAACCCGGAATTGACTGAACTATCATACTCTAATCATGAACCAAATAAGTGGGTTGAATCTTATGACCCAAACATTGTAATTCTCCATCTTCAGGGTAACAACAAAAATCAATAAGCTGATTGTAAAACTTCAAGAAAACTAAACTTTGGGTTAAAAACCAAAATAAAATGAAAACAGATGGAGAATTTTAAATTTGCACAATCATTTAGTTGTTTAATGATGATAGAATTCAGAGACATACCCATCTTTGTCTGAAATGTCAGTATGCAAATGGATCTTGCACTAACTTTGAAACTAATGGTGCAAAAGAAGTTGTAGCATGAACTTTCACAGACCTGGTCTATTTCCTCAAAGCACTCCATGCATCTGGGGAAGTAGACCTAAACCCGAAATGCCTGGGCCAAATGACACAGATTCTGGCCACATTCAGTATGTAGCATCCAGATGATGCACACCCTGGACATGGCCGGAAACCATGCCAATGTCATGCCATTCAGGAAGAACTGGACCAAGAAGGAGCAGATTGGATCTGCTCCCTCCAGCAACCCAGTTGAGGACTGCAGCAGCAGCACAGATTAAGGCCAGGCACATGCAGTTGCCTCAGCCCTAGCATGAACAGTGCCAGAGCAGCTGCAAACTGCTCTTTTTGGCCCATTTGTTTTGGACCCAAGTCTATAAAAGTTCATGCTACAAATTCTTTCCCACAGTTAAAGTCTCAAAGGTAAAGCAAGATCCATTTAAATATTAACCAATGAAGTAACTGATAACTTAATTTTGGAATTAGATTAATAATGAAAATCCCACTTGAGGAAATCACTTTAGTTAAGAAATACATTTGATTAAATTACTGCTTTTTCTTGGAGAATGTTCAACTTAATGGGCAAATTTATTGCTTTAATTGGTTTGGTCCTGTGTCTATATAGAATACACCAACATTTCTCATGTGCCTAACTATGGGCCTTTGCAGACTGCCAGAAATAATGCAGCTTGAGGCCACTTTAACTGCCCTGGCTCAGTGCTAGGGAATCATGAGAATTGTATTTTTTTCTGAGACATTGAGACTTCTCTGTCAGAGAGCTCTGGTGCCACAATAAACTACAATTCCCATGATTCCCTAGCACTGAGTCAGGGCAGTTAAAGTGGACTCAGTTTGCACTATGTCTGGCAGTCTGCAAAGGCCCTATGTTTTACTATGGAAGATTATTCATGATAGATAAGCTTTCTTTCAAAGTTTTTTGTACTCTCTTAGTGAAGAACTTATCCTAAACTCTCAGTGAACTACATGGTTTTCGGGAAAACAATTTAAAACACACGTTGCTAGAAAAGTCTGATCAACTCTGAGGGACATTCAATCACAGCTGCTAGGAAGTGTATTAGTACTTTTACATCATATACATACCATACAACAATAGCAAAAGTTCTTTGACCTGGTGATTTCACACAGTGGATAGTACTAGAGTAGAAGATGCAATGGCAATTTCATTTTGCTTACAAACATGTACCATTATTTCCCGGCAGCTCATACAAACCATTAGTGCAGTGGACAAAGATGAGCCACCTCGTGGACACAAATTTTTTTTTGAGTTGGTGCCAGAATACACAGTCCATCCAAACTTCTCTGTTGTAGACAACAAAGGTAGGCTTCCATTATTGCTTTTATCTGCTCTGTTTTCATCTCTTCCCCCTCAAACTTACTAATGGAATTTTTGATATGTTATGTTCTCCTCACCACCATCTGATTCAGATAACACAGCAGGCATTATCACAAGAAAGAATGGATACAACCGCCACAAAATGAACACCTATCTCTTGCCAGTGTTAATATTTGATAATGACTACCCCATCCAAAGTAGTACTGGCACACTGACTATCAGGGTGTGTGCTTGTGATAGCCAAGGAAACATGCAGTCCTGCAATGCTGAAGCTCTGCTCCTTCCAGCGGGCCTCAGTACAGGAGCACTCATTGCTATTCTGCTCTGCATCATTATTCTTCTGGGTGAGTGACACTTTTGTCTTTCAATCCTAATCACTAACACTGATTGAAATATCCTCAAAATTAATACAACATACTAGAATGTATATTCTCGACATCCCTTTATCCAAGTCTTTGCAAATTGTGACCCATCAATATTTATTTATTATTTATTTATTCAATTTATATCCTGCCTTTCTCCCAAAATGGGATTCAAGGCAGCTAGAAACTATTAGTTCTATGGACAAACTTGTTAGCTGATCAACAATAATTCTTGTTTTGGCAACCAAAAGAAGCAACAAGATCAATGTTTTTAGAATGTCCCTGGTTCCATTGTCTTGTATTACTACTGACTTGTGTATGGCTTGATGGCCTGTATAGTAATGAGATATTGTTTGGCTACTAGCAATTACTCCTAAAAGCAATATATTGTGCATGCTTAAAATGGAAAATGCTATTTTGAAAAGCAACACAGAGTAAGCATGCACATGGCAGTAACATCATAAATCAATGCCAGAGTTTTAGAAGGCAATCTGTCTAACAGAAATTTGGAAGGTCTATAGATCAAACACTCATTGTGGAATTTGTGGGTTTTGATAGATTCCTACAGCCTAACTTCCAAATTAATTTGCAATTATGTTGACCTGTATTCTATACTTCCCAGCACTGAAAGCTGGAAAAAGCTGGTAATGAGTGAAGTTCATTTTCATAGTTGAGAGAGAATAGCCTGAGACAGGAATGATATTTACATCTTGTTGCCAGTACATCTATTTCTTCTTAGCTTCACCCTTTCTGTCTGTACACCATGTGTGAATCTACAAGAACTGTATTATTATATATTTTGTGATGTCACAGACTGAGCTGAACCACAAATCTTAGCTTGTGTGCAATCAGACATGACCTAATCACAGTGAGATATCAGTACCTCACATAAGGTTGTTAGAGGGAGGTGTGTATGTTACAACTGTACCAGGTAAAGTGTATCACAGGGAGGATGACAACAATTCATTTCTAAAATTATTGCTTCTTCGTGACTATATTTATTTACAACAGGCATTTCTTTAACCTTTCCAATATGACATGTGTAAGTTAATAACATTTATGCAATAGAATATATCACACATTGAAAAATGTGAACACCAGTATTTACAATACATACATTAGACAGGAAGATGCAGATCAGGGTAATTTTTGTTGGAATTCAGACAGATAAAATGCCTTAATCAATATGTACTGTACTGCAGCCACTCACTCATAGACCACAAGGTTGCGAGTTCAATACCAGACAGGGCTGAGGCTCGACTCAGCCCTGCATCCTTCCGAGGTCACTAAAATGAGTACCCAGATTGTTGGGGGGCAATCAGCTCACAGTTGTAAACCGCTTAGACATCCCATAGTGTGATATGAAGTGGTATATAAATGAAGCTGCTTTTGCTTTGCAAATCCAGGATAATTAAAAAGAAATGCCATAAAGCAGAGAACCACTGAATCTACACTTCAAAAAATTGTCATAAAACAGCAATTCTAATCTCTAACATTCATCAGTATTTCATTTCTATATTTAAAGCTTGACAAATATAAACTTCATTAAATTATATAATTTTGAAAAAAAAATAAACCTGGGTCAAAAATGTCATGAAAAGCTAATGAACAGAATAGATATTATAATGAACTCACTACAGTGAAATAATTTTCTCTTCAGTTAGTAAATTAATTAGATGTGTGTCTGCCTTCTCTCCTGGAGAGCTCAATATTTTGCAATGGAGTGCAATGGTGATAACAATAGTTACAGAAAGCCAGTAAAATGTATAATAATAGGTGAAGTGAAGCACATACACATACACAGAGTGGCATATTTGTATCACCTCCTAAAGCTTAATATAGTGATTAAATTCATGGAGGGATTTCACAAGTTCATAAAAGGCTTCAAATACTGAGATCAGCAAAAGAAGTCATGTCTCCTAATAAGATGACACCTTCTTTAAATATCAGTGTGTTAAGTGGTAATCTTTAAATATGACACTTAATGCATCCTTGCTTGCTACAAAGATGAAGAGTGCTAAAGGGAACTAACTGTACAGGCTGAAAAGCCAGTAAATGCACTTTTGGTAGATAAGGCAAAAAGGAAATTCATCTATTGTTCCCTACATGGGAATGGATGAAAAATGAATTCTCTAAAAGCTTCTGCATGCACACAAGGTAAATAGACTAGACCAGAGAAGATAACATCATGTATTTGATTCAGGAATATGCTCCTCACCACACATGTGTGCACACACACTTCCTAGTATATCCCTTTTCATTCATTTTGCATCCAAATGTAGTAAAAGCATATGGGGTCTTCAACTAGCTGCACGATGGCACATCATTGGGAATAGATTTTTTTTTAAGTAAGTTTCCAAGCTATGGTGTAGTTGTAGGAGTCACTTGGTGGGGATGGAAACTGTTGTTGATTGTGGAAGAAACTTATTACATTTACATTTATATTTGAATAGATCCCCTTTCAGACTTAAACCTACTGCACAAAAGCTGGAGAACATGTGCAATTCATAGGCTGATATTTAGATGACTACATAGATCACTGTCTGAAGCCCCTTTGTGTGTTCATTACTGAATGGACAAGGATGTTTTTGGCAAAACAGTACTATATTTATATGTTCAGAAATCAGTGTTATTGTATTATTCTCATTAAAAATACATTGGATTTCACTCCAAATTCATCTTAATTTCAATGGGAGAATCAAAAATATACTTTAATTTTAATGACTGTGCTCAGTGAGATATATGGTTCCTTATATATTTAAAATCATTTCTCTGTTAACCTACTTGCATTATTTTCTTGTTTCATCATCACTGTTGTTGTTGTTGTTGTTGTTGTTACTATTATTAATCTGTTTGTTTCCAGTTTTAGTAGTTCTGTTTGCAGCTATGAAGCGGCAGAGGAAGAAAGAGCCCTTGATCATTTCCAAGGATGATGTCAGAGACAATATTGTGACCTACAATGATGAAGGAGGGGGGGAGGAAGATACCCAAGCTTTTGACATTGGCACACTAAGAAATCCTGAAGCCAGAGAAGAAAGTAAAATGAGAAGAGATGTGATGCCAGAAACTATTTTTCAGATAAGGAGGACTGCACCTCTCTGGGAAAACATTGATGTCCAAGATTTTATCCATCGAAGGCTAAAGGAGAATGATTTGGACCCAACTGCACCTCCCTATGATTCTTTAGCAACCTATGCATATGAAGGGAATGATTCTATAGCAAATTCACTTAGCTCTTTGGAATCACTTACTACAGATGGCAGTACTCAAGATTACGATTACCTCAGTGATTGGGGGCCTCGATTTAAAAAATTAGCAGATATGTATGGTGGAGATGAGAGTGACCAAGACTAATACCTCCCATCCATTGGTTCTACTAGCAGATAAAGAACTCTGCTACATGAACAGCAGATTCCTCTTTCTTTTCAGAGACAGTAATTCTGTGCATATACCACCAATACATTTGCAGAGCATTCCCTGAGATTGTAAAGAGTATGAAATAGCAACTCATTGTGGACAGCGAAGCACTGGATTGTGTCCCAAGAATAGCATTTTGTGACTTAGTTGATGGGATTAATGACTCTGTAACTAGGTAAAAGTGGTCTACATTCTCTTACTTGGAAAAATGCAAAAATATATAGGTGTTTGTCTTAGTAAGAGTTTGCTGAATATATCAACATGAATGAAAATGGTTAAGACCTTTATAAAAAAAAGAAAAAGAAAAAAAAAACTATACTTCACCTTCTCTGCCTAAGATGTTAGAAAGAAGATATTCAGCACTTATGAAAAAGATACCTAGAAAGGCTTTCTGTGCCTTTTGTAATGAGTTGAAAAGTTTGACTTTTTCTAAAGGAACACTTTGCTTCACTTTTACTACTACTGTTTGGAACAATCTTATAATGTACCTATCTTATAATATAATCTGAGTACACTTTAAAAATAAGAATGAATATTACTGCCATATTTATTGAGTAAAAGAATGTCTGTGTGTTGATTTATGATATTTTTATATCTGTATATTTATATTTTTGCATTTTTATTAAATAAACAGTATTTATAAATAAAGTAATGTTTCATCTACTCAGTGCATGCCACACATAAGTCAACAACACAACATACTGTATATGTTGAGTTGCAAATAGACTTGGGACATTATCACACCAGCCTGCTGATCCACCACAAAGTTGCAGACTGCCAGAAATAGTGCAAATTGAGTCCACTTTTAGGGTTAGGGTTAGTGCTAGGGAATCATGGGAATTGTTTTTTTTTTCTTTATGAGACATTGAGCCTTCTCTGTCAGAGAGCTCTGGTGCCACAATAAAATACAGTTCCCATGATTCCCTAACCCTAACCCTAACCCTAAAAGTGGACTCAATTTGCAATATTTCTGGCAGTCTGCAACCCCCCAAAGTCACTAATTTGGGGTTGTTTTTTTAAAGGCCAATTTGCCATCATTTATTATCACTTTTCCCCATGATAGTGCTTTGCCAATCCATGGCCATGTTATCTGTTTTCTGTACTGTCATATACTGCTTTACAGGAAGGGGGGGCAAGCAGTTGCGCCAGCCAACCACCTCCCACATTTGGCTGTTGTTTGAATGTGCACACATCACCCAGCTTTAGGAAGATGTTGGCATCCAAGGCCATTTCTCCTCCTCTCTTTAAAAGCTTGATGCTGCTGTGTGTACATTCACACAGCAGTGTAGAATTTGGATGTGATGTGATTGAAATGCATCAGAATTCAGGAACCAGCTTCCTTCACCAGCCATCCTGGAAATGCTATTTCCATGAAGACACATTTTGTAGATTCAAATTAAAGCTTTATTGTTCCATAAAGAAAACCAGAAAAGAAAAATATATAATCCATCCTGCTGATGGCAAAAGACTATAGGATTACATTTTGTAGATTACAGCATTAGCAATAGAATAGTTACAGTTTTAGTTCAAAAGGACACATTGCATTTATAAACAAAAGGTGAACAAAGGAACATCTGAACAAAGGAACATCTCCACATTCTGGGTGTTAACCTTATGATGATTGGATGATCTGCTGTAACCCAGCCTCTAGCTGTGTGTCATCCCCATGTGACCTAGTTCTTATGTGCTCATATGTTTATCTGTTAACATCATATTCTCAGGCTCAAAGTGTTTTTATTATTCTGTACTGTGGGCATATGTTATGGCTTCAAACCACCTACTAGCTGAGTCCTCTTTGTTTTCATTAGACACTGTTCCCATACGAAATTCTCTCACACACAACTCTACATTGCTACTTTGACCGTATATCCCATCCATATTCTAACAGCAGCCCCACACTTCAAGAAGAATCAGAGGGTACAAGCAATCTTGGCTGCCACCACCTTCCCAAAGCCAGCTACTGTGTGAATGTGAACACAGCACCCAGTTTTGGAAAGCTGTTTGGTGGTGTGATTGTTGCAAGGGGGAGAGGGAACAAGGGAGAGGTGCAGAATCACCACACCACATAACAGCCTGAGAAGCAGAACTGCTACAGAAGGGATCTACCTCATGAAGGCAGTAATGGAGTAGCAGAGACACTGAAAGCCTATTGACAAGGTTTCCCTGTTACTGAAAAGGTGCACAACAGTAACGTATCAAATGTAAGGCAGCAGCAGGAAGGACAAGATGCTGTGTGATAAGTACCAGACAAAAAACATTTTTATTCTGTTAGATTTTTACATTTTAGTGTTGTGTGATGAAGCCCTTAGTCATATTTCAACTATGGGACTTACTTAGTAATGACTGCAGTGTCTATTCTGATTAAATTTGGACCTAGTCTTTTTGAGAAAGGGATGCTTCTTCAGCTTCTTTTTTAAGATAAATTCATTAGAATACAATAGTTAGTGTATTTTTTTTTAAAAAAAATACCCTATATCAATGTGATAACAAAGATTGAGATGAGAATTCAGCATGTTTATCTCTTTATTACATGTCCCATGATACTCAGGGCATCATATGAGCTCCCTTCCAACACTTGTATTATGACAGCCCCTGCAGACTATGTTTGAAATTCATGCTCTTTTTCTTCCTGGTTGGTAATAGTGATGGAGATATTTTTGAAAAGTGTAAAGATATGTGTATTTGTGTGTACATACACACACACATTCACATTTTTTTAAAAAAAATAAGACTTAAGTCTAGGATTCCTCTTTATACATACTTCTTTTGTACAATACAATCAGTTTTTCTGATATAGTAGACTTTAAATCTTTATTTGCTTTTATAAAATATATTTGTGCATGCTTTTTTCTTTAAAAGATAAGAATTTTGTATCTGGAACACTATTACAAAACTTGGATAAATGTAGGTTTCAAAAGAAGTGACAATTTTGACTGACCAGCGATAAATGCTGGCATTGGGGCAGAGTGGGGGCATGGCAACTGCACACCACGTGCCCCGACTCTGACCCAATGCCAACAGCATGCAACCAGAGCAACTGCAAGGTAGGTGGCATTTCCACATTTCTGCACTGCAGAAACCCCAAAAACACTGCAGCGGCAGCGAAGGCACCTTTTACCTGGCACGAAAAGGATCAGCTTTCTGACACGCCTTTTTGCACTGGTGAAATGCCAGGTTGGGAGCATGGCATGCGGTTGCCATGTCTCCAGCCTGGCAAACAAAGGGGTAGCATGGAGCCACCTCTTACAAGCAGTCTGTTTAGCCCCTGAGTTTGGGTCCATAAATGGGCTTCATTCATGTATTTGCATCCTGCCCTGTTTCAGAAGATCTCAAAGGCATACAAACAAGAAGCAATTTTAAAGAACCAGAAACAGTTCAGAACAATTTTAAAAATTTAAAATATTTTTATACAAAACTCCACAATCTATTCAAGTCAAATTTATATTTAATAGGTTTGTGTGACTCAGGAAGGTGTTTTATACTCAGTTTTTAAGATATTTGAGTGTTATCAACTTAGGCTAGCAGAAGCTGTCTTGGGGCTTCAGGCAGGATTCTGTCCCAAGGCTATGGGGAAGTTGCTGGTATCCTCAGGGAGTAAAAAGGTTCCTTCAAATTTTAACTAGGTCCAATCCTGTGTAGTTTCCAAAATCAGAAACAACTGGATGAATTCAGGGTAGCATGGTGGAATATGTCAATGTTGATATATCTTCCACATCTAAGGACTTGCATAATCACCCTCACATTTATATCTCTGAAGGGAACCCTGATAATAACAACCCTACATTGTAAGTTAGGGTATGAGAATACCAATGCTCCTACCTCAAACAGTGATCTCCATGACATACAATCACAACCTCCACATCTCACTGACAGAAGGTTCTACCAGGATTAGTTTGGGTAAATATTTATATCTCTTTTTAGTCCTTCTATGCCAGCTCTCTGATAAGTCAAATACCTTATGAAGTCAATTAGAATAGTACAGAAGTGAACTAGAGAAATAGTATGGCTATGGTTCCCAATTCTTGGGGCCTAAACTTTCTTGCCCAGTCCTCATGGAAAGAAGGAGGAATTTGAGGCAAGAGCATTGTCTTGGAAAGTGTGCATGCGCATATATATTCTCCTTTGGTAAGCCTTATTATTATTATTATTATTATTATTATTATTATTATTGAACAACTAAGTTTGATGCTTAATGTACTATGCTTAATGACATCACCAGGGCCAACCTACTGTGACATCACCAAGGCCTGTCCCTACTTCTCAGTGCCTGGGATGATACTAACGGAGAACCCTAGCTGCTGCCAAAGCACAGCATTAAACATACTACACTTGCTATCACTGAGTAAAAATCCTGAATTTGTAGCTCCAAACTACAGAAAATGCATAGATTGTATATATGTTGATATCCATTAAAATATGAGTTTGTTGCCCCAGTGCAATTAAGCCAATGTCTCATGACCCAAAAGACTGACACAAAGGCACCTATGTTAATATAGGCTTGCATGTGATAATCATACAGCATCCTACCTCTACATAGGTATAGTATCACCAATTAGCAGGTTACATTTCTAGATACTAGGTACTAAACAGGTAACATAATGCTATCCCATAATGATCCAGCATTGCCTAGTAACTCAAAAATACTTTTAGGCAGAAAGGAGTGTTTTAGGACTCATGAATTCAGGAACTCTGTGCAACCCTGGGAAGCATCCAACCTGTGCTAATTACAAACCATTCCAGGTGTCATTCCTCATCTAGCATGTTTATATTAGGCCTCATAGTTTAGTCCTATCACCCATTGGTTACATCCCATCTTTCTGCTCATCTCGAGTACTCCCCGCATTCCATTCTCTGCTTGTCTGTTAGGCTGACACTACCATGGTTCCTTGCTATATCTTGAAGAATTATAGGAAGCTGGAGATTTTTCTATTCATATTGGTATGATATTTGCAATACTGGTTCCTCTTACTTGTTTCTCATTTTCTCCCTCTATGCCTTATCCACAATCCAAGATATGCAGATGACTCCACAAACCTGGAAGACCTACTAAGGAAGATCAAAGAAGAAAGTGCGAAGGCCCGCTTAATGTTGAACATAAAAAAACAAAAATAATGACCACTGAGGACCTTTACAAGTTCAACCTAGACAATGAAGAAATAGAAATAGTAAAAGAATTCTCATACTTGGGCTCAAACATTGATAAAAATGGGGACTGCAGTCAAGAAATCAGAAGATTAAGAATGGGGAGGGTGGCTATGTAAGAACTAGAAAAAGATTCTAAAATGCAGACATATCCAACTGAGAACAAAAGTTAGAATCATACAAGCCATTGTGTTCCCTATTATCATGTAAGGATATGAGAGCTGGACAGTTAAGAAAGATGATAGGAAGAAAATTAATGCATTTGAGATGTGGTGCTGGAGAAGAGTGCTGAGGATCCCATGGACACCAAAAGGACCAACAAATGTGTTCTAGAGTAGATCAAGCTGGAAACCTCCCTGGAAGCCCAAATGACCAAACTGAGGCTGTTGTATTTTGGACACATCATGAGATGAGAGTACTCTTTGAAAAAAACAATAATGCTGAGGAAGATGGAGGGAGGGAGGGAGGGAGGGAGGGAGGGAGGGAGGCAGGCCACATGCTGGATGGATGGACTCTATTAAGGAGGTCACAGGTATGGGGTTGCAAGAATACAGCAGAGCAGAGGAGGACAGAGGGTCTTGGAGATGTCTCATCCATAGGGTTGCCATAAGTCAAGATCGACACGAGAGCAGTTAACAACAACAACAACGCCTTATCAATGTCATAGTTTGCAAAGGTTCTCAGTTAAGACAAGTTTGTCTTTCATTTTCAACACCATCTAAAATCATGAAGTGGGAATTGTGTCATCCTCCCAATCTTGCCCCAACTTTCATTAACGCTGGCCAGCATAACCAGTGGGGAGAGATGATGAGAGTTGTAGTCTATCAACACTGGGAGGGTGTTCCTCATTGTTGCTTTTGCAGTCCCTTCACAGGACTGGTACACCACCTTACGGGCTGCTCTTCAACATTTACATGGGAAAATAAAGTAAACAACTTTGTAAATGTCCATCAAACCCAGTTATCTCCTTAAACCAGCAATGGCTCTCCAGGGTTGCGCACAAGCTTCCTTCCTATTACTCACTACTTTCCTCTTCTTCCAGTGATCATGTTGGCTGGGGCAGTCTGGGAGTTGTAATCTAGAGGGGGGAGGGTTGCATAGGAAGGACTGAACCTGGGGAATTCTGTCTGAAAATTATACACTCTGCCAGTGCAAGCAGAAATATGATGCTACTCATGTGTCATTATAAGAATGAGATGGGATGTGTGTGTCAATAACTTTTCTTTGGTACACAAGTGAAGTGAAGGGAAACTGCAGCAGTTTTTTTGTTTTTTTTATGCTAAGATTCTGTTCAAAGTAAAGAAGCAAAGCCAGTGGAGAAAAAGGTTGGTCACTTGCATTATGAATGTAGATAATTAAAGGCTTTGTCTTTTATACCTTGGACTGACCATTCCTTCCCTCACATTTCACTTTGAAGCAAGAAGCAAATGTGAGCAATCCAGGAATGTCTACAACAATCCTGCCTTATGTACTTTTGTTTTTTGCAGAGAAAATGCTGTAGTTGGAAATTTAGTCTGTGCAAAATACACATTTTTGCACAGCAAACAGCAGGATTGTTTTCTTCACAGAAAAAGCTGTTTCTATAGAAAAAAAAAGCATTCTGAGTAGAATATCTCTTTTTCTCTTGGTAACTTTCTTTTTCTTTTTCTTCTGTCTTCTGGCTATGTCTGTCTTCCTCAACCTGCCTTTTCTTACATTCATCTTTGTTCTCCTACACCCATTTCTCCAAACTGAATTGCTGTTAACTGCTTTTGAGTCAACCATGACTCATGGCAACCCTGTGGATGAAATTCTTTGCCTTCTACATCTCTGTTCACGTCCTGCAGGCACAAGCCTGTGTTCTCTTTGACTGTGTATAACCATCTGGCTTGTGGTTTTCCTCTCTTTCTACTGCCTTCTACATTTCCTAGCATCATTGTATTTTCTAATGATTCATTTTTCCTCATGATGTGGCCAAAGTAGAATAGCCTTGGCTGTGTCATCTTGGCTTCCAGAGATAGTTCAGTTCTATGGCCCATTTGTTTGTTTGCTTTCTGCCCCTCCCCCAGGGTTTCACATTCTAGTCCAATTAACAACACCAAGCAAAGTGAGAGGTAGTTTCTAAAACATCTGGAGGGGCAAAAATCCAGTACCTCTTAGTAGATGGACTAATGATTTGGCAAGATATATAACAGAGGTGGGCAAAGTATGCTTCCCTAAATTTGGATCATCAGACTGAAATAGAATGTGGGGAAATCTGAACTTGACACATTAGGCTGCCTCTTTTCCTTTCATTTTTCCTGTCTCATTTACATATCCTAATGAACATTTCTCCCTTGTATTTTAAAGATCTGGCTTGTGTAACTTATTTTGAGTGGGGCTGTCTATGAAGAGAGTTCAGAGGCTTCAGAGGTTGTAGAAAGCCACAGCTCAGATAGAGTATTATGACAGGAATAACATGGTAAGATAGGTGAATATTCAGATTTCTAGCGTCCTCATTGGCATTCCATAGCATAATTCTTTTATACAGGAGAAAGACAGGGCCCCATATATTATGTAAAAAAAGGGTAAGTTGAACATTTGGGCAAGTGCAACTCCTTCATTCAAAATGAGTTCTTTTTTTTTATCTATGAAGAGCAAGGAACCAGTTCTTTCTGGCTAATAGATGATCAAATCATATTCTGGATATAGGTGTCCAGCTTAAACCATAAAACATTGTCAAGGATTGCAGTGTAATCCAATGTGGCTGCTACATACTGCTCCACTCAATTATCTAGGTACCTACAACCTGGGCAGAAGGAAAATTCCATAAAGAAACAACGGTATTTCAGAAGTGCTCAGGACAGCTGACAGCTCAAGGCAGATAGGCAGCTTCTTCACAGAGCATGACAGGTGGCACTCTTTGAAGCACCAAGTTCTCTCTTTTGTATGAAGATGAGTAGCATAGGCGATAATAATGGAACTTAGCTGCTTGAAGCCCAAGCACACATACTGTGACATCTCCCCCAGGTTTTCATAACTGCTGTTTCATATGGCCTATCTTTGGCAAAGGCAAAAACAAACTCTGACATACTGCTGAGCATGCATTCTGTAGCAAGTTGCAGGGGGAAAATATTTCAGGATGAGTGTACTCATCTTGAAGTTTGGAAAAACATCTCCCCTCTGTAAAAAAATCTATTACCTTTATACAGACTTTTCAGAGCCAGTGGTCAGAATGAGCAAGTGAGCTGCTTTATACAGCTTATTTCAGTGTTACAAAGAACACCAAACTGAAATTCAACTTGTTACTATTTCACTTAGGGCCTCGGCAGATGGCTAATTGGGCCGTCCTCGAGGCAAGGAAGAGGAGGGGCAGCTGCATGATCGGCGCCCCTTCTTCTTCCCGAGGTTGCCCTTGGAGCAGCCGGCCCTCCACAGGGCTGGCACTCCGAGGACAACCTCCCGCCGCAGCGTCCGCACACGCTGCGGCAGATAAGTCAGTGAAAGTGCGCCCTACGCTTTTAGGGTGCACTTTCACTGACTTCTGAAAGGAGCGCTGATTTAGCTCTCCTTTCAGAGGCACCGACGGTGTGCCGTGGTGCGGATGGCACAGTCCCGCGGCGCACCGTCCCGCGGTGTCCCGGATGCCCTCGTCTGCTTTCCTCCTTAATCTACTTAAAAAGGCCCTTGTGCACTTCACCGACTCACCTCACACAGCAAATTGTCTTTGGCTGGCTTGTAAATGTACAATTAAAACATCTTGACTATGCACCCATAAAAGAGATGCCCCCATTGATACACCTGGGGTCACTACATGTCCAGAAGAAATTTCCGTATGCATATCTTAGCTTATTATGTATAAGCTAAGGAGATATTAATGGATCTTGCACATGCAGTTTATTTCACTAGACTGAAGGCTGGGATTATGTACGTTGACTCCTTTCAAAAGGCTGGTTTTCCACTGATCAGTACATTAGGAAGGTGACAGTAATTCTGGCCCATGACTCAGCCATTTCAACCAAAAGCAGGATACAATCTTTTTTGATAGAAAAAAACCTCCCAAGACTCTTGGACTCTGAAAGCTCTGTATGAAACTGTCAAAGAGGGACACAGAATCTGACTCATGCTTTTTTTCATCTCATATTTCATTAAAAAAAATCAGGTTCTTTCCATCCCAAATATACAAATTGGTGGTGCATTCTTTAAAAAACAAAGAGCAGCAAACTTATCCTCTACTATCATTTGTCCATTTCCATGGATAAAGAGGACCAGCAAGATGTTCTAATCTTGCTGAAAACAGGTGGAGTCAGACTTGTACTGCAGGAATTAAATTGGAGGTGTGGCTCCAAAGGACATTTCTGAAAAACGCAGAACCAACCCCAAAGTTTTTGGTTTTTTACTAAAATGGCCAAATATGTTTGCTAGGGTGTAACTCTACCATGTTTTTAGTCCTCTTTCACATATCTTAAGCCTAATTAAAGCCTTATTTCAACCAGGAAATAACCTGTAAGTCAACTTCTGGTTCATTTCCTATTTGAAAAGAAAAGATGGTGTTAACATCTCAAGGACATCTAAAATGTAGTAAATAAGTCCCTTGTGGTCCCAACGGGCCTGAATGGGGGCTTTGGTGAATCTCTGAACATTTTTTTAAAAGGGGAGGACATGGCAAGAGAAGATGTAGAGGGGTTGCAGACTGCCAGAAATAGTGCAAATTGAGTCCACTTTAAGGGTTAGGGCTAGGGAATCATGGGAACTGTAGTTTATTGTGGCACCAGAGCTCTCAGACAGAGAAGGCTCAATGTCTCAGAAAAAATACAATTCCCATGATTCCCTAGCACTAACCCTAATCCTAAAAGTGGACTCAATTTGCACTATTTCTGGCAGTCTGCAACCCCCCATAGTCTCCCCAAAGGAATACTTGCTTTATCTTCTTCCCTGGTATTTCCTAAATCCTCCAATGAATTTGATCTCATCAATATTTTCTATGTTACTTGGGTAACAATGCAAAAGGTCAAGTCTCATGTAAGATGTGGGGTTAAAAAACATTTAGACTTGAAGGTGTTGGTACTGTTGCCAATTATATGCTATATTTCATTTATTTAATTGATTGATTTCTATGCCATTACTCCCAGAATAGGTCAAATATGTGCACAAATGGGATCTATTCTCACAAGTGTTCCAGTACTCAAAAATCCTAAATCTGCCCTTGAGCCCATTTTACATCTGCTTAAGAGCAAAAAGAGTAAAAATAAAATAAAATAAAAGTGCTCTGTTCATTTGTTGAGGTGTGTAAGAAAGAGAGCGAGCAAAGTGACATCCCTGAAAAATATTCCAACTTTTTTAAAAAAAACTGAACTTTTGGGAGGATTTTTTTAAAAAAATCATTCTTGCATGCATGAGCAAATTAATTCCATTGTTATTTTTTTTTTAAAAAAATCCATTCTATATTTTTGCTTTGCAAGTCTTTCTTTTCGAAATATAGCTGATTTGGTGAATGGCATGTTGTAACTTCAGCTCCAGTGCTCTGGGGGTGTGGGTGGATGGCCGGCTATGGCATGCTCAGATGCAGACCCTGCAGCAGGCAGGAAGGCCCATGGAAGCAGTGCAAAGGGGAGTGTGCACACAAGAGAGAAGAGGCTGCGCATCGCTTGGGGTGGCAATGCCTGCCTCCCCTTTGCTTCCACCCTTTTCACAGCAAAATGTGGCTGCTTACTGCCCTGTTCTGCCCTTGGCCAATTTTGGTAGTATATTTTGTGTCACTGATGAATGGTCAGCTTGACAAGACTTTACAGCCAATCACAACACAGGAGGCAGTATTGCAGTGACAATTTTTCATTTTCAAGTGCACTAATTCATTGCCAGAGCCTCTGGTGCCAGCAGAAAACATTAGCTGTGATTTTGTCCATATAAGTTACCAGAAGAAACAATGACCCCATGCTGACAAAGTTCTCTCTTTTCACAGCTTCTGTATCTCTTCCTTGGTGAGAGTTTTGGGTTAGCAGTAAATATTTGCTCAGTCATGAAAATGTGTTGATCTGAGCACATAAATGTTATTCCTTTCATATCCAATACTCCATAGATTTGCATTTGAGCAGGAAATCGTCCACCTTCTAGTGAATCCTAGATGTTCCACAGAAATTTGATGCTTTTCTTTGGATAGAATTATGATATCTGCAAATTTACAGCATTTAGGGAAAGCAGGAAAAATTTCTACATTATTTTAATAGGTTTACTTACAGTGAATCAACTACTTCAGCATGTTTTCAAGACTGAAGAAGTGTGATGAGGTTGAAGTTTTCTTTCTCTTTCAAGTATCTCCTGCTCAAATACAGTTCCAAATACATATCATCCATTCACATAATAGCCCATTCTATCATCCATGGATCAGAAGGCTGCTGTTCAGGTGATAAAAGGAGACAAACTGCCATTTCAACATTCACTAAGCAATAAATTAACTATTTCATTTGAATAATTAAACTGGCATTTGATTAATTCTAGATGATTACTCCTTATGAAATTAGTAGTAAGACAATAAGCATGTGAATACAGTGGTACCTCTACTTATGAATGCTTTTTCTAATGAAAAATTCGACTTACGAAATGCGCCTCCAGAAAAAATTTGCTTCTACTTATGAAAGCGTTCCAACTTACGAAATTCCAGCCACTGCCTCGGCTGTTCCTTAGGCTGGTCCTGGAAGCGGAGGAATCCTCCACTTTCAGGGCCAGTCCATAGAATAATCGAGGCCACGGCTGTTCCTTAGGCTGGTCCTAGAAGCGGAGGATTCCTCCACTTCCAGAGCCAGCCAATAGAATAGCCAAGGCTGCAGCTGGAAGGAGGCCTCCTTCAAGTCGGAGCCACAGCCATTTCTTGAGCTGATCCTGGAAGTGGAGAAATCCTCTGCTTCCAGGATCAGCCCATAGAATAGCCGAGGCTGCGGCTGGAAGGGGCTGGAAGGAGGCGGCCGTCCAGCTGCAGCCTCGGCTATTCTATGGGCTTGGAATGGATTAGGGCATTTCAATGTTAAATTTGCTTCTACTTACGAAATTTTCTTCTTACAAAATGGCTGTCAGAATGAATTAATTTCATAAGTAGATGTACCATTGTACTTACATTTCTCTGGCCTTCCACCCAATCCAGTCATGGAAGCTCAGAAGAGATAACATCAGCTTTTTAAAAAGTACAAAATAAAAATCTGTAATCTAAATTAATAAATATAGAATGAAATCCTTCAGGTAGTTCCTTTCTGGTTTTCTCTGCATTGCTGTTATTTTGGTCTACCAAATCAGCTTCTCCACTGAAATGCAAACACTGTTTCCTATTCTTTTCCCCAAACAATAGGAAGTGCAGAACAGCTTTTTACAAGGTCAGTGTTAGAGAATGGTGAGCCATTGGAGAGCTATTGTTCTTCTGTTTCTTATTTTTAAATGTGCTTGTTCCAATCCTATTATGAAAGCACAGGGGCATAGAAGCAAAAACACAAGGAGACCAGGTTAGATTCACAACAACATCTCTTCCAAAACAACAGGAACACCCTTGGTACTGGAGTTTAATATGAAATTCTCTACAAACTTCTTGCACTGCTGAAGTGCACCTTGGACTAGGCAAACTAGTTTCACAGTTTTCTCTCACCTTATAATTCCAGTTGCTGACTGCACTGATTGACACCACTTTTAGTGATCATTCCATGGATCAAGAAAGGATTTGAATAATAGGATTGCACACTCAAATCAAAACTGGTATTTAACATGAAGAGTATTCATTCAGAAATTATTACACATTCTATTGATCTAATCTGAATATAATTTCTCACTCCTAAAGAATTTTCAAATCTATTAATCCATGAGTTTTAACTTATAAAATAAGTTATGTCATAAATTAATTCATTAAAGTGATTTTAGCTCCTCTTTTCTTTCTTATCTTTAGCTTCATAAAAGTATTTCTTCATGTAGAATGCTAGTATTTTGTACACAGTACTTACCTGGGACATAGGGCCTTTACAGACTACCAGAAATAATGCAA
>CM034706.1:104559309-104570297 GCA_020142125.1 Phrynosoma platyrhinos
GCTTCCTCATCTGTGAATATGTTCCTAGTATCAATACAAGGAATCCTACCAGCAGTGATGATGCAAGTAAGACTGATGCACCATCTTAGTTCAGACATATTAAACTGAACTGGTGACTGTAGCTGAACTTTTTGAGGAATGTGAGAGACAGTTGTGTATCTCTCAAGCAAAGTAATCAATTGCAAAGTGGAAGCTGAACAAGAATCAGCTCCATACCCTCCTATACATAGTGGTAAAGTGAAGTAAAGAAATAACCTTTGCCATCTTTGAAATACATAGAAAAGTAGGCTTGTTTACAAATCACTTGTGCATAATCAAATGCATAACCTAACTGAAGTGATAGAATTCAAAGATATAGCCATGTTAGTCTGTAGAATCAGTATGTAGAGAGATCTTGTAGCACCTTTGAGACTAACTGGAAGAAATTGGCAGCATGATGCATCTGAGAAAGTAGACTGAAAACTATGAAAGCTCATGCTGCCAATTTCTTTCTTTCAGTTAGTCTCAAAGGTGCTACAAGATTTTCTCTACATACTAACTGAAGTGAGAGATGGAAGAGAAAAATATACTGTTGGTTAGAGCAATGCAGAAAGAGAGTAGATTTAGTAAAACAAAACAAAAAAATAGAGGTCTGCAAACACACAAACAAGACATTAATGTTTATTGGCATGCAAAGGCTGCTAACTTTAACAGAGCAAAGGAGTCTGTTTTTAACCAGAATTTGTAAATGTTACATTTTGTAGTACAACACCCACAATCCCCCAGCAAGTGTAGAATTAGCTCTACTGTTAATTCATTTCCTCCAAGTCATACAACACATATGTCCTTAGAAGAGAAAACAGAGGGAAAGACGGAAGAAAACATAGTATAGGTCCCCCCCCCCCCAATGTTAAATGGCTGTACAGTACCAAAAGAGCAGAGAGGTTTACAGTGCAGAAAAGAGTAACCAAAATGATCAAGGGACAAAGCAACTCTCCTTTGAGGAAAGATTGGAATGGCCAGGGCCAGTTGTCTTATAAACAGTGGATGATACAGAAGAGATGAAAGGAAATACTTCTTTCATATCACACAGTTAAACTATGAAATTTGTTATAGCAAAGGGAGATAAATAAATTTAGTATTTTTTTTTAAAAAAAGTCTATTTTGCATCAGCCAGAATCAAATGTTAAATTAAATGCAATTTGTGATGAGAAATCTGTATATTTGTAATTTTGTGATCCCATTTGTGCATTAAAAATGTTTGATAAGTACATACAGTACATCCAATAGTACATACAGAACATAGATAATACCTATTTTTTTTAAATAAAGTACAGAAATGTACTTGAGTCAATGAATGCTGTGTTCTAAGATAGACAAACTATAATGTCAAATTTGTTAGCATTTCAACAGAAATAGCTAATTTGATAGGGACAATTTAGAAATAGTATCAAAGGCATTCACTCCAAAGCCTTGTAACATGATGATGATGATGATGATGATGATGATGATGATGATGATGATAATAATAATTTCTTATCCTGCCCCTCTGTGTAACGCAACTGGGGCAGCTTGCAACATTAAAATATATATTTCATGTCTCACAATCCCACCACTCCTTAAAATACTATTAAACAATGACAATTTAAAACACACTTAAAATACTAATACAAATAAACAAATAGACAATAACTGCAGCAGAATGAAGGGAGCAAGTTGGGCTGTCTTTTAATGGATGGGATATTTATCCAGGAAAGGCCTGCCAGAAGAGATCTGTCTTAACAGCCTTTTTAAAGCTGTCTAAAGTGGTAATATGATGGATCTCATCTGGCGGACTATTCCATAATCTGGGAGCAGTTGCCAAAAAGGTCCTCTGGGCCGTTGCAAACAGTCTAGTTTTTATAGGCTGCAGCAGATTCCTCCCAGAGGACCTGAGTGTGTGGGGTGGGGTATACGGGAGGAGGTTGTCCTGAAGATAGGTTGGACTCAGGCCATTTAGGGCTTTAAAAGTAATAAACAACACTTTGTACTGGACCCAGAAACTAATGGGCAGCCAGTGAATTGATCTTAAGATTGGTGTTATACGGTCTCTTTTCAATGTTCCTGAGACCAGCCTGGCTGCCATATTCAGTTCTAGTTGAAGTTTCCAGACCAAGTACAAGGGTAGCCCCATGTAGAGCGCATTACAGAAATCAAGACCAGAGGTTACCAGTGCATGCACCACAGTTTCAAGGTCCCTAACTTCCAGGAAAGGGCGCAGCTGGCATATCAGCTGAAGCTGATAACAGGCACTCCTGACCATCACATTTACCTGATTTATCATCTGAAGTGATGGATCCAGGAGCACACCCAAACTGCGGACACAGTCCTTTGAGGAGAGTGTGACCCCATCCAGGACTGGGTTCAGGGTCACTACTGTAAGTACCTCTGTTTTGTCTGGATTCGGTCTCAATCTGTTTTTCCTCATCCAGTCCATTACTGCTTTAAGACAATCATTGAAAGGAGACATGCCATCTGAAGTCAAATCTGAAGACTGAGACATGGAGAAATATATCTGGGTGTCATCAGCATACTGATAACACCCCACCCCATGTCTCCGGATGATTTCTCCCAGCGGCTTCATATATATAATAGCATCAGGGACAGGATGGCATCTTGTGGGATGCCACAGTTAAGCTCTTTCCTTGTAAAGTGACTGTCCCTGAGCATCACGCTCTGTAATCTGCCCAAGAGGAAGGAATGGAACCATTGCAATGTAGTGCCTCCAATTCCTAACCTTCTCAGGCGATCCAAGAGGATGTCATGATCTATTGTATCAAAAGCCACTGAGAGGTCAAATAGAACCAACAGGGTCACACTACCTCTGTCAATGCCCAGACAAAGGTAATCAGCTAAGGCTACCATGGAAGTCTCAACTCCATATCTTGTCCCAAAGCCACTTTGAAATGGATATAGATAATCTGTTTCTTCCAAGACAGCTTGGAGTTGAAGAGCAACCGCCCTCTCGATCACCTGGCTCAAAAAAAGTAGTAACAAAACTGGCTTATAGTTGTTCATATCCAGAGGGTCCAGGAAAGGTCTTTTCAGGAGCAGCCTAACCACAGTTTCCTTCAAATAGGATGGAACATGACCTTTCCTAAGGGATGCATTGATGATGTCTCTAAGAAACATCCTCAAGGCATCTCCCCCTGGATGGGCAGCCATGAAGGGCAAGGACCAAGAAAGAGGGCAGGTTGTTTTCCTCACTCTACCAAGAAGCTTGTCCATGTCATCAGTACTCACAGATTGAAACTGGACCAGTATAATTCCATCAACAGAGTTGCTGGACACCTCATCAATTGATTCTGTTACGACACTTGCATCTAAGTCAGCTCTTATCTGAGAGATTTAATGTGCAAGGAAGTTGTTAAACGCACGGGCAGCAGGCTGTTGTAGGGTTAAGTAATAGATTCTGCACAGGTGGGACCTGTGTCAGTTCCCTAACAACCCTAAACAGCTCTGCTGGATGGGACTCTGCAGATGCAATATGTGCAGAGGAGAAAGATTTCTGCACTGAATGTTTTGCCTCTCTATGGAAACAAAGAAATTTCCTATGACAAGTCTTATCAGATAAGAGTCGAGTTTTCCACCAGATACACTCTAGTCGTTGTCCAACCTGCTTCATCTTCCTAAGCTCTTCCGTTTACCATGGTTTACAATTTGAAGCAGGTTGAAAAGGATGCTTGGGAGCAATTGTGTTGATAGCCTTGGTGAGATCGGTGTTCCAGGTATTAACCAAAGTTTTGACAGAATCACCGGCATTACCAACCATTAAACCCTCTAAGGCTTTCTGGAATCCAATTGGTTATTAGCCTTCAAGGGTGGACCATTCTAATGGGTCCACCACCTCCAGTGGGGGCAAGCAATAGTTCTTAGTTCAGCCTTGATCAGGAAATGATCCGTCCATGACAATGGAGTGGTTTTAATAACCTCCACCCATGGATATTCTTGTTCTGTACTGAAGACCGTATTGAGGGTATGACCCACACAATGAGTGGGCCTGATGACCAATTGGGATAGGCCCATGTTTGTCATGGATTCCATGAACTCCTGAGTTGCACCTGTTAGATTTGACAAACTAGTCTCGAGTGGAATTGTGAAGTTGCCCAAGATTAAAAGTATAGGTGACTCCAACAGCAACTCTGAGACCAGTTGTGTCAGCTCGGTTAGGGAATCTGCTAGGAGATTCCGAGGAGCTATTGGCCAACATGAGACTATTGGCCAACATGGCTGAGGCTTCTGGGAGTTGAAGTCCCTCAGCCCTTAAAGGGGAAAGGTTGCCTACCCCTGTGCTAGACAGTGGGGTGGACGGTATATTAACAGAATCCCCAAACTATCCTTAGTCCTTAGGCTTAGCTACATACACTTGAAGTGGATTGTGTTCCAGACAGGTATCCTGATCAAGATGAGGTTGTTCTTGTGAACCAGAGCCACTCCACGTCCCCCCCCCCACTTCCCCTTACCTACTCACCAACAGTGTACCGATCTGGGAGGGCCTGTGTCCAAGTTATAGTGCTATCCTCTCCCAGTGAGGTTGACATCCTCATCTAAGAGGAGATCATAAATAATATGGGTCTTATTTTTGACCAACTTGGCATTGCAAAAGAGTAAGGTAAGGTTCTGTGGGATGATTTGGTATGCTCTCCAATCCATTCTGGGAAACAGAGTAAACTAAAGGCGAGATAGATTTCAAACATCGATCCTGCTTTCTTTTGTAACAATAAGATAAAGTATGTGTAAGTTGAACAAATGTAGACAAAGCCCAAAGTGCTCCAGGTTTCAAACAAGCAGAACTCCATGTGAGAACAACTATCAGACAAAAGGGCAACACAAGACAGGCTCAGGCACAGGGCAGAGGCCATCAGAACATAGTTCAAATAGTCAGAAAAATAACTAACACTTACTGAGTGATGTGACAGCACTGTTTTCAATAATTTTCCAGGACTGGGGCTTATACAGTTGAATGCTCTGAGTTCCATCCAAGAAAAAGATGTAGGTTTTGGACTCCCAAGTAATCCTTTCTTCTATGCAGATAATTTGTTGGGTAGCCTCCTATGGAGCCTTTCTCTTCATCTGGAGGGAGAGAAGGCAGGCTGGCTCCATTGTGCCTAGCCTGAAAAGAAGAAGGCCCTCCCTCCATCCACCATCATCTGGAGGGAGAGAAAGCAGGTGGGTCCATTGGGCCTAGCCTGAAAAGAAGAAGGCCCTCCCTCCATCCACAATCATCAGGAGGGAGAGAAGGCAGAATGTGTGCTGTCTTAATCTATTATGTTTATTTCAATATTGTATTTACTTCATATTTGTAAGCCACCTTGATTGCTTAGGCAAAAGGCACGATATAAGAAATAAATTTATTATTATTATTATTATTATTATTATTATTATTATTATTATTATTATTTAGATCACTTTTTCTTTCTTTACCTTTGTGGCCACACCATGGACCCTTTTCGTCCCATAGTTGTCATCACCCTTTGCAAAGAGCCACTCCTTCACCAACCTTCTCTTCTAAAAGTCTTTGGTATAAGCTATCTTGTATAAGGTTTAGTAGCGTGGATATTCATTCACACTGTAGACAAGTGTTTCATAAAATAACAAAAAAAACTTTATTTACAGTACAAGTAACAATGTTTCACTTGGTCTGGCTGCACTTGTTATAGTTGGTTACAGTGACAAATAATGATAGTCTAAAACACTCCTTTCCTTGGAACACTTTCAATTACCCCCACAGGACACTCTTAACCCTTCTTTGGGTACCTTTACCACTATTTCTTAACCAGCCTCTAAGGCTATCAATACCCCTCAGGATATTTTCTTTATTAACTCCCTCCCTTGGAGTTTAGTATGAATATTAGGCTCCTCTCTTCTGGACCTTAACCTTGTTTCACTCTGGACCCTTCATCAGCAGACCCTCACTATCTAGAATCCAAACCCTATCTGACTTCCAACTGTTCCTAATGGATTTTTTCTCTCTTACAGCCCAATATTCTATTAGCTGTCACCAGCTCAGTCCTAATTGGTTGTCACCAGGGCTGGCTCTAACCTGCCTTTTCTATATACCTCCTTCCTAGGCTATCTGCTAATGTTCTCTCAGTCTGAGAAGTGAGGTCTGTCCTCATTCTCTGACTCCTCAATGTGCCTCTCTCCCTCTTGGAATATTTGCCTATCAGCCTACTTTGCAAGGTTACAGGCTCAACTGTTATGAGTGGTTCTTCAATTTCCTCTGGATTTGGAAGCTTCTCCCTTATAACTGAACTCATATCTTGGAAACATGAAAATGGGGGAGAAATGCATACATTTCAGAAATGCAGACAAGGGTACATAGATGTTTTTGCACACAAATATGCAAAAAAATCCTTGAGGGAGAAGAATAGTTTTGCTTATTTGAATCCCATTTTGAGAGAAAGGAGGGATATTAATTTTGGGAGAAAGGAGGAATAGAAATTCATTAAATGAATGTATAATATACTCAACCAATCAGACCACAAGATGTAGTGATGGACAACAACTTTAATCAGGATTAGATAAAATTAGAGAAGGTAAGACTGTTAATAGTCACTAGTCATGGTGACTACATATTACCTTCAGGTTCAGAGGCACTGTGACTCAGAGCACCATATCCTGGGGGACATGAGCAGGAGAGTACAATTTCTGTTGTATACTTGTAGTCTTGTCATAAGCATTTGTTTGGCCACTAGGGAACTAAATTTTGGTCTGGATAAGCCTTTGATCTGACCCATTATGATTTTTTTCTTATGTTCTTAGTTTTAATGCTTTCTTGGTGAGGATTTTTCAGCAATGCAAATTCCTAGAAATATGACAATATAAACTGCAATCAGGAACAATTGTTTGAATCCAACATTGTGCTAACATACTTTTACTAATACAGTTGGAGTTCCTCCTCTCTTCTCTTCCTCTGATATCTGTCCCACCTGCACCCCTATATATTCCATGGTTTTTTTCATCCCCTGGAATAGTTTTTGATGGAACATAGAGTGTGGGTGGAGGCAAATCTCTGCCCCTCTTAATTCTGCTGATGAATCTGCTTCTTTAGCAGAATAACACCATGGCCAACAGCTTTTCTATAAACCTTGTATCAACACATTTTATGGAGTGTGTGTATATTGGGGGGTTGATAGTTACTTTGCAATACGAAAACTTTTTTACAGCCCTTGGGGTTACAACATTTACTACTTACCAGTATAATCATCAGTTTTGAAAATTAGAAGACCATTCTCAGATATTCTTGTCATGCTAGAAAGCTTGTAAAACATTTAACCCTAAGAGCCCACATTCCTTATTTCAAGTTGCCTTTTCTACAAGCCTTATGAGAAACTTTATGCCCAAGAACTATGTTGTGTGGAAAGGCTCCCTGGGTGTCTGAATAGGAATAATGAATTTCATAAAATACTAAATGAAAAGAGAATATCATCAAAAGGTGGCCTTTGTAGCAAAACCTGGCTATGAGCTACTGATACCAAGTTTGCTGCATATTTGAGTGACACTTATTCTGTGCTTCAAAGACTCCTGCAGTTCTTATAAGCTCCTTGCATAAATCTCGTGAAATTAGTGAGCTTGGTCATGGCAAGCAGACCACTGAGGCAAGATGTATTATTGTAAGTAACTTTGCTGACTTTATGATCCTTCACCACTAAAGAACGTTTCTGCCACATGTAAATGTTGCTATCATAATGGCACACACACAGCTTTTAGTGAAAAGGTAATGTGAGCACTTATCTATAGAACCAATAACCATTTTAATAATCTAAGCTAACTTTTATTATAAGAGTTAGAAGATGAAATCTCATGTGACATGCAATTGTTTTTTAAAAAAAGTCCTTCAATGTTTAAAGAAAAACCAAACCAAAAATAGCTACAGGTCAAAGGGAGCTGGTAATGCCAGAATGCTGGGGAAAGAAATCAACCCTTTCTTTTAATGCCAGTTCTTCAGTTTTGACAGTAAGTCTGCTGTACCCATTTTTACTTTTATGGCAACTATTGAGGTGCTAAATCCTATTCTCAACAAAGATTGAACACCTGCATGGCTCCTATGCCACTCAGGACAGAGTAGCTATGGCAAAGCTGATGTTAAAATTGAAGAGCTGACACAGCTAAGGGTAGATTGCTATCACTAGCTGTCTGTTGTACAGAGTCTAGCAAAGAACCTATAGGAGCATGAAGCTGATTCATCTCCATGCACCAGTACAAAATAGAAAGTTGCATTATGTGAATTTGCAGAAATTTCCTCAACTCAATGAGAAATGTAATGTATGAATCAAATGTGGTGCACAATATCTAAATATCTGAAACAGAAAGCATATATCTGCATAATTAGATACTTGCATTGAATCTTCCTTCCTTCCTTCCTTCCTTCCTTCCTTCCTTCCTTTTTGCAATAAAAGTAGCCAACATAATTTCTGAACAAAAAAAGTGTCATTTCTAGTTTCATTTTTAAATAAAATAAAATAAAATAAAATCTTGTTTTGAACCCAAGAAATTGGGTTGATAACATAGGCCCTGATGGAAAACAATAATTGTTATTTACCTGTAGGGGAACTTAACATCAATATTATCATGGAACAATGTCCTATCCCATAAAAATAGTCTCTGCTGAATAAAATGATAAACAATGATGATCCTTTATTTGTGCCACCCAATGGATAATCAGAAATTATTACTTTGATACTGCTGTAGATCTTTTCAAACCATTTCTTGCACGTGGGGCACTTTCAACTAGTCGTCTTATTCTCTGCCCTACTGAAGAAATAACAGCACTCTGTTTATGCAGATGGTTGTTCAGGTGGAGTCTGGTTGAACTGCATCTCCCAGATAATTTGCAGCTCTTTTTATACTTCAGCTCTGATTGTATATATCATGTATCTTTCACTGTATTTCAGAATGGATCAGATCATTACCAAGATCTATCAGGAGGACTTCCTCCTCCATTTAAGAGATTGGATGATGATGTTGCATGTTATGTTGGTGGTAATAGCAAAAATGGCCACCCAACAGAAAAAGAGAACCCTCTGTGTTCACTTTGCATTCATATCTAAGGATCCTGACAAGGTGGTTCACATTATCTGCTCCACTTTTCATTTCTTTGTAATGATCAATGATATTAGATTGATAAGACTGCCCATAAACTAACACAGTGTATAACAGGGGCAAATGTGTATTGTTGTTTTGAGTTAAATTGTTTCACCACTATTTACTCAAACTTCCTTATCAGGGTATTAAACAAGCATTACCTGCTGGTCTTATAATCTTGTGTATGGGATTCAATGCAAATGTACAGAATGTTATCTGCAGTATATGGGGAAAACAGCCACAGACCTGCATACAGATTTTGGGGAGCATAAATCTGCACTCCTGAACAGGAAGCCTGAGCAAATTGTAGCCAAATATTTTAACTCAGAACATCAGAACCTCTCTGATTTGACCCTGTTTGAAACTGAGATGCCATCTCATTCAATCATTTTGGTAAAAAAGGAAAAATTTCTAAAGACTTTTAACACCAAATTATATCAACCTAGAAGATGATCCTTGAGACCCTTAAGAATGTTAACAATGAAGTGTCCTGGCTACATGCTCATTTTTACTTTAAGCAACCATGGAAGGAGAAACAGAAATATTTTACTTATTAATTGAACAATTCTGTTTGCTAATCACTCTATCTCACACACAATGCAAAAGTAGCACATAAAACAAAGTTTGGAGTGCTCATGCATAAAATATACCTGGAGTAGGAAAAGACTGATTCAGTCATCACTAGCTGCAGCTGCACATTGCTGTTTGTGGAGTTTTTTTTTAAAAAAATTCTTCATTTGTTTTAATGGGGAGTGTGTAGAATGGGAAAGTTGATAGGAATAAAATCAATTTATTTGAGAAGTGGTGCTGGAGAAGGGTACTGAGAATACTGTGGATGGCCAAAAAACTAAACAAATGGGACCTAGAACAAATCAAGCCTGAACTCTCCCTGGAAGCCAAGATGCCTAAATTGAGGCTGTTGTACTTCAGCCACATCATGAGAAAGCATGGTTCATTAGAAAAGACAATAATGCTATGAAAGGTAGAAGGCAGCAGAAAACGAGGAAGACTACACAGAGGTTGAGAATAGGGGATGTTTCATTGACACCTTGAGTTGAAGTTAACTCAAAGGTAGCTAAGAACAACAACAAAAATGTACAATGGACAGTATGTACAAAATTATGGAAAGTATGTACAAATGTCAATGGGAAAATACTTTCACAATATGTTAAAAGAGAATAGTGGGTGAGGATGCAGATGGGATTCCAAGAAATGCCATAAAATTGAGGCTATGAGTTCTTTGTATGCCCTATTCCAAGTAGTCTAATTTGACAGTACTTCTACATTTGTTCAATGAACTGTATCTATAATTATCTTAAAGAAACAACATCCTTTACCTGTAGCTTCATCTCCAACAAACAGGTTATTTTAAAAGATTACTTTGGCACCATAT
The DNA here is from genome assembly GCA_020142125.1 of Phrynosoma platyrhinos. NCBI lineage: Eukaryota > Metazoa > Chordata > Lepidosauria > Squamata > Phrynosomatidae > Phrynosoma > Phrynosoma platyrhinos. The sequence continues at coordinate 104,569,808 of CM034706.1, forward strand.
CTGCTATACGAGGAACTACCTAGTTAGCATAGTTGCAAAAGGTCTTCTTTCCTCCACTAATTGCTTCTCAAGCTCAGCATGAAGTCAATCATTCCTCAGACTCAGCATGGAATCAATAGTCATGCTGGGTAGATTTTTATTAATTTTTTGCTTGTGTGAACCACCAAAAATATTTCTACCATTATTATTTGTGTTATAATGTTAATACACTTTAAAGCTTTGCGCATTTCTAAAGTTTTTGAATGGATGTAATTATCAGAAATGTATTGCTTTAGTATAGCATTGATCAGTTTTGCAAAATGTTTCTTCTAAAAAGCCACTTTGAGAGGGGGGGGTTGTTTTTTTATGTTCCTTTTTTGAGTTTAAAAATGTACAAAAAATAGAATAAAAAGGAATTAAAATCATACAAAAACTTACAATTATCTTGCAATGTTACTAGAACTCACATATCAGCTCCACCGGGGGAAGCTATATCTACCCCCCCACACTG
>CM034706.1:104573913-104588945 GCA_020142125.1 Phrynosoma platyrhinos
TATTTCATATTATCTGCTAATTTCTCCATAAGCCACTGGTCCCAAATTCTTTTCGACCAGTTATCCAAAGATACAAGACCTGTTTTCCAAACATTAGCCACTTCAAGTTGAGCTGCTGTTAATAGAAACGAAATCAAATTCCTATTTTTAAAGATGTATTACTCTTTATGAATGTTGAAAGTAGCTAGAGAACTGGGCAAATGTTTATTTTTTGTTTAGTAATTGAGGCAATTTGATGAACCACTTTATGCCAAAACTGATTAATTTTGGGACAGTCGATCCACATATGTATATATGTCCCTAAGGCTGAGCATCCTCTCCAACATAGAGGTGACGTATATTTTATCATCTGTGATTGTCTAATAGGAGCTATATATCATTTGTGAATTAACTTTAAAAAAGAGAGGGGGGGAGTTTAATAAAATTAAAGTAAACTCATCTTCATTGAAGAATCTTTTTTTTTTCCAACCTCCTTGTAAGGTTATAGCAATATACAATAGCAAGTACGTTTCTATAGTGCTTATCAGTGCACTTAAGCAGTCTCTAACCGGTTTACAATGTGTAAGACAATTGCCCCCAATGAGCTGGGTACTAATTTTAGCCACTTCAGAAGGATGCTAAGCTGAGTCAACCCTGAAGCCCCTGGCTGGGATTGAATTCACAACCTTGTGGCTTGTGAGTGACTGGGTGCATTACTAGCATTTAAAACACTGCAGCACCAGAGCTCCTTAAAGATTAGTATTGTCAAACAGAATCTTAATTACAAAATAATATAATGAATCTCAGTTAAGAAGGGAAATAAATCTTTATCCAAAACCCAGTAAATCTCATATTTTTGGTGGCCGAAACCATTTCCTTTTGCACAAATTGTGTTGATCCTGTTTCAACTCTATTGAAACTGGGAGGTGATATCTCTTAGAGAAGTTAACTGCCTATTGTTTTTCACATCTTAGATATGCATCTGACATTTCATTAATCTGAAGTGGCCCTAATAGATATACTCACCTTTTTTTTTATTTAGGGTAGTGTGGTGAGAGTACATAGTAGTATGTAAGAATTTAGACATTTCCCCCATATTCAGTACAATCCTAGGAGATTAGTGCACTACCTTTAAAACACATTAAAAACAGACTTAGGGGGGTTGCAGACTGCCAGAAATAGTACAAATTGAGTCCACTTTTAGGGTTAGGGTTAGTGCTAGGGAATCATGGGAATTGTTTTTTTTTCTGAGACATTGAGCCTTCTCTGTCAGAGAGCTCTGGCGCCACAATAAAATACAGTTCCCATGAATCCCTAACTCTAACCCTAACCCTAAAAGTGGACTCAATTTGCACTATTTCTGGCAGTCTGCAACCCCCCTTACTTTATCTGAACTGAAGGAAAATTTGGGCTGCATCCAGATGCTATCACATGGATTCCCCCCCCCCAAAAAAACACCATCCAGATTCAGCCCAAATTCAGCCAAGCTGACTTAGCTCTCACTTTGAAAAATGGCCACTGGTGAGAGTTAAGTCAGCCTGGCTGAATTTGGGCTGCATCTGGATGGTGCTTTTTGGGGGGAAATCCATGCAATAGTATCTGCATGCAGCCGAAATTTTACTTAAGTTTGGGTGAGTTAAGTCTCTTTTTAATGCATTTTAAAGGTAGTGCAATACTCCCCCTTGATTTAGTACTTCTGAAAGTGGATTACAGATCATGACTCTGTCCACTTTGATCTGGGTATTTTATCCAAGTCAAAATCTGAAACTCCAAGTGGATCTTGCAGCTGAAAAAGTTTAATGGAAAATATTTTTAAAACCATAATGTCTGATCTCTTTTTGGCCTTAGTCCATCTTGGGAGGGAGTTACATCTGCAAGGGTATTTTAGACACAGCATTTTATGCTATATGTGTTTATTATTATATAAATAATCACTTTTTTTATTTCTTGGAAGATTTGAAATAATTTTTAGGCTTAGCAGGCTAGAAACTGGCCAAGAGGTGAGTGCAGGAACTAGGGATGGATAGTGCCTGAAAAAGTTTAAGATTTTTTCAAATAATGGATAATGGTAATGTTAGGACAGAAAGTAACTGCCTGTCAAAGTAACAATCACTCTGCAAAGCATACCACTGACAATCCCTTGCCAAACATGCCCAAATATTAGAAAGTGGCCCTGTCAGTCCTCTCCATTCATTTCCTATGCCTACAGTGTTTTCCAAATTTGGCTCTATTATTTGTATGTGAAATTTGGAGAAATGGCCAGAAGAGCCCCACACCTGCTTCAGTTTAGGATCTCTGTCAAATCCAATAATATCCCAAGTGTACTCCCAAGTGATTTATACTCTTTAGAAGGATTTGGTAAAAATACTATTTTTTTCAGAGATCAGAGATGTGGCTGTTAGAAGCTTTGTCTTTCTGAAGTGATATCTTCTGAAATTTCCTATTTAATTGAAACTTTTAGATTTTGTTAAAATACATCTGTTTAGGAAAGGTTTTATGTTTCTTTTTCCTGTTTTTGATAGTTTCTAATTATGCTCAGGATGCTGTTGATATCTTACAGCAGCATATGTATTTGAAACACAATATAATCATTTTTGCATGTAATGTATGGTGACAGTAGGGGAATAGCAGCAAATAGCATCTTCCCCAGGAAAGGCAGATCCTGAGCTATGTGGGAGCTAGCAAAGAGTTTTCATTTCTGCCTTCTCCTCACACATCAGCTCTGCCACCTTCATCAAATAAGACATAGTACCATTAACTAGTGGAATTATGGTATTAATCTGAACTTCATTTTCATATTTGTTGTTCATTTTGCTGTATTTAATTGAGTTTATAAAATATTGTCATGCATTTTCTGTTTTACTCTATATTGCATACTGTTATTTAATCATCAGTACAGGAGAGATCCAGTGTGGTGTAGTGATTTGAGCATTGTAGTCAGCCTCGGGTGGAGGACATTGTCCATTATATGTTAATTTGTCCATTATATAATCAGCCTAGAGAGAAATTCCTAACACCCCTGTTGACAAACAAAACTGGGAGCTCCCTCATAGATTAAGTTCAATTTCTTTTGAGTGACACCTATGACTATGTAACACACAGAATGGCTCTTTTTGCTTTGGCTGCAAAAAAGATTAGGAAGAGAGAATTAAATAAAATTGACATAAATTGCAATGGAGATTCAAAGTACTAATTAGTTTTTTTTATGATGACAATGTACAAATTTACCAATATTTAGAAGAGTTTTTCTTTTCTTTTTTCTTATATTAGAAATAATTTTTAATGGCACGTTAAATCAATGGGATGTCTTTCATTCTTTGTACCCTGTGCTATTTGTTTTTAAATGATTATGTATTTTGATAAGCTGTTTGTCATGGCCTTTGGCTAGCACAATAAACATTGATTGATTGATTGATTGATTGATTGATTGATTGATTGATTGATTTGAGCATTGAGCTATGATTCTGGGGACCAGGTATGTCACTGTCTTTTCCTGAGGCTGAGAGAGTGTGCTTGCCCATGCTCACCCAGTGGGTTTCATGGGAGTCAAACCTTGATCTCTAGAGTCATAGTCCAACACTCAAACCACTATGCCAAGCTGGTTCCCAGGTTCACCTTGGGGTTGCCATAAATTGGAAACAACCTGTAGGCATACAACAATACAACATCAGTTTATGGGCTAGGATGAACAAAAATATTACACTTTTTAAAAATAAATAAATAAATAAATAAATTACAAGGCCCTCTGAATGGCATAAATTATGTGGATTAACAATATTTTAGGGATGCCAGTGGAGCAGGGTGTGATTCAAGAAGCATGTCTCTACAACTTGCTTTATTCAAGTAAAGGAATCAAATTCTAAAGAGATGATCTGAACATTTTCCATGAAATGCAGACTATGTATCAACAATCTATAAAGAGGCAGCTCATGGCTATTGTTGTTGTTGTCATCATATTTATTTATTTATACATGATATTTTACAAGTAAAGGAACAACAAAACAGTTTCCTGCCTTCAGGCTTCCAACCTTATTATGACATAACATAAAAGAAAAAGGAATTAAGTCCAGCACCTTCTGGCTCTTGTTCTCTGCCTGTGAAGCCACAACAGTGGCAACTGGAATGAAGGGAGGGTCTTTCATCTGCTTCTGGGCCTAAGCATGATGGAGCTGTGTCTGCCTTTTCTTCTCTCTTCTTCTCCTTGTCTATGTGATGAACAATTTCAAATAGACAGATATAGATATAAAGAAACATTGGGGGTAGCCATGTTGGCCATATAGTAATCCAAAAACATCCAAACAATGATACCTTTATTGAGCCAAACAAAATGCACAATTACATGTTGCAAGCTTTCAAAGTCACACTGGCTTCTTCATCAGGCAAACAGGAGGAAAAAATGAAGATGTTAGTCTTAGGCCTGCATTTTCTGTTTCTGATCTTAGTTCATATGTTAAGAGAGGGCTATCTGCAGGCTGGCTGCTCCCTCTTCGGCCATGTGGTCGCTGTAAAATTATGCAAGCCAAGGAAATTTAATGTTAATTTGTAATTGAAAGAAGATGTTTCCTTGGAATCCAGCATGTCTCTTTCCTTTGTGAGGCCTCAGGCTTCTATGCAGGTAGAGGATGCTGAATTTCTCAAGACATCTTCATGTTTTGCATCAGGAAAACTTTAGGTGATATAGGGGTAAAGCATGCCAATCAGTCCCAATATTAGAAAAAAATGGTTTTACCTTTGTTGGAGGCAGAAGCCTCTGATAGCAAGGTTCCAATGCACTGGCTCTGCCTTTAGGATTTCCCTGTAATGGCTAAAATGTGGCATCTTGAAATCCAAAAAACATCTAAAGATAGCCATGTTGGCCATATAACAAATCCAAAAGTATCCGAACAATGATACCTTTATTGGGACAACCAAAATGCACAATTACATGTTGCAAGCTTTCAAAGTCACACTAATATACAGTATATATACTAATTATAGATATGAAGAATACTTTTGGGATGCTTCCATTTTTTGCACTTTTGAACTGTGATTGTCTGCCCACCCAATCTAATCATGACGGGATTAAAGCTGTTAGGATTCTTAAACATTTTCTGCTTCCTCCACCCACCCATTTTGTATGCATAAGCAAGCAACTCTCTTTGACTGCCAAGTCTGTGCTGTAGCAAGACAGGATTAGTGGTGCTATCTGGCAAGAGGAGTTGCCTCCTCTGCAAGAGTCAGTCCCTTTTAGTCTTAAGGGATAGGGTGGTTTGGACTGTGTCCCAGGATTCTAACTGAGATTGGAGTCTCAAAGACAGTGACCTGAACATGTCCCAACATCTTCTTCTAATTTATGGCTGGGCAGGGCTAGACAATAAATGGAAGAGAGAAGATCGAGCACTCCCCTCTCTCCAGGAGGATTGCTGTCTTTCAGTATCTCAGTATTCAGTATGTAAGAAGCTTATGTTGTAGTATGTATACCACCAGCATTTAAGTGATGTCAGTATGTATGTGAGTGTATGTGTGAGAGACATCATGGACCCCCATACCAATTCGTTGATAATCTGGTAATGACATAGTTCCCATTTGAGATTGGAAATGTCCATGTTAGGATGTGTACATCTGTGTTTATCCAAAACTTATGAGCTATTTCAACTACTGAATAGACAGCTAACTAATAGATACTTCTGCCATTCAAGCCCGGCACTTCAGATATGTTTTCTAAATCCCAGGACCTATTATTATTATTATTATTATTATTATTATTATTATTATTATTCCTAATTATCCCTTTGCAAACATCTTTTTTTTTAAAGTATAGCTCCTATAATCATTAGAATGTGTGAATTGTGCTTAAAAAATTGACATGCACCTACTGAGATCTATCACATCAAGCAACAGATTGGAATTAAAGCAAGATATTAATGTATATTTATATGGTATCTATCTTGTAGCTGCTTTGCATTTCATTTGCTTCTGTAGCATACCTTTCCACTGATGGGGAAAACCCATCAATTATTCCTAATATTGCCGCTATGCCATTGACCCCCCTGATGTGGCAGTAACAATATGATGGCAGTTATGTGGCATCAGTAAGTCTGATTCTACTCCTCCCTCTCTCTCCCCACTTCTCCTCACTCCTCTTTCCCAGACAGGATTCACATTTGTGTTAAAAATAAAAATAAGCCCTAAAATCATGCTTGGAAGGGCATAGGGCAGGAAGCTGGGGTTATGGAGGCCATGTGGAAGATAGTATGCAGGACCATAGTTCACCAAAACAGCACCTTCGTACTGTTACAAAGATGTGTGATACAGAATGAAATCCAACAGGTTTCCACTTCTTTATAGTAACACAATTGTGGCAAGACGGAAGGCTGATGTGAAAAAGTCCCAGGTGGCTGATCAATATATAGGGCATGATACAAGGATGGCAGATGCAAAGTCAGGAAAATCAAGATCACCTTGAGAGAAAAAATGGGAGAGATGCTGCAATAAAAATATGGAACTTTCAAAACAGTCTAACAAGTTAGCTTGACTTCTAAAAAAAAAAGAAGAAATGTTACTCACAAATAGAGGAAGTCTTCGGTTACTTAAAAAAAGTAATTGTATATAATATAAATTACATATAAATTTTCATATGAAGTTGTTATGACTATGGTAAAGTCTGACACAATGTTTTTTGGAATGTTCCAGTGTCATTTTCCCAAATATACATTGCCCTAGAAAGAGATACCCCCTGATATTGTAATGCTAAACGTACAGTCCTGCTGTGCTTTATATGCATTTGTTTTTTAAAAATAACTATTTATGCTAATATAGGGAAATGCTTGAATCAACCCAGTATGTCGCATTTATGTGTTCTGCTGCACTTCCAAGAAGCATTAGAAAATGATGTTTTGTAGGCCTTAATTTCAGTATTATACAGGGAACACTGCAAGAAAATGTGAAGCAATTTGATTATCTGAGGACATTATTAAACATGGCATTCAATGAATCTTCTTTTAACAGTGTACATTTAATGTGCTATTCCTCAGGATATAATCAAAGTAAAACAAATCAGTTTTGTGTCAAGTATGGAAATTTTTAAATCTCAGTAGTGTACATACATTTTGCATTACTTATAGACATATACATATATAAATATTACCACTTTCCCAAAAGACCTTTCCCCCTTTATTCTTTCTGAATACGTTAGTATAATGTGTATCTGATGCATATTTGATATATTGCTACTATTGTGCTAGAGAGTTTATAGAATAATATAAGCATTACAAAAAGAAAAAAAACATTTCTTAAGGATAAGGGAAATGAGGATAGCTTGCACTTGTTTGCTTATTTTTATTGACTTTTTTCACAACTATCATAAAGATACAATCATGAAGTTTTTTAACAACAACAGCAACAACAACAACAACTCATCACTTGTTAACCTAAGCTAACTCTCTTAATTTGAACCATACTAAAACAGACAAAACTAAGGATTTTAACTAGGCCTATATCACTTAGAATAAGCTTCTGTTCCAGGTGTTGTCAGATGGACAAAGACAGCATTCAGGGCCAGTCCTCTCATTTGTTCTATATTGACCTTTGTTTCAGGCAGCAAATCACTTTGAGATGGTCTTGATAAGAAGTCTTCCAAATTCTTTTACGTTAAGAGAGTACAAGGTTAGTCTTACATTGATGAAACAATGCCAATGCAAGAGGGATTTGGAAATGCACAGCCAAATTCCTATGTGCAAGACTCAATTCCCCATTCCTTTGCCAGGACAAACATAGGGACACAAATGTAGCTGTTGTTACTGCATCATATCTATTAGTCAGTTTAAGGCTCTTCATCCCCTTGTCTTTGCCCTGCCATTCTGGAGGATAAGATTGCAACCAACCACCATTGTTCTTGTTGATGGAAAATATCTCACATATAAACATGTGCAATATTGTTGTACCTTTATGACTATAGAACAAGGGGTCCTTCAAAAGTCTAGCTGAGAAGCCGGTAGTGGAGGAATTAGGGTATGTAGATACAAGAGTAGTGAATACAAAATGGGCACTTGTGTAAAGAACAATGAAAAGGAAAGGAAAAAAAAGAAAAAGGGATTGATACAGTAATAATGTCAAAAATAAATCCATCAGTGATACATTTATTGGCCAACTGAAATGCACAATATACGTCCTGCAAGCTTTCGAAGCTCCATGGGCTTCTTCATCAGGCAAGATATTACAAACCAAACAGGAGGGGAAAAAAACAATTGGAGATGTTAGTCAATGCCTGCATATTATTTCAATCTTTAGTTAAGATGGTATGGTGGGGAGGAATCTGTTTGGATTTTTGTTTGCTAACCTTCATGTTTACACTAATTATCTGTTTAACATGCATTTATCAGAGGACTGTGTACGTACACAGACACAAACTCACATTTTCATGCAAATGTTAGAAAGATATATATTCTCAAAATTTGGGAGTAACTAATATTTTGACTTGCAAAATGAGAAACTGTGATAAAATGAAACTGGCAGATCCAACTATCCATTGTTGAAAATTGATACCACAGTGACAGATATAGCCCAAGGAAGTAGCTTTTCAAAATTTGATCATGCTGTGTTATAAGACCACAAGCACAAACTTTCAACAGAACTATTGGCTAATGGAAGCTACCAATTTCACTCTGTGCTTGCCACATTTTTGTTCTTCTAGTACCTTTCAAGAAAGCATGATACAACTCTTGGGGAAATATGTGTCTGTTGCAAAGGATCTTTGTGAGGTCAAAATGCTGGCAATTCTCCTTTCTCTGTGATACTAACAGTTCTGATGAATTCTTCATCCATTAAAAAAGATACAAGACCCTCTGGGAGAGTCACAGGTCTGTGAAGTAAAAGCCATCCACCTATGAATGCCCCAAATGTGTGCCAACTGCACCTTCTGCAAGAACACTTCTCTGCCATGTCATCTGTGTGATCACCTTGCAAAGGAAAGTTCTCTGTGCACATACTAATGTAAACATGGACCATTTCCACACAAAGATGGATCTTGTATGAGCCACTCTTCCCCATACATAAATGAATATATACATGGAGCTTTCTTCCTTTGTCAACTGAACATGCCATCACCAGGAAAGATATTTCCCCTAGGGTTTTGGTAGAGGACTTGCTGTGGTGCAAACTGAATGCATTTCAGTGTGTGGAATACTGTATGAATACTCTAGCCCTCATCAATTGTCAGTGTTCACTCCATAACTAGGACTATATAACTGTAGCTGTTTCAACCATTCCAATTTTTTTTAGCTAAATCTAACATATGTGTCCCTGATTGTAGCTCATCTCAAATGTCAGCATGATACAACACATGGCCAGAGCAGACAGGGTTTTCTCTCACAATGTGTCATCAAGCTGTCATTTTGCATCTTGGCCATGGTTTTGTCACTGGACCAGTAGCAAGAGAGTTGGAGCTTCTCCCATAATTAGGTATATCCTGGCTCCTTATCGCCACTTCTGAGGCTTCTTTTATAATATCAGGAGCCTACATAAAGAGGAGGGGAGAAAATGGATGACACAATATATGCAAAAGAGAAGCACACAACTATTAGCAATCCATCTGACATAATATGTATGTCAAGTGCTTGGCCAGATAGAATGGAGAAAGCTAAACAAAATGATAGACATGTTGAGGCCAGTCTAGAATTGGCAGGGTGAGACCATTTTTTCTAATTGGCAGCAACACTGAACTCTCTTAGATGCATACAAAACCCCATGTCTCTCCTGGGAATGTACTGCAAAAACATACTCTCTAAATTTCTCATTCTTGTTGATTTAGGCTGCTTAGATTTAAGGGGACAATTCAACAAGGAATTTTCAAGTCCAATGAGGTTCGTCTCCCCTGGAAAAGAATGAAACAAATAAATGAATACTATTCTATCATCATCATCATCATCATCATCATCATCATCATCATCATCATCAAGGACTGCCATTTTTACAAATTGTCTGTGTACAAAACTATCATCCTTCCACTTTAGGAAGCACACAGTGAGTACAGAACACGTAATTCTCCACTAAACTGAAAAATAAGACAGGCCAGAGCCATTTTTGTATCTAGGGACATGAACTGTTTATAGAAAGGATCTGACTGGGGTGTAGCTTGTGCTGCTGCTTGGAGCTGTGATCACCATGACCTCGCCACCAGCACTGCCATGAGTGAGTCACATCTGGATTCAGAAGCAAACATCATTAGGTAATTCCCCCCTGGCTAGCCTGCAACAAATACAGTTGCCCCTCCATTTTTGTGGACTTTGAGTCCATGTCCCTCACTCATTTGCAGGGGGAAAATGGAGGGGATTAAAATGGGCACATGCCCATGGATGCCTATGGGCACGCACTGCCATTCAAGTCAGTAGGGCTTGAATACTGCCTTTTTTCCATTTTCATAGGGGGTCCAGAATGGATCCTCCGACGAAAATGGAGGCACAACTGTAATATTTCAGTGTTGAGCTCCCTACAAATTCTAGGACCTGAAAGTGGGACCCTGTTCCCAGGGTTCTTCTTCTGACAACTGATGGGTCCCATGACCCAATAAGTAGATCAGAAGATCACCCGTCATCAGAAAGGCACCTCTTGATGCTCCCCAACATATCTGGGCCAAGTCAACCCTTACAAAATCTTTCCACAGACAAGGGAAAAGCCTTTTTCCTAAACTGGGTTCTCCGACATGGCCTGCAAAAACCCTTGCAGATCTTCTGAAGAAAACATCTGTTTTTCCTCTGTTAAAGACACCCCTGTTTGCCCAAAAGTTAGTAAAATGCGTGCAGTAAATGCTGACAGTGACTAGTGTCCCCGGTCTCACAAATTAAACATCAACTAAATAATGGATGGTGGTCCTAATCCACTATTGTCTTTTTTCACAGTGTCCACTTCAAAAAGATGCTGAACCACTCAAAATCTGCTCATGAGACAGAACACCCCATGAGGAGGACTGTATCCATGAAGAATAAACATTGAAGACCAACTCAAAATCCAGAGGATAGGCAATAGGCAAAAGGCAGATTAGATATTGCAGTTGCCAATTCAACATCCCTGCTGCACCTTCACACCACTCATACTGCTTCATCAAATAAAATAAACCAGAATAAACTGGCGGGATTACATTATTTACAGGTCACCCTTATGAGAAATAAAAATGAGGCAGAGCTCATCATGTGCCTTTTTCTGGAAGCAACCCCAAGGGAAACCTGAAGGTGCTATATGAAACGTATAGCAAAGGGGTCTATGACCTTGCCTTCTGCTAACAAATTCTGGATATTTACTGACACTATGTGCTCATATGTTTAACTAAATGTAAATTGGCTGATCTAAACACACAGCACCCTTCCTGAAAATGTATTCTAAAGCCATATTGCAAAATACACATGATAGCCCTCCAATAAATGCATTGAAACTTTTGAGTTTAACTGAACTGGAGCCTTTTTGAAGCAGGCAAGGCTGAGAGGCTCCTTTGTGGGGGATTCGCTACCCTGCTAGCTTCTATTTTTGTACATGGCATAAAAGCGTGGGCCTCCACTGTTGGGGCAAATGTGTTTATTCTTATTGGACCACCTATTACAGACCCACTGGGCCCAAATCCCCAATTTCCAGGGTGGGTTGAACCCTTTCCTGTGCTGTGGGTAGATGTGGCAAACACTGCTATATGGACCAAATAACCACAGTCAGAATCATCCCATTGGGATCTGCATTCATAAACATGGTTGCATCTCATCTCACAGGAAACTAGGGTTGATAGCCACTCTCATACTGAATTTGTCATCATATTGATACTATGAATTGTCCATAAAGTCAACAAAACTCAATAGATTATGTCTAGACATTGAAAAGGTCCAGAAGTTCCTTGGTAAGCAGCCAAGAACTGTGGGCCACTATCACACCCACATACCACCACATATCCCACTGCCTGATGGACATTTAAAAAGTGGGGAAAGAGATTTGGAATTTCACCAGAAAAATCACTGCTGTTTGGTCCAGGTATAGATACAACTACCCGCCCCCAACACACACATACACACATGCCCACAGACAAGCTGTGAGTCTCAATACTCCATCATCACTTAGCTAATCAGCTAATGAGATGGAAGAATGTTGAATTTTCTGTCAATGCAAACATGCACCATTGGTCAGCAGTTCCTTGTTGTGTACAATCTCTTTGTTCTTTTCACTTCATTTGGGGAGCTTTGCACCTGAGTAGAGTGAAGCAGGCAAGGCAAAGGGAAGTGTTGCAGCCAGGCTTGTATACATGAGGCTGTCTCCCCCTCTAACATAATGATACAACTCTTCTTATTTCCTGGCATTTCTTATTTCCTGTACCCTTCTTCAGAGGAAGGAAAAGTCAGCTCTGGATCACAGCTCCCCTATGCAGCCTCACATTCACAGAGCTGGTTTGTTTTAAGAGATGCAGACAACCAATCTAGTACTTCTGATCCTTAAAACAAAGAAAAAGCCATTGTTGTTTTGTTCAATTGCATACCGTATTTGTCACCATATAAGATGCTCCGGCATATAAGACGCACCCAATTTTAAAGGAGGAAAATCTAGGGAAAAAAAGATTCTTAACCAAATACAGTGGTACCTCTACTTACGAAATTAATCCGTTCCACAGGTGGAAGGAGGCCATTGAACCACCGAGGCTGCTGCTGAAAGGAGGCCTCCTTTTAGCCTCGGCCTCGGCCTGTATATTCATCTTATAAGACGCACCAACTTCCCCACCCTTGTTTTGGGGAAGAAAAAGTGCGTCTTATATGGCGAAAAATACGGTAATTCTGTTTTATTTGTATGATTTTGTTTAATTTGTGCAAACCAAAAAGGCATTGATTCTTGTTCTGCCATCATGGCTGCAGGAAAATCTTTTCTCATGGAGTGGGGAGAAATATGTTTGGTTCCTTATTCTCACTTGCAAGGATGAGACAATTAAGAATTTACATTCTTAGTTGCTTCCCATCACTTTCTATAGCCAGGGATCCTATACATCCACCCCACTTTATTTTCGCCTGGGGCCTCATTCACACTATATAGTTATAATGTCATGATTCCACTTTAACTGCTATGGCTCCATCTTATGACATCCTGGAATTTGCCATTTCGAAATGGGTCTTTAGCATTCTCAATCTGAGATCTCTAGTGACCCACTAAACTACTAACACCAAGATCCCATAGGGTGTTGCCATGACATTTTAGGCTGAGATATAATGTTATAATTGTGTAGTGTGAAAGAGCCTCTCATCTCCTGCTCTCTTCCAGGATGCATGGCTGGTATTTACCCTACATGACTTTGTGTGGGAAACCAGCCCAGAATGAATGACCAGACACACAATAGGCAGGAAAAGGCCACAACTTTATTGGAGACAGCTGACAGGTAGGGGTTGGCCTGAATGCATGGGCCTGGATCTGTCATTGTCCAACCCGCCTGTTGTTCAATGAATCTAGAAGGCCCGGTCATGGCTGGGCTTTGGGATGACATAAGGCGTGACCAACTGGTCACCAACCTGCCTCTCAGCTCTTTTATCACCAAGAGACACTGTTCAGGAATTGCCCCGCAATGGCAACACCTCACCACTCTCAGCAGCCCTGGGTCCCCTAAGAACTCCTGATGCTGTGCTTCACAGCCCAGGAAACCATCCACCTGATCCACAGCCCATGCCACTTCTCCTGAAAGATGTGACAACACCTCATGGAAACCTTGATCCCAACAAGGGCAGGAGGGAGGGAAGACCTCTTGGTCAAAGCTCCTACCAGTTGGAGATCTGGCTAGCAATGTCAATGGCCACCACATGGCTTTTTATAGGCCCACTGGCCAGTGGGGTGTTGGCACTGGGCAGAATTCCCACCCTCCTCGGCCTTCCAACCAATCAGACAGGCTGACTGATCAGAAGGGGCAGGACTTCTGGCCATGGAGCCCACTGAGACTTGTGGTCCCACTTTGCCACCAGATGTCCCACCCTCTACCAGGCCTGCTCTACCAATGAGAGGCTGCCGAGCTGCCCCAGTAGACCCTGGGAGCCAGCTGGCATCCCAAGCAGGCTGGGGAGGCCCCATGGTGCTTGCCAACTTCCCGGCCCCCATGCAACCTGGCCAGCCCAGTAAGTTGGGTGGCTGCCTTTGCTGTGATATGTGAAACTGCTCTTTTAACAGTTATGTGGGACTGACAAGATGTGCTACAAAAGAAAATATATTGTTGGTGTTGCTTTGTTTTGTTTTGTCTTTTTAAAGAGTAAGTTTAATTGCCAGTAGGAATTATCTCACCCCACCCCACAAGCTAAAAGCTATAGGTGGTGACATGATTTTAATCAGGACTCCCCCCCCCCCGACATTGTTTCTGATGATATGGCTAGAGATCAGCATCATTAATATCCTGGCCCTGACATACAGCTTTCAAAGGCCTTGTAAAAACAAAAATGCTGGCAAATCCATTCAGTGCAATACAGTTACAATTCACTCTGTATATTGTTCAATAAATAGTTTGACTATTCATATCATCTCTGCCTCTGTAATGATGATGGTTAACAGCTGAAGACAAACATATAGTAATCTCACTTCAGAGGTCTGCACAATATGTGAGAAAAGAATCTTTCTTGTGAGGGGGTTCTTCATGCTTCCATATAAAAATAGTGCCTGACCTTTCATGTGGTGTGTATTTGACAGCCTTCACGTTACTTGATCTCAGAAGTGGAAAGTGGTTGATATTCTAATTGCCCTGCAAGGCTTCTTGCTGGTAGCCAAAGTAAATGAGTGAGTTCCCATTAGATTTCTAAGTAAGGTACTGTCTCAGTGAAAACATAACACTGAACTGTCCCCTCCTCCCACTCTCCTAATGTTTTCTGCTTGGTAGTCATATTGTTGTCATTGGAGCATATTACAGGCCACTTCCACATATCCATCATTTCACAGATAAAAAGCAAAACACATGTGGCGAAGAACATCAGGATATGGCCAAGATGCAAAAGTTTTTATGAAGAAGAATACACAAGCCAGGAGAGGCTGCAGGGGTTTGCTTTTGGCTGAGCCTACTTTCCTCTCTTCCCCCCCCCCCCCCCCCCCCC
>CM034706.1:104589039-104604885 GCA_020142125.1 Phrynosoma platyrhinos
TGAGTGAGTGGCTGCACTACAGGCATTTAACCACTGTGCCACCAGGGCCCAATAAGAAAGTGGTGATGCCATGTACAGCCAAATTGCTTTACATCCTAATTGTTGACAGGCATAAATTTAAAGCAGAAGTAAGGAAACTGCAGTCCATGGGCTTCACACAGCCCCTAAGGTTGTTTCTCAGGTTTCCAGGACAGCCCATCTGCACCAATTTCTTTTAAAATATTTTTATAAGAAGAAAAATATTGCCTCCCTACTCTCCTTATTTCATTGCTGTTTGTCTTTAGGTCATTTAAGACCTAGGAACAGCATTTCAAAGAGAGTGAGTTAACCGGTTTCATAGTGGAGTGCAGTGGTAAGTGTGGTCCTCCAAGATTCTTTGTGGAGACATTCAATGTAACCCCCAGCATTTGTGTACACCTGATTTAAAGGAAAACCAGGGGAAAAACATTTAAGATTATAGGTTTTTTGTGGGGGTTTTTTGGGCTGTGTGGCCATGTTCTAGAAGAGTTTCTTTCTTCTAGAATGAAACTCTTCTAGAAAGAAACTCTTCTAGAACATGGCCACACAGCCTGAAAAAACCCACAAAAAGCCTATGGATGCCGGCCATGAAAGCCTACGACTTCACATTTAAGATTATATTTCAGAGCAAGGAGCTGGCAAAACAACCTCTAAGTATTCCTTGTCTATGAAACCCATATGAAATTCAAGGGTTCACCATCAGTCAACAGGTAATGTGAAGGTGCACGCACGTATACACACACACACACACACACACACACACACACACACACACACACACACACTTAAAAAAAAACCCAAGAATTGAAATGAATCAGTATCCCCTGCCATTAATCCAGGGAGGTTGCCAGGCTCTCGGAACACTCTGGGAATGCAAATCCCTTCAACCCTAGCCACCATAGCCAATGTGAGAGATGCTGTGAGCTATAATTCAACAACCCATGAATTTCTCCAGTGCAATAGTCAAAGATGGCTTGCTTCCTCCTTAAGGTCAGAATAAATGGTAATTTTAATGAGGAATGTAGGTCTTTCTGTGCTTGACATGGAAAAAGGCTAAAGCAAGAACTGTGGTACAGAACATAAGCTATTTAAATCCAGTTGACATCCACAGAACATGGACAGAGTAGTTCTAAACAGGCTTGCAGCTGGAATTATTTCACATGATTGAGAAGGAAGGGTTGTGTAATGGATCTGAACAAGACTGATAATTATCAAAACCTTTTTGATTCCAATAAAAGTATTAGACATATTTGGTGTTCATTCAACATAAAGTTTGGGAAAAAACCTGGGACATTGGAGACCAATGACCTCCAGAATACTTGGCTGCAGAATGATGATTGTAGCACTTTTCAGATTGAGGAATTGGAAATTGTTTTCATAAATAAAGAATAAAAAAGAATATACATATAGTTGCTAAACTTCCAGTGTCGATATTTATAATGCTGCTAAATTTGAGAAGCCTAGGTTTTTAAAATATCATATTTTAAATATTCTAGCCATCAACTATACTCCCTGTCCCAACAAAATTGTTATAATGGGACTATGGAAGAGAGGAAAAATCAAGAGGACATTCTATAGTTAAATGCTAAACCAGGAACTTGAAATCAGTCATATTTTTTTTAAATATCTCAAATAAATATTAATGGGGGGGGGAGTAGTTGCCAGGGCAAGGACAAGGGAGAGGACGCTATACAATCCTGGAATAGATGTGTAAGTCACAGAGAGAAGCTGCCAGATTTGAAGCCTGAAAGTAATTATTAAGAGAAACCTAGACTTAGAGGTGGTTCAGTAGAATTGAATGAACGGTACAGTCAGAGATGGGACTGAGGTCAACATATCTTCATTAAACAAAAGAAGATGGCATGGTGACATTGGAGACTATCGTTGCCATGGTATCCAAAGCAAAATCCAAACCAAAATGTATCAAGGGTGTTTAGAAGGATCCAGGTAAGTGGACAAGTATTAGCTACCAGTTTTCTGGTGATAAAGGAAAGGACATCTGTGTTCACTATCAAAAGGTAACATTTAACTATATGATGGCTAACTTGACAGAAAAGAGAGAGAGCACTGACAGGAAATGATTCCATGGAAAAAACTAATAATTGTGATCTGGAGAAGCATTGCCAACCAGGATAACAAAAGAATTGTTAATGTTGATGTTGGTGTTGCTATTTAGCTTAAAAGCAAAGAGGAACTAGTTCTAACCTCTGAGGAAAGAGATCATCAGGTCATGATGGACAGCACATAGAAAATGACAATTCACAGAGGCAGTGAGAAAGATCAAACCATTTTGGGGAGTCATTAAGAAAGGAACTGAAAATCAAGCAACCAGAAGCCATAATGCCTTTATATAAGTTTGTGGTATTACTGCATTTAGAATATTTCTTGTACAATTTCCTTTTTACACAAGGATATCAGCACTGGAAAGGAACAAGAAGGAATAATTGCAAGCACAACTCATCCTCATCCTCACACAAAGAAGCACAACTGTGAGGGAAAGAGATGCCTTTGTTTCCCTCTGGGAAAAGAGACCAGAGTTGGTAAAACATTGTTATGCTGGTGCATTTGGCACCAAGCACAGAAAGGGAAAATCAGAGCCTTCATACTATTGCCCTGCTTTGTTTCTAAGGACATTATCACACGTGGGTCTCAAAGCGGCAAGAAAGTAGTATGGAATCAATCCAGAACTATACCGGTATAGACCCCACAAGACGGAAATTGCTGTCAGACACAACTAGCATCATTGCGCAATGAACGAAAGCAGCACCATTCCAGTATCATTCTGGTCGCACAAATGTAATTCCCCAGGAAACCAGCATTCAAAAGAATGGGGATGATGCCGCATTGGGACGGGGATGGGACGGGGTTCTCTGCGACGTCGTGTGAACACACGGGAAAAGGAACCGCAGTGGGACAGAGATGGGACGGGGTTCTGTCTGCTTTAGACCCCGTGTGATAAGGTCCTAAGTCTCCTACTTCAATTGGACAACCTACACACCCTTCAATTGGCCAAACTACACATCCGTACAATTTCTGGTTGGCATTTAGGGTGAGGTAGAAATTTTCCCCTCATTTTCCATGGTTTTTTTCTCCTGCCTTGCACTTTTTATGGAATTATGGGATAGTTGCCACTGGGAGTGGGAGTATAAATTGGCAGTGGCTGGCAGGTGGCAGGGATAAATGGGTAATTATGCTGTTTCTCTAGGCACCAGTTTGATGAAGGGGACTTGTCAACCTGGGGCATGTTTCCTCTTATGTCACAGGATATTGGGGGGGGGGGCTTTTTCCCTAAGAAGGTCTGCCTTTTGGAAAGATGGATGGATGCCCAGTCAAAATAGTAACTGGCACTTAGAGATTGGGTGCTTTTCCCAGGAGGAGGACAAATTGGGACCCCCTGCCTCAGCTGGAAACAATTTTAGACTCTTATGACCTGTAGATTATTAAAGGTGAAAGTTAAAGATTGAAATAGTTAATAGTGAGGTGAAACAGATGGTGCAAAAGGTCCATGCTGGGTCTGTGCCATTGCTATTTGCCACAAGACACGGTAGCCACACACACCTGGCCTCAATCTGGGCCGCCAACACAGTCCTGAACTGGGCACCTGTGGTGCACACTACTGCCACCTTTCTCCTTTATAAACTTTAATTCTAGCTGGCAGTCCTGTGGGAACTTTTTATCCCCACCCTTGCCACCTAATGAAATGTAAGGGACCCACACTTTCTTTGGTATGATGTCCCCCTCCAAATCCTCCAAATATTAAGAGTGAGTTTTGTAACTAAATCATAGGCCAAGTGATGTTGGAACAAGAAGAAAAGTTTATTTTAAATCAGCATTTAATAAATGTAACTTGCTTCAGAACTTGCTACTGTAGTCTTTCTTGGTTACAAAATTATAATGTTTGTTTCTAATTCGCTCACAGTACCACAGCCACACCGGCTAACAATGTCTATCTGGAGAGAACACCACAGCAATTCCCTTCTTTATTGCTCTGTAAGTGTTCAGAGTATCTCCTTTCTAGACTCTAACTCCCCAAAATACAGTTCCCTCAGGAACACCCTAAAACACAGCCCCTCTCTCTGGCTTAACTTTCTCAACACTAACTCTAACTGTCCACCAACTGTCAGCCTGGGCTTTTTAAATGCTCCCAGCTGGAATCCCATTGGCTGGCTCTCAGCTGCCTCCTGATTGGCCAGCTGGACATTCTATTCACCACAGCACCAAAAAGGAGTGGTATTTTACTGCTCCTTTTTAGGCCGGTTCTTCCTGGATGAAGCACGCTCAGGGCACCTTCCAGTCGCATTTGGGACATGCATCATCTGAACATCACACCCCCAACAAAGCCCAACAGTGGCCCTTTGGAGCCATCTGTTTGAGGCCAAAGCGGCCCTTTAGTTCTGAATCTTGTTGAGTGGTCTTATCATTTCCTAGTTGGTAAGCAAATATAGCAGGGGAAAGGTAAGACCAAACAGGGATGGAAACTATTTAAGCAGATTTGGTCTACTTGTATCCCCATATATATATATATATTGTGTCTTGTATATCCTTTTGTATATCTCCATGAAATAAACCACAACAATGACAAAAACCTGCCATTTGTCATGGTTCTACAACCTACAGATACAACCTTATCTGCATTTCTAGGGGCTTACTGTGATATCCTATGTGTATCAAATCTGAAGCAAGTCCAGCTAAATTCAGTTATTCCTGTATAAGCTGAAGAGGAAATATGACATTACATGGATTAGCCAGGCAAAATATTGTTAATTGCTTGGACCTCTTCCACAAGAACAAGCTGATTTTGTGAAGGTTACATGGTATATTTAATTCCTTTACAAGGTTACATGGTATATTTAATTCCTTAGAAGAAATGTGACTAGTTTATATATCAAGGATTAGAGGAAGGCTGTTTAAGGCTGTACATGTCCAACTGACACCTAGGCTGTACTATAGTCAAAATTTCTATTTAATTTATTAGCCCAATGGAATTTTCCCAGCATGTGTGCTTTGCAGTAGTGACTTGACAACCATGACTAACTATATAAGAGTATATGGGCTCATGACTCCCATTTTCTTCAGATTCTGATTTCTCAGGATGGGAGACAGAAATACATCTCTTTCCTTAAATGAAGTTGAATCCCTAAAGTTGGATTCCTTTTTCTAAATAAAGTTGATTCACTGGTCTTCTTATTTCTTCTAGTGTTATGGAAAGAAAGTAGCCTTAAAAGTCTGATAGCATGAACCTATACATGACTACTCAAAAAGTCAGTCATGTTGAATTCAAGGAGGGTTATTCCAAGTAAATGGATATAGCTCTACCAGCTAGGTCTCTTAAGAGAGTATGGTCAAATCTTGTCTGTAGTACATGAACACATAAATGGATACATACAATACTACAGCACTATGCCATGCAAAATATGTCACATAATATACTCCAGCTGCCTTACATATATTTTCCATTGCTGATAGCATGTTATAAGGCAATTTTTTCCACTATAGCTTCAATTTAGTCTGCTTCCACACTGCAGAGTTAATACACTTAGGTACCACTTTGGGGGGAAGCAGATGGCAGAAAGCGCCGTCTTCAGGGCAAGGAAGAGGAGGGGCAGCCGCACGCTGGGTGCCCCAACCCCTTCTTGAAGATGTTGGCGGAGCGCCGGATGTGCAGAAGATGATGCCTATCCACTGCAGCATCCACACACGCTGCGAGGATGCCTATCCACTGCAGCATCCACACACGCTGCAGCGGAAAAGGCACTGAAGGTACGCCAGCAGCCTTTTGCGGCACACCTTCGGCGATTTGCAGAAGGAGCGCTGTTTTAGCGCTCCTTCCTGGGGCAGTGAAGCTGCGCCATGGGGCCGAGGAATGTGAATGCCTCGGCCCTGATCCGCAGCTTCCCTGGGCAGCCCCGTGCCACCCATCTGCTTAGGCCCTTTGACTGCCACAGATCCATCCGATGAAATCCTAGGATCTGTAGTTTGTTGTAGCACCAGAGCTCTTTGACAGAGAGGGATATATATCTCACAAAAATACAAATCCCAGAATTCCACAGCATTGAGCCATGGCAGTTAAAGCAGTGTCAAACTGTATTAAATCTGTAGTGTAGCAGCAGCCCAAGTTGAATCTATAATGGAAAAACAAAACTGCCTTATAACATGCTACTTCAAGAACAATGGTCCTTAAACAAAACAAAGAAAGAAAGAAAAACTGCAAAGAAACATTGGAAAGAGAAACAGCTGAATTAGAATATATCCACAAACCCTAATTTATCAACAGTGGGTTGAACAGAAATGGCTTCCTGGAATGCTATACATATAATAATACTTGTTAACACTCCAGCCCCTCAAAGAAGCTATTAGCCAGTTCATCATTTCTCCTTTCTGGTTCCCAGCCTGAATACACCACACTCCAAAATATCCTTCACCATTTCATACGGTTGCCTTCACACCCTGGTCTTAGGAAATATGTCTTTTCCTCACAACAACCATCATTAAAAGTAAGCCTGTCACCTCATCACTACAAATTTTGTATTTCTATGGCTATTCATAGTCTGATTATAAAGGTTCTTCTTGGGCGACATTTCATGCATCTGAAGAAAATCTTAGACCAAATCTTATGTTACAATTTGTTTTGCACAGTTAGTTAATCTGTTCAAATTGTTTAACTCTTTCACTTGTATAACCCCCAACCAAAACAAAAACAAAACATATTATAGAGTAGGATATACAAACATTACAATAAATAAAAAATAATTAAATTATTCAGGTTTTTTTTTTCCATACAGACATTTAGTGATTCATTTTGAATCATAAATACCTGATTCACCACTTCCCCATGATCTTTATGTGACTACAAATCCAAATATAGGTCCATATGCAACACATTAATTTGATTGTATTCCAGCTTCAGATTGATACAAACAGACTTAAGAACTGAAGTTTCCCTGATCCAGGAAAAAATCCATAAAATATTATGTCAATTCAGCTAGGATCTTCTATGCACAAGTCACAGATACTTTATAACACAAAATGGGCAATACACAGAAAAAAGCAGGTATAATACCACACAAACTTGCTAAATGGCCACTAAATCAGAAGGTATAACT
Source organism: Phrynosoma platyrhinos (assembly GCA_020142125.1). Lineage (NCBI taxonomy): Eukaryota > Metazoa > Chordata > Lepidosauria > Squamata > Phrynosomatidae > Phrynosoma > Phrynosoma platyrhinos. The sequence goes on from CM034706.1 coordinate 104,596,161, forward strand.
ACAAGAAACAGATTCATTTTCAGTGTAATTGAAATTTCAGAGGCCCCTCTGTTTCAAGCAACTGCAGTAATTTAATTATATTCAAATGAAATTTCATTTTATCAAAAAGACAATTGAGATCTCCAATGATAAGACTAGTCAGTGTCTTCATGCGGTGAAGACTTGAAATAAGCATTAAAATATTTATTGAAATTGCAGAGCAAAATAAATGAAGTAAAACGCTGGATTTGTAGTCTATATTTGAGTGTGTGGGTGTCTGTGTTGAACAGACATCAAAGTCTTGGAAGGAGAAAACATTAAAATATTCATCAATTTTTACAGCAAAATAAGTTATTTAAAATGTCCTATATTCTCTTTCTCTCTCATCTTTTTCAGAACATCATAATATCTGAAACAGAGTTTTGGGTTGCATCAAACCAGTTCCATGTATCATGGCTGAGTTGCTTCTAACCATCACTACACGAATGAAGTTACACAGCATCAGTTCTCACATCTGAGTGCCCCAATTTTACCCTCAAGTTAGCCCAGAACTTCAGCTGAAGCAAGCAAACATAGAGCTATAGGTTTTGTTTTTGTCATGTCATGTCTTGTCTTGTCTTAAGGCCTATTATAACATGGGACTACTCTAATACTTGGTCTAAAAATAGGTTTCCAGATCTCAGTACCTGGTCCTTCAATTCTGGTTCTCAAGGGAAGGAAGGAAATCTGAAAGAGCTACAATTACTATGACAATAATTTCTAACTATGATGATTTGCAATAGTGCACTACTTAGTTCTTAGTTACTGCTGTACTCCTGACCACTTCCATTCCTACACCCTCCCCTTCTCAAGTTTTTCCCTCTTTGGTCAGAAGCTGGGCTTAGTAAGAGGGAACAATTGGGGCAATGAAAACTGAGCTGTCTCGTGATTTGTTGCCTTAAGAATTTGCTGAATATACCACTAATAAATTGATGCTTTATGGATTATATTTGATATACATGAATTATATCAATATTAACAAAAAGTGTGGTATGCATACATTTCTTATTCAATTCTTCTTTATGAACTCAACTCTTTTCTCTTTTAATTCTAGATTTTACCTCAATTTATTTTCTTGTTTCTCCCTTCTACTGAAACATGTTTTCCTCCCCACTCATTCTGTTTCACCTTAATGCCACCTGAAACTGCTGCTTACAGCCAATTTTCTACATTACCTCAACTCTAATTCTCTATTTTCTCTCCCTCCCTTTCTGGCTAAATGTCTCATTCTTTCCTTTTATCTCATCTTCTGTCTCCTTTCCTCCTTTGACCAGAATGGCTGGCTAAACAACTTTTCCTTCCATCTTTCATTCTTGTTTGCTCTCTCTTTCTCTTTCTCCTTCTCCCTCTGTCCACATCTCATTGTTACTCTCACCTTCTCACCCCTTTCCTAATCAATCTCTTTCTCACTTGTGAGCCTATCGCACAACACTCTTAAAATGGAGCTAGGTCACTTTAACTGCTCTGACCGGCTCCTGTTGCATTTTGGGGTTTGTAGTTCAGTGAGGCTTAAAGGCTCTCTGGCTGAATATTCTAAATGCCTTTTCCTAAACTACAAGTTCCAGAATGCAACAGGAGGCAGCCAGAGTGGTTAAAGTGACCTAGCCCCATTTTAAGAGTGTAGAGGGATAAGTCTCCTGGATTTTTTTCTTTCTCTTTCTTTTCTCTATTCTGGCTAAATATGTCTCCCCCATCACTTTGTTTCTCATGTTCATCTTTGTTTTCCCTCTACCACATCTCCCAGTTGCAATTACCATGCTCCTTCACTTTCCCTCCCACTTGACTTTCAAACTCTTTCTAGAACCTCCCACATCTATGGTTGTGATTTGTTAAGATTATATTTGTATTTTTAATGCTTTGTATTGTTTTAACTTGGACTGTTTTAAATTCTGTTGCTTGGCTTTAGTCCCTATATGAGGAGGAAGGTAGGATGATGATGATGATGATGATGATCATGATGATGATCATGATACTATTAAACTCAACAGGGCTTGAATCTGAATAGACATGTACAAATAGCATGGCACTGTTGGATAATATCTGGGTTCTACAGACCATCCTGATAAAGCAGCATCCTGCTGCCCCTTTCAGCAATGGATTAGGATCACAGCAACCACATGCCATGGCCCCAATCTAGCAGTTTGGCACTCTAAAAAGAAATAGCAAAATTTTAGAGTGGCAAAAAGCTGTCCTTGCCACCATAGTGGTGGATTTTTGGCATTTCTTTGGTTCAGCACATTTAAATGCTGGCATCATGTTGGAGTCAAGGCATGCTGTATGCAGTCGCCATGCCCCCACTCCACCACAATGTTGGCATTTCTTGCTTGTCTGTAGAAGCCCATCATATCATAACTATAGCTATAGCTGTAGTTATAGATAGATATAAATATATACCACCTACTAAGAATACCAGGAACTCCCAATAAGGAAGACTAAAGAAGAAAGTGTGAAGACAGGCTTAATGTTGAAGAAAAAGGAAACAAAAAATAATGACCACTGAGGACCTTCACAAGTTCAACCTAGACAATGAAGAAATAGATATAGTAAAAGAATTCCCATACCTGGGATCAAACATTGATAGAAATGGGGACTGCAGTCAGGAAATCAGAAGTTTAAGAATAGGGAGGGGGGGCACTATGAAATAACTAGAAAAGATTCTAAAATGCAAAGATATACAACTCAGCACAAAAGTTAGAAGCATACAAGCCATCATATTCTCTATTAACATATATAGATGTGAGAGCTGGACCGTTAAGAAAGATGATAGGAAGAAAATCAATTCATTTGAGGTGTGGTGCTAGAGAAGAGTGCTGAGGATTCTGTGGATAGCCAAAAGGACAAAAAAGTGGTTCCTAGAGCAGATCAGGCTGCAAATTCCCCTGGAAGCCAAAATGACCAAACTAGACTGTTGTACTTTGGCCACATCATGAGAAGAGAGGACTCATAGGAAAAGAAAATGATGCTGGGAAAGATGGAGGGAAGTAGGAAGAGAGGAGGCCACATGCCAGATGGGTGGCCTCTATTAAGGAGGTCATGGGAATGGGTTTGCAGGATTTAAGCAGAGCAGTGGAGGACAGGGGGTCTTGGAGATGTCTCATCCTTATGGGTCACCCTGGGTTGAGATCGACTCGAGGGCAGTTAACAACAACAGATATAGATATAGATAGTTGCACTATTATGGTTATTATTTAGTTAATACTGGGAGTAGAGGATTCTGCAACCTGACTGCAGGCAGGCAGGCAGGCAGGCAGGCAGATGGGTAAGTAAGATGGACTGTTTAATTTTGTTTGGTTACACAATATTTCTTAGGACGTTATCACACGGGGAGTCGCGGGGAGAAAGGGAAATAAACCGGACTAGCGGAAGACTTTAATTTACAGGATTTGTCCCGTTCCGCCTCATCTGATAACTAAATTCAAATTTAAAAGGGGGTTAATTTGAACAAAAACCTGATCTTTTCATTTTTGGGATTTTTGAGGAAATGAAAAGATCAGGTTTTTGTTCGAATTAACCCCCTTTTAAATTCGAATTTAGTTATCAGACAAGGCGAAACAGGACAAATCCCATAAATTAAAGTCTTCCGCTCGTCCAGTTTATTTCCACTTTCTCCCCACGACTCCCCGTGTGATAACATCCTTAGAAAGTTTACATAAACAGACTTGGGACTATGAGATATAAACATTTTCCCACCTTAATTTGGCCTAAGAAATTTGATCAGGAAGAAGTAGTTTAAGAATCCTACTTGCAAGGGTGAGACATTTGCTGGATCCCTTTCAAGCTAGGTCTAAAGGCTTTGCAAGCCATTTTTTTTAACCTTTAATTTTTGCTTTGGGTTTTTGTTTAAAAATTATTGCTAGAAATTAATGAGACTTTACCATAAATAAAGCAGAGAGGGGAAAATACATGTTTGTGCCAGGGTCTTAAACTAAAGGAAGTTCACAGGAGCAAAGAGCTAAGTTTTTCTGATTAGGAACAATGATGATATCTCCTGTTTCCTCCAAGATTAGCTGTAATCCTCACAATGACTGGAGAAGAAATTGATTATTCTAGCAAACAATGACCATTAATCAAAACTTTCCCTGAAACTATGTTTTTTCCTCAGGTAACAAATTAGGAGAGATAACTTTATGAGTACTCAATATATTATGCTCTAGCAAAAATCTTGTATGCTTGGTGAGATGATGGTTTAACTTGTGGCAGCTATCATGGTGCAGAAACTGTTTTGAAGGTAGTGTTTAATCCTATGGATAGTTCCTTTAATGTTTAGATTAAAATTCAGAGCAGATTCACCTCCACCAGCTCCCATTGTGTTCAGGTGCTAGATGCTTTTAAAGATTTAAGCACTGTGGTTTTTTGTCTATTCAATCTAAATAATTGTCTCTCTGGTGACTTCTACATACTGATGCTCAGAGAAGCCCTCCAAATGGAGTACTTTTTTCTGGGTTGTTACCACATTGCAGAATTAATGCAGTTTGACACCACTTCAACTGTCATGGCTACATCCTATGGAATCCTGGGATTTGTAGTCTGTGAAGACAGCATAATTTTCTGACAAAAAAGACTCAGAAAGCTACAAATCCCAGTATTCTATCACATTGTCAAGCTGCATTGATTGCACAGTGTAGATTTAACCCTGGTCTGATATCTGTGCACACAAAAGAGCCCTAGTTCCCTTCATTACCTGTCCTATCTTTCCTGCAGTATTTACCCCACCAGTGTCCATCAGCCAATTGAAAAGGGCTTCATGCACACCGTCCTGGCCACACTGTGCATCTGTAGGTGATAGGTTTATAAACATTGATACATATGGAGAAAAATGAGAAAACCAATCATGTCAAAACTGTCAAACCCCAATTGACAGAGCCCCAGTGACAATCTGCATGCAACATACATATGCACTCATTTGGGAACACATTGCTGAAACTCACATGGAAGCCTGGCTGAAAGCAGTTGATAGTTTGAATGTCACCCTCCATCAAGTGTGTGCTACAAGTACCCATCAACACCTTGCTATTGTATAATCCCACTCTTTTTTTTTTTTTGCAAAGCTTTCAACACTCACACCCACAATACTCTAATCAGATTCATCTGTGTACCAAAACTGACACCTTTCCATTATCCATGATATACAATTTATTTAGACACATCTCCTTCTTTCACTTATCACAGATGTAGACATAAGTGATGTGTGCATATGTGTGAGCCTCACAGCTCAGCTTCACCTCCCTTGCTTGGTGCTGTTTTTCTTCCATTTTAGCCCAACTTTTCTTCTCACATCCCATTTCGTCTTCCAATGTGCAGTTTTTACACTGAATGTTCAATCCACTGTTTTTCTTTTTTTAAAATGTTGTTTTGATTCTATTTTCATATTCTTTAAAGAGTTTCTTCTATATTTTAAAGTCTTTTACAGTTAGAAAACTTGTGAGAAATTGTTCTCTGTGTGTGTGTGTGTGTGTGTGTGTGTGTGCATGCACGCGCACACACAGGCATGCATGCACATGAAGATCAACAAGAGGGTTGAGGCTTTCTTTTCTTTTTCTCATATTTTACTTCAAGAAAGTGGGGGAAATGACCTGTGAAAAGACAGTAGAGCCAAAGAGCATGCCCCTACAGAGTGGGCATGCTCTCTGGCTCTACTGTCTTCTTGTCACAGGTCATTTCCCCCACTTTCTATCACTGCCCTTGTAATGTTGAAAAAGGGATCTGAAGAAATAAAAAGTAAGAGTGGACAGTTTAGCCAATATTAGTTAGCTGGAGTTTGAGATGGGAACTGGAAATGATGAGGAAGAGAAGCAGAAGATGATATGAGTTCTAGGAGACTTCAAAATTCATTCGAAGTGTAACACTGACAGAAAGTAGTCAGTCAGCTTCATGTCTATTGTTATTCAGAAGTCTTTTAATAAATAAACTGTTTCTTGATGTTGTTTCCTTTCTGCCTAAATTAGTTCAGTTAGGCAACTGTCTTGAGTCTCAGTCATTCACCATTGATAACCCTGAAAATACTTATGCTTGTTCATATTTGGAACCATCTTAGGTTTGCTATAGTGAAACCCCAGGAAGGTTTAGATGAACGGGTCATATAGGCAAGAGGATCCCAGGATTAAATAAACAATGACCACATCAACACTGAAGAATTAATTCAGTTTGATGCCACTTTAACTACCATGGCTATGGACTTCTGGGATTTGTAGTTTTGTGTGATTTTTAGCCTTCTATCAGAGAGTTCTGGTGACCCAACAAATTACAAATCCCTGGAATTCCATAGGATGGATCCATGATAGTTAATGTGGTGTCAAATCCCAGGATTCTGCAGTGTGGAATCATTCAATGAGTAACCTACTGAAGGATTTTTCTGCCATATTAAACATGACTATGAATAGTTCCATTTTGAAAGAAAATATTCTTCAATCTGTTGGTCATAAAACTGATTTCTGGAGAACTCTTTTCTTTAGACAAAAAGTCTCTATGTACTCATCACCATTATTAATTATAGCCTTGAATTTAATAACCTTTTGTGGTTTGTTGTGCATGATTTATTCATCTTCATCCTAATTCAGAAAATAATGATGCATTTGCTTTTTAAGTGCATTCACATTCATGCCAACATAAATTTCGAGCTGCAATCTCTATAGAGTTAGGAACATTTGGTTGCAATTTATTTTAAAGAGATAATTGCAGCCCAATGCCTCATTTTAAAATATGTTTACTTTGAAGTAAACCTATTTTCATTTCATTTCAGTAGAATTATTTGTATGCAAAATTCAGACAGATGTGAAAAGAGATTAATGTGATAAACATATAGAACATGGATAGTCTGCATGTTTGGATCATTGGATTACAATTCTGGAGATCAGATTCCCACTTAGCCATGGAAACCTACTGGGTGACCTTGGGTGAGTCACATACTCTTAGCCCAGAAAAAACCATGACAGGTTCACTTAGGGTCACTGTAATTAAGAAAACAACTTGAAGACACACAGCAACAACATTTAGAACATAAGAATACTTTCCCCTGGTAACACCAAAATTCATGCAGTCCAGTATCCACAACACTGTCATGACTCATGAATATGGATAAATAGATCAAACCTTTAGGAATAAATATCAAATTGATTAAGTTTAAACTTTGAGATGTTGTTGGTTTTATGGTTCCAAGAGAGGAAATCTGGCAAGAGTCCCAACTTTGTTATTGGAAGAATTATTCAAGTACAGAAAAGCAATGTCATACTAATTTCCTCTTGTGCCAATCACACATAACTATTACTTTTTACATCTCTGTATGCTCATGAACTAGATAGGGATACTCATCCATTGCAGTTGCAGAGAAATGAATAATGTTCTTCATACAAACCAGCTAATATGAAAGATGACTTGTTGCCAGGAAATAAATGGAGAAATCAGGTAGAAGTGGCCAGAAACAAAATGTAGAAAGCACAGAAAACAATCTACTATAGCAGAGTGGTTTAGGAATGACAGGATAGGGCAGGATCATTTTTTTTTAAAAAAGGAACATTTTGGGCCATGTAATCCACTTTGAAACTGAATTATTTGTATTTGATTTTGTTTGAGGATGAAGCAAAACTATGGAGAGGAAAGAGAAATTAAGTGGCTACCATGTGGTTCATCAAAAAGTCTCTTTGACCTTGGGGAAATTGAAATGAGTGCCTTCTATAAAAATGGCTTCCTCTTTTATCATTGAAGAAAATGTATTATAGTGGATAGTAGTTGAATACCCATTATCTGCAGAAATCTTTTTCTGTCTTTTATCTTATATATATCTGCTCATTTTATTTAAGAGATTTAATGTAAAAAAATTCTCCAAAGAAGGGGTACCAACTGAAGCCATTGACATATTTGTGGGTAGGTGAAACTATGATCCATTCCATGCAACTAAACTTGAGGTGCTATGTTTCTTGGGGGAGAAATTTGACTTTCTCTCTTTTAATAAATTTAACAATGCCTTGCAACCCTTATTCCCCAAGATGCTTAATTCCAGGGGTGAACAAAGTGCAGCTCTCCATATTTTATTGGATTGGATATTGTGTATATGTATGTATGTGCTGTGGGGGGGGGGGATGAAGAATCTGAGCACTGTTGTATGCATTCCTATTCCCACAACTATGAACAAAAACTATGGATCTGCAAATCGTTGAGCTTCAGTTTCACCCAGTTTCTAGTTTACCTGTTACTGTCATTTCAGACCATTTCTGAATAAAATTGTATGTTCAGAAAAATAATGTATATTATTTTGATGTCTATTTCACTTAATATACACTTTTTTGTGTGCACACATTTCCTAATGTGCACACTTTTTGCTCACAATTTCTCTTCAATGTAATGCATTTTTGCACATTTGTCTCCTATAGCCAAGTTGCAGGTTTGCACATTTCCTTACAATACAAGCTTTGGGACACACTTATGAGTTGTCAACCACAATGTAAAAATCTGAAATATGTGGGTTGTGGCCTGAATATGCACTTCTGATTGTGTATACAGCTTCAAGATAGGGTAAGTTCACATAAAAATACAACTCAAACAAATTACTATTTCTTTTCTCCATGGTACAGAAAGCAACCACTGACTACCCTTATAAGCTAATGCTGGTACTCCCAAACCCTTGGAAGGCAAGATGTTTATAGTTATTTTTGTTTTTTTATATAAAAGTGAGACTTCAAATTATATCAGTCAGAAAATGGGGGGGGGGGGG
>CM034706.1:104621900-104634067 GCA_020142125.1 Phrynosoma platyrhinos
CCAATCCGGAAAGGGATCCTATAGGATCCCTACTTGCTGGTGGTCTCGCGTATCATGAGACTACCAGTGAGTTTGGGGGCTATAAAGCCCCCTGGCTGCCTCATGGGAGCAGCCATTTTAGAGCTGCTTGTCTGCTGCCTTTTGTCTGCAGCCTTTTTGTTGCTGGACCAGAGTGACTGAGGGCTTAGATTGGAGGCTGTGGCCTGATCCGCTCCAGTTTTTGAGGGCCTATTCAGCATCGGCCCAAGTTGCTGGGCCCGCCTTGGGTTGCGGCTGCAGCCATCGGCTAGTATTGGTCACCGCATCTGTGTTTGGGCCCCTCCTTACCGCGAGCCAGGCTTCGGAGGCGGTGCCCCTTCTGAAACCTGGTGGATCAGGGAGTGAAGACGAGAAGTGAAAAGGCCAGGATGGCCAAGGTTTGAGGTGCCACCCTGCTTCAGTGGGGATGCCTTTGGGCTTTTTGGGAGTGGGGGGGGCTTGATGTTTGTATCCCCACTGGGCTGGGTTACACATGCTTCAGCTTTTTGGGCCTTATTTACTCATGTTACACTTCTTATTAAGTGTTCTTAATCGAGCTAATATATTCTGGCTGGGCTTGTGTGCCCCTAAAGGGAGGAAATGACAGGCCTTTCCAGCCTTATTGGGTAGTTCTACACTTGCCAGTGTATGCTGGCTTGGCTGGTGTGTCAATAACGGGGAAGTGATAGGACTTTTCAGCTTAATTGGTGGTATAACACTTGCCAGTGTATTCTGGCTTGGCTTCTGTGTCCCTAAAGGGGAGGGGGCAGGCCTAATCAGCCTTATTTGATGGTATTGCACTTGCCAGTGTATTCTGGCTTGGTTCTGGTGTCCCTAAAGGGGAAATAGCAGGCCTCTTTGGCCTTATTTGGGGGTGTTACACTGGCTGGTTTATTCTGGCTTGGCTCTGGTGTCCCAAAAGGGGAGTTGTGGGCCTTTTGGCCATTAATTGCATCCCTATTGGGAAAAGTATTCTGGTTCAGGGGGGGGCGTGCTTATTGTCCAATTTTAGCACTCTGCCCTAAAAGGAAGGTAGGGAAATTTAAAATTTCAAAATCAAAGGATACTCGAAATTGGGTGATCCTTTATCATCACAACATTGGGCATTATTAATCCTTGCAGGGCAGCTGTATTAAGTCTTGTTGCGTATGGGCTCTAGTTTTAACTGAACACTATAACCCTAAACAGCCTATCTGTTACCTTATCACTGGACAGTCATGTCGCTCAGTAAACCACACTCTAAGCAGTGTGCAGCTTCTGCTGGGCCCAATACTGGGCAGTTAGCACCGAAGAGACCAAATGAATTGCAAGCCAAGGATGATGAGATTGCAGCTCAGTTGGCACAACTAGGACGCACTATGCAGGCCTGCGTTGCAGTTTGTGAACATCTAGCACAAAAGGGTTCAGGGTTCTAATCCAGGGTCCCAAGCAACTGCATTTCAAGTTGGGACCAAGTTTCTGGGCAGCAGGCTACACGGGTGCAACCAATTACTTCACCTGGCATCTCTTCTGATGTAGCACGTGGTCCCCCAATCACATCTGCTATGGAGGTTGGCCAGCCAATCATAGCAGATGTTATGGAACTGTTAAAAAGTGTTCCAGGTGTAGCACAGCAGGGAGTGGCTGCCCTTCTGCTTGAACAGCCTACTCTGGCGGACTTGTATAGTTTTGTCCAGAGGGCTGTGATTTCAGGTCATGGTGGTATGTCTGCACCTGAAACATATGATATTGCTAACAGGGATGGGGGAAGTGTTTCTTCCATTCTGCAGATTGGCACCTGAGCAGAGGCACTGGTACACTAGGAGGGAGTGGCACAAACATCTGGGGAGGCTCCTCAGCAATTGGCTAATACAGGTTTGTCCCTGCCTTTGAATGCTATAACTTCTTGGCCCACCTTGGTGTGGTCCCCTGGTGGCCAAGTTGGGCACAATGCTGGTGGGACAAGTTCTTTAAATGTTTCTGTAGCAGCACCTTCGACTTCATCAGTTGCACCTGAGGTGCCTGACTCAAGGGTGCAAGCTGAGCAGCTCGCAGTCACCAAGGTAAGTGACACAAGGCCCGTGGATGTGGTGGGAGTGTTAGGTCTGGCTGGGGCAAACCAGGCAGTGGAGTGCAACCCCTATGCTGGGATGTCAACTCCTTTAGGATCACATCTGCCCCTCTCTACTAAAGAGAAATATGGAAAGGGGAATACATCAACCTATTTTCATTGATTTTTTGCGACCCTGAGCCACAAATTATGGTTAAGGACAGGGTCGTGTTCAGTCTCCCCAAAGAATTCCAGGCTCACAAGTGTCCTAAGCTGGAAAGGAACTTAATGAACTGAATGATGGGATTTACCATATACAGAGGTGTGACTGAACAAAAAGACCCATCTAGGGCTCCCGATTTTTCAAAATACCAAGAAATCATGATCAAAGCGTACACGAATTGTCATTTCAATTTGAGAGGAGCAGCATGGCTCCAGTACGATGAACAGTTCAGGATGAGAGCTGCTATGGATCCTTCTTTGTCTTGGCAGTCCAATCTTAACTGTTATGCTAGGGGCCACCTCTTCGAGTGGGTGTGACAATGGCTTTGTGCCCATGGTCACACAGCCAAAAGGGCAGTATGCGAGCCTAGCATGGGAGAGAAAAAGGTTACAGGTTTATGCCGGGACTTCAACTCTGGCAAGTGCTCTAGGCAGCCCTTTAGGTTCAAACATAAATGCAACATCTGCAGAGGTTATCACCCAGGCACTTCCTGTTTTAGGGGAAGGAAGGCCGGGGCTGGAGTCTCCTTGCAACCTTCAGCAGCGGGAGGGAAAAGCGCCAACACCAATTAAACTGGATGTTTTAGGCTGCTTGGTTGCAGATTTACCCAAATAGGGATTCCGTTCAGTAATTGTTAGATGGGTTTTCAAATGGTTTCCACATCCCTTATACTTGTTTGAGGGTTCACTGATTCACACCTAATGCGTGTTTGGTGAGGGAGTGACCAGAGTTAGTCAGGGAGAAGCTGGCTAAAGACTTGGCTGCTGGTAGGATATCAAGGCCCCATCAACATCTGCCAATGCCGACACTAAGGCTGTCACCTTTGGGTGTTATACCCAAGAAGGCACCCGATGAGTTCTGTCTAATTCACAATTTGTCATACCCAAAAGGGGAATCTGTTAATGATGCCATTGATCTAGTTTTGGCATCTGTGAAATACGCATAATTTGATGCAGCAATGCAGATGGTACAGGCATTAGGTAGGGGTATTGGCTAAGTGTGATATAAAATTGGCTTTCAGGCTTTTGCCAGTACACCCTGAAGATTTTGACTTATTAGGTTTTCAATTTGAAGGGATGTACTATTTTGACAAGGCTATGCCAATGGGGTGTTCTATCTTGTGCTCTGCATTTGAAAAATGTAGTACATTTTTGCACTGTTGTGCAGTCAATTGGTCTGGTAATCAAGCTATTACTCATTATTTGGATGACTTCTTGTTCGCTGGAGCTCACGGTACTACAAGGTGTGTAGATAACTTTTCCTCATTTCAGATGTTGATGGCCAACAATGGAGTTCCTTTGGTGGAGGAAAAGACCGAGGGTCCTGGCACCTGTTTGACCTTCTTGGGAATTGAGTTAGAGACAGTTGAGGGAATCTCTTGCCTCCCAGTAGAAAAACTCGAAGCGATGAGACACCAGGTAAGGATAATGAGCGGTAGGAATAAGGCCACACTTCAGGAATTTCAATCCCTGACTGGATTGTTAAATTTCGCTTGTAAAGTTATTGTTCTTGGACGAGCCTTTTGTGCTCACTTATACAATGCTACTAAAGAGGTTTCCACTTCACATCACCATATTAGGATTACTAGTTGGATAAGAGCTGATTTGAAAGTTTGGGAGTCATTTTTTGGTCAATTTAATGGAGTCTCCTTTTGGAGGTCTGAAATGCTTTTAAAGGTGGACTTTCAGGTACACTCTGATGCCTCTGGTGCACATGGTTTTGGCCTCTATTGGAAAGGTCGGTGGGCAGCTGAGAGATGGCCACAAGCTTGGGTGGATAAGGGTTGGACACATGAACTCACTTTTCTCGAATTCTTCCCTATTGTGGTTGCAGTTCATTTGTGGCCAGTTCAATTTGAAAATAAAACTCTTTGGTTTTGGTGTGACAAAGAAGCAGTGGTTCATGTAGTGAACTCCCAAACCTCCAAATCTTTAAGGATGATGGCATTGGTTAGGTCAATGGTTGCTCAATGTTTGAGATACAATGTGTTGTTTCAGTCTCGCCATGCACCAGGGTTACTAAATCCATTGGCGGACGCCCTTTCTCATTTTCAGTTTTCCAGGTTTGTCAACTTGCCCCGGAGGCAGAAACTCAACCACTGAAGGTACCAGAACATCTGTGGAGCCTTGGAGAATAGAAATCGACAGGACGATTCTCCAGTCTGTCACTCCATCGACACACAAGTCATATCAGCTCACATTGTGAGCTTTAAGGTTGTTTCTGTCTATGGAAGGGGAGATTGAGGTTTGGCCCTTGAGGATGGAGACTGTGTTACATTTCACGGTCCATCTTCAGCAGTCAGGTTTGTCCTTGCTCACTATTAGGGCAAGGTTAGTGGCTCTGTCCTTTTATTCGAGAGGGGGGGTTTCAATGATCCTACTGTGGATTTCAGAGTCTGTTGTTCCTTGGAAGGATGGACTAGGGAGCTTCCCTCTGCATGCGATAATTGCTTGCTGGTAACAGGATAGATTCTCATCCAAATTTGGCAATCTCTTCCGAACATATGTTCTTCAGCTCAGGAAGTGATTCTCTTTAAGGCAGGTTTTTCTGTGCCATTTATTGCAGTCACTAGAATTAGCAAGCTGGTGCCTAGCTCCTGCTCCGATAGTTCGGGCAGAGCACTTTATTTATCTGATGTCCTAATTAGTGTACAAGGGGTTCAAATTCATTTTATGCATTCTAAAACTGACCAGTTGGCTAAGGGACAAACTATAACCTTGTTTAGAGCCCCAGTAGGTCAAATTTGTCCTGTTTCGACCTTGTCAGACTATCTTAGACTTCATCCGACCGGCCAAGGCTATCTGTTCCTTCATGTTTTGGGCCTTCTGTTGACACAATTTCAATTTCGAGCTATGCTGCAGGAGACTTTGAGGCATGCTGGTCTGCCAGCAGCCCAGTTCTCTTCACATTGTTTTCATATGGGGCAGTGACTGCTGCTGCTACTCATGGCTTAATTGATGCTGCCATCCAAAGTATTGAGCATTGGCGGTCCATGGCTTTCAAGTCCTACATTCACCCATAATAACTTGGTTGGACTGGCAATATCTGGTTGAGGGGTTGTAATTTTATACTTAATTTGTTTTTCTATTCAAGAAGATGTGCATTTAGAAGAGGTATGGATCATCTTTTTGGCAGAATGTTGTGTGCTCCAATTGTGTCGCGATCGGAACCTGGGATAAAAAAGATCCGACGAGTATGATGGTTTGGTCAGAGAGGAATGCTATGGGGAGCTCTCATTCCACGCATCATCGAGCTATCTGCAATGTTCACACCGCCTAATATTCTACTGGTACACTTGGGGGAAAATGACCTTGTTCAAATACCTTGTTTCAAGTTGGCCAAGAGGATCCTGAATGACATGCAAGACATTAAGCGGAGATTCCTGCACATGGTGGTGATGTGTACCATGTTTCTGCCACGACACGCTTGGGAGCAAGAAAGGACTCTTCAATCAACACAGCTCGTTGTTGGCTGAATGGTCCATGGTCAAGAAGTTTGGGGGTTTGGGGACTGGAGTTGTTGATCACAAGGGGATTCAGGTCATTATGCCACATTTGTACAGGGGTGATGGGGTTCATCTCTCCCCTGAGGGTTGTGATGCATATTTGGAATCTATCGCTCATCACATTGAACGAGCTCTCCTTGGGGGGAGGGGATGCCAAGCTAATCTGGCCCCATCCTGTGGTGGGCAGGGACCCTCCCAGGGATAATTTAGTTAATTGGAATTACGAAATTGGTTCAAGTTGATTTGGACAAATAGTATACGTCAATGGGTTAACAAAAGTTTTGCTATGTCATTATCAAACAAGTTGATGATGTCATAGACCAGTTATGTCATGAGTTAAGTTATGACATCATTTCTTGTCGGGGGGGGAGATGATTTATTTGGATGAGTGCTTGATGTTCTTGACACATGTTGTAAAGGGATTGGTTTACCCTGTCAACAAGTTTGGTTATGTACAGCGACACATGTGTCAAGAACAATATAAATTGTGGTTAATTTGAATTGTTAATGAAGTTGTTTATGACCCTGTACAAAATAAATAATGTTGTGGCCAAGTTTATCAACCATAATGATGAGTACGGTGTCCTTTTGTGCCGGTGCAATATGCCAGGATCAAGAGAATAGTATCCCTCCAAGTAAAAAGATGTAATTCCCCCTTATTTTGGCCTGATAGTACAGAAGTAATCAGTAATGTGGAAGGAAGTTATTAATGTTGAAATTTTGATGGATGGGGTTGATGAGCTCCATCTAGGAGGCAGTCTATATAGCAAGGCTGTTTGCCCTGCAAAAATCACCAACACGCAGGCAGTTCTAGCAAGCCTCTAGTCTTTATTGTAAAATAGCATAGGCAAAGTAAAACTATAAAGTCTAGTAAAATATCACTTTA
The DNA here is from genome assembly GCA_020142125.1 of Phrynosoma platyrhinos. Taxonomy (NCBI): domain Eukaryota; kingdom Metazoa; phylum Chordata; class Lepidosauria; order Squamata; family Phrynosomatidae; genus Phrynosoma; species Phrynosoma platyrhinos. The sequence goes on from CM034706.1 coordinate 104,628,562, forward strand.
GCCACTTTGGCTAACAGGAACAAAACTATAAATCCTTAAATGTTACATTGTGAAAAATTAATCAAGCTACAGCTTCTGCAAAAATAGTTAAGCTAATCCATGCTGTTGAAAGGTTAGAAACAGATAAAGGGCCTCGGCAGACGGCTAATTGAGCTGTCTCTGAGGCAGGGAAGAGGAAGGGCAGCCACACACTCGGCGCCCCTTCCTCCTCCCGAGGTTGCCCTCGGAGCTGCCGGCCCTCCACATGGCTGGCGCTCCCAGGGCAACCTCCCGACACAGCGTCCGCACACGCTGCAGTGGATAAGTCAGGGAAAGTGCACCTCATGCTTTTGAGGCGCACTTTCTCTGACTTGTGAAAGGAGCACTATTTTTGCATTCCTTTCAGGGGTGGCAAAAGTGTGGTGCTGAATCGAGGCATGGGGATGCCTCGATCCAGCGGCGCACCTTCCCGGAGCGGCAGAGAGCCGCCAGTCTGCTTCCCCCCTAACTGTTTTCCCAAAAACACAATTTCCAGCCCACCTTTTTTCTACCTCTTTGGGTGTTATCTTCCAGGCTCATTGCATGATTTTACATGACGTGTGTTAACCAAACCCCTTGTTATTCATCTTCTATCATGTGACTTATTTTCTCAAAATAATCTTTGTTATTAAATCCACTCTATAAACATGAAACTCTTTCTCACATATTCCAGCTTGTTAACTTGCCTTGTTATGACTCTCCAAAACACCTAGACTGGAATTGTTGTGCTTTAGGCCCTAGAAGCAGTTTTCTCATCATGGAAAAATGCAGACACACATCTTTACATTTCAACATTGACTATATATCCCATCAAAAATCCTAACAATCCCCTCCTGAATTGTATGATGTGTGTATGTTGTACGCTAAATTAAAACTGTTATAAAACTAACTTAGCGCGATGGCTAGGCCTAAACTTATGACATGTCAAGTAGACGTGACATCTGGTCATGTCTATCAATGGTCAATGTCTTTGTCAAGATGTCTGCTTGATTTTGTTTTGATTTAATGTACTTCAGACTCACAATTTCATTCTGTATCTTTTTTTTTGACATTTTGATACCTCACACCAATGTATTTTGTTTTGCACTTCAGATTTTCAGCTTCAGCCATTGCAATGCAAGATTGAAAATCATTTATCAACACTGGATCAACACATTTTTTTATTCAGATCTTTCAACAACTGTCTAATCCATTCAATCTCATTAACTAACTCAGATAAGGCACCGAATTTAACTTTTCTTGTATTTTGTGCTATTTATCCCTGTTTTCTACTTCTCTAAAAAATTGCGCTTTTTTAAACTTAATCAACAATCTTGTCACTGACTTTTTATCTTGTAGCTCAGAAGCAAATGAACTGTCAACAAAACATTCAAGTCCAGCTCGACTGTTTTGTAACTTTAATTTTTTGTCCGTGCTACCCTTTAAATATCTCAACAAATGTTTTATTGCTGTCCAGTCCTCTACTGTAGGACAATTTGTTTTTCTGCCAAGTATCCCAACGGCAAAAGAAATGTCTGGTCTGGAGTTATTAGCGATAAACATCAAACTCCCAACAAAGCTTCTATATATCTCTGGATTTTTAAACTCTCTAGTCCCTTTATTATTCACATAACCAACTGACATTGGACTCTTTATTGTTTTTGTATCCTGTAATCTACACTTTTCTATCAAACTTTGAATTTTTTTTGTTGGCTTAACAAACAACTCCCATCTTCACTCCACTTAACATCAATTCTAAGATAAGACCTTAAAACTCCAAGATCTTTGATATCAATTTTTTTGACATTTTTTTTCACTGCCTGAATTTCTTGTTTTGAATTTGTTGTTATACACAAGTCATCTATATAAATCACCAAAATCACATCTCTTTTTGTGTAAACACGTGTGTCAGCAACACTGTGTTTGTAACCTAGCTTTACCAGTTTCTCATGTATGTAAAGATTTCAGCTTCTGGCACTCTGCTTCAAACCATATAAAGCTTTCTTTAATTTGTACACCTTTTGTCACTATCCTGTTGAAACCCCAAAGGTTGCTCCATGTAAACAGTCTCCTCAAGACTTGTGTTTTAGTATGCAGTCTCAAAATCAAAATGATGCACCAACTGACCTCTTTTTGCAGCCAAAGCCAAAACCAATCTCAAACTCTCAGGCTTTGCTGTTGGAGAAAAAGTTTTATCAAAATTCTCAAACCTCTGTTGTGCAAACCCTTTAGCTATCAATCTAGCCTTGTATCTCTGACTATCATCTGGCATCAGCTTCCTTTTGTAAACCCATTTGCAACCTATCACCTTGTGATTTGTAGATCTGTCAACAATTTAAAACACATTTTTGTCTATCAAAGACTTAAACTCCTGCTCTATTGTAGACCCTCATTTCAACCTTTCTTCATACAACAATCTTGTATTTTTTTGTAACTCTCAGGCTCATTTACCACAACTGTACTAGCCTTAGCTTCCTGTACCTTAAAACAATCTGGAGGTTTCTTGACTCTAGTAGTCCTTTTCAGAATGATGGTTTTTGTTTTCCCTTCATCATCCTCAGTATCAGTACTTGATGTCTCTCTGTCTCTGTGTCTCCTAGTCTCTGTCATTCTAGGCACTGGTGGACATGAATGTGACAACTTGTCTGATGTACTAGCCTCACCATCTGAATCTGACTCTTGCTTCACTGTCCCTCCATTTCTGGCAGTTGGTGTTGTCTGTGTTTCTAACTGACCCAGTCTAAGAAACACTTCTTTGTTTGAATGTATGTTCTCTCACCCAGAATGTTTTTTAAAGTTTGCACTTTTTGAAAAAAAGAATTTCTCTTTCACCCAGGTAAAACCTGTAACTGTTTCCTGAATAACCAACAAATATGAGTCTTCTCCATTTGGGCTGACCTTTTTTTCTGAAAGCTGCAGGCACATACACATTAGCATATTGCCCAAACACTCTAAGATATTTTAAATTGGGTGGTCTTTTGTGAAGCATGTGGTAAGGAGTATTTTTCACAGCAGAATTCTAAGTGCAGTTTGTCAAAAAGTTAGCTGTGAGAATTGCCTCTCCCAAAGGTGCTCAGGAGCATTTCCATCAATCATCATGCAATCTTTTATTTGCTTCAACATGCCAATTCTACATTCAGCAATCCCATCCTCAGAAGGAAAATTTGGATTAGTAGTAAAATGTCTAATTCCTTTTTTTCTTAACCAATTGTTCAAGTGTTGAGACAAGAATTCGCCTCCCCTGTCTGTGACCAAAGATCCCACTTTGTAGTCAAACTGTCTTTCAATCATGTTCACCCATTCCTTCAATCTTTCTCCTGCTTCACCCTTTTCTTTCAAAAGAATCACATAGGAAAATCTTGTGAAGTGATCAACAATCACCATGAAGTATTTGCTGCTCCCTAGTGTCGGATTCGTCAGTCCAGCAATGTCACAATGCACAGCTTGAAATGGTCTTTTTGCTTTAAATTTGTTTTGTTTTGCCACAGGATAAGCCTTCAACTTAATCCTGCTGCAAACTGAGCACTCTAGGTGATTTGAGCATGGTGACATTTTAAACTCAGGACAAATTTTCTCCAATTTCAAAAGATTTTGAAAACCAACATGATCCAGCACTCTGTGAAAACAGTGAATGCAATTTGAATGTAGAGGCTCATTTTGTGCAATTGCATAATTTGTTTCATCAACCATGTAGTACAACCTGTCTTTCTTAATAGCTTTAGCACAAATTTCATCATTTTTAAAAATTAAGCATTCATTCCCCCTCAAAACTCAATTTGTACCCATCTGTGGTCAAAGTAGACACACTAACTAAACAGTTTTGCAATTTAGGTACATACAAGACATTTTCAAAACTTTTACCAAACCTTAGAATGCAAACAGTTCCCATCTCATGGATTTGTTTTGCTGCCCCAGCTGCCAGGGCAACAGAAGTCACTGTGGAGGGTTTTCTGCTCTGGAAAAGTTCAATTTTATTTGCCATATGGGTACTGCACCCAGAATCTAGAATCCAATGGCTTGGTTGCTCAATTTGAGTCACACTGTCACAGCCTCGAGTCACAGCAACAGTTCCTCTGTTAGTGCTGTTTCTCCTGTTGCCACCAGGGGGACGTGGCTGCTGATGCTGCTGATATCCAATCTTGCTATCTGCTGCCAGCTTTTTACAGTCCTTTCTCAGATGTCCTGCTTTTTTGCAATAGAAACAAATTTTGCCTTTTGAAACAGCTGCTTTTTCAGTTAGCATCTCTCTGGAAGCTCCCTCTGTGGCATTTGGAGGTTTTGCAGCTGCAGATCCCTGCTTCCACTGCTCTGCTTCAAATCTCCTCTGTTGAGCTTCCTCCAACACCCTACTAGATACAAGCTCTAAGGTGAGTTGAGCTCCAGGCAAGCCCTTTAAGCCCAACAGGATGCTGTCAAAGCTTTCATGAAGAGAAACCAGCAAAATATAAGATTTCAGTGCTTCTTCTAGATCAATGCCTCTTGCCTGAACCTGAGCAAACAGTTCTCTCATTTGGCCTAAGTGTCCCTCTGGGTTATCTTTATCTTTCATTTTGTAGGAAAAAAGCCTTTTAGCCCACATCATTTTTGCAAGTTCAGTTGAAGATTGATGAATCCCCCTCAAAGTGTCCCAGATTGCTTCCCGGTCATTAAATCCTTCACATGGTTTAATTGCCCCTCAGAAAGGAGGAGGTGCAAAGTTGCCACAGCTCTGGTGTTTCTCTCAATCTCAGCTTGACTAGGATTAGGAGGAGGACCCAATTCTACGATTTTCCAAAGCTGTTCACTCACAAGGAGAGCCTTAGCATAAATGTTCCACGATGTATAATTGTTTGAGGTTAATTTGGGAAATTTCATCAATTCCATGATTAATTTTCCCTTTTAGGCACAAGTGTTGAAAACTGCTTGCCCCTCCCAGCTGCTTTTACAGGACACTGTCTCTTTAAAAATATGCAGCTCAAACCAGCCGGTCTGAAGCACTGCTATTTTCTCTGCTTAACAGCTTTTAAGACAGTCCTTTGAAATTTATTACTTTCAGATAAGCAGTTTACTTACAGCTTGCCAAGTGCTTGCCGGCCATAAATCAGGCTTGAATTCCTTTGCTCTGCATGTCTCCATGCTGCTTCACCTCCTGTTGCTGCCTTCGAACAGTCCCTGTTTTTTTCAAACAATTTCAGCAGACAGAGAGAGAGAGAGCGTTCCCGGCTTTTATAAATCCAAAGCATATGAACAGCTTGAGCCCATCAGAACAATGAAGCCAACCAGAACCACAGAACCATCCTCTGCTACCACTTGTTGAAATTTTGATGGATGGGGTTGATGAGCTCCATGCAGGAGGCAGTCCATATAGCAGGGCTGTTTGCCCTGCAAAAATCACCAACATGCAGGCAGTTCCAGCAAGCATCTAGTCTTTATTGTAAAATAGCATAGGCAAAGTAAAACTACAAAGGGCCTCGGCAGATGGCTTATTGAGCCCTCTCCGAGGCCAGGAAGAGGAGGGGCCACTGCACGC
>CM034706.1:104652244-104666915 GCA_020142125.1 Phrynosoma platyrhinos
GGGGTTTTTAAGGGCGATTTCTGCCTTCTAGCCATGAGTTAAACAATAAGTAGACAAAGGCTTGATTGGTTTACTATTGTTTACTTAAGTCTGGGCATAGTCTAAACAATGCATTTGGTTTCAAAACTATCAAGGAAAGGAAGCTAGAGAAAAGGGGTGCAATCAAATCTAATCACTGTCTCATTAAGTGTGAGACTGAGACAAACAAGCACCATTAGGTATCTTTTCCAACATAATGGGATATTCCACAGGGCAGCTCCCAAAACCTGCCTGTCCAGGAAATTTCTAGTGGTCTTAAGCAATTTCAGCTTGCTTACCTGACCTCACATCTAGGGGATTATGGCTGTCATCTCCCAAGGATCAGGCTGGGTTCATAGGGAACTCCACATGACTAAAATATATATGAAAAATGGAGCATATTTACTAACAATATGTTAATGGAAAAAATGTATATAAAAGCAATTTCCATTAAAATCTGCAGAATTTGTACATGTGTGTTATTATTGTTGCTATTGGTATAATGAAACTATTTTTGCTGCTGCAGTTGATGTAATGAAAATATTTTTTTAAAAAAAATTATGCATGTGAAAATGGATATCAGATTTTGGAAGATTTAAAATAAATAAGCAAATAAATCACAAACTGCCAACAAAATTATAAATACCTGCTCCTAAAGACATGAACTTTATAGAATGTAATCTAGGCAAAATAATCTGGTTGGATGCATGGCTGTACATGAGAGTACTTTTCACCAAACAACATAATCTTATACTTCAGAGGAGGACAAGCTGTGATGCTAAAGGTAGATGCAATCCTCACTCTGGACTCATGAAATCATTAGCCTGATTTAAAAAGCCTTCTTCCAGTACACAGATCAGGGCTACCTGATAAGGAACAGAGAGGAAACAGAAACAGAGAAGGGAAAAAATGAATGAATGAGATGGTCTGCTTTTGGCTTTGTTCTGTCCATTATTAGCATGCAGCTTCCAAAAGAATTTCCCTGAAGTAATATAGCAAGAATGTAGATCCTGAATTGATTGTTGTTCATATGGTAAATAAGAAAATGCAAGGTAGAGTCATGCTCTCTCAGCCTCAGAAGCTAGCAACCCCCCTCTGAAAAAACTTGCCAAGGGAACATCATCGTGGGTTTCAATAAGTCCCTGTACAGACTGCCAGGAATAATCCAGCTTGAGACCCCTTTAACTGCCCTGGCTCAATGCTAGGGAACCATGGGAAATGTAGTTTATTGTGGACAGAGAAGGGTCAATGTATCAGAAAAAAAAATACAATTCCCATGATTCCCTAGCATTGACCCAGGACAGTCAAAGTGATCTTAAACTGGATTATTTCTGGCAGTCTGTACAGGCCCTTAGGGTCTCTATATGTTGGAAATGACTTGAAGTCACACAACAACAACAACAACAACAAGGAAACAAAACAAAATCACCTCTTTGCCACCATAGCCACCTTCTTGCCCCAACAGAGAAATATTTTTGTTCTTCCTGATATCAGAGATTTTACAAGTTTTTGGTACAGTGCCTTTTTTCATGTTTTTGATATGATGGCTATACAGAAATGCAACAGAATTGCAACTGCAATAAATTTTGTCATGTTGCATGGACTGTTAAAAAATTACCCCGTGGAATAGATCAAACATGTCTTTTTGATAAATCAGCCTATCCATGTATGATTCTTTCTATGTATATATATGTGAGTCTGTGCGCTTGCATGCTTTGGTAAAAAAATAGGGAAAACACAGTAGTTTTGAGCAGAGAATTTTGTCCAACTTTAGTTAATATGACCTCTTCTTTGTTTGGTAGTCCACTCCTGTGAGAAATGGAAGTACAACTCTTTATGGGGGTCTTAGAAAATACAGAACAATCTGCTTTGCTACACCAAGATTGTCTTGACCAAAATCTCACTGGCTATGAGATTTCTTTTCATATTCCTAGAAATATGGCTTTTGACAGGAGAAAGTCCTATACATAATTACACAGAAGCAAGATTGAGTATTGCTTCAGGTGGGGCTTATTCCCAGATAAGTGTGATGCAGTGACAGCAGCTTGAGCAGTTAATGGAAACTCCTTGCAGAATGTTATAAGTGGTTTTGGCTTCTTTGTGCCATCAGTTCCTTGAAAAGTCCCAGAGAGTTTAAAGTGTTTGTCATTAATTTAAAAGGACTTAGTGCCATGACATGGGTTAATGGTTTTAGCAGAAAATAATGTAATGCCCTTACAATACATCATCACAATTCCCAGCATTCCTGTTCTGCTTCTTCACTGTGACTGCTTGTGGCATTGATGTAATCTTTTATGATTCACACACTGTTTTTACAGTATGGACATGAATTCTAAATACACAGCAAACATTCATAGATAAAACAGTGGCAGTTCTTCAAAGCATGCACACAGTGAGTACATACACTTGCATGACATTACATTTTCAAAGAAAATGGAGAGTATGAATGTTACAGTCCCCCAAATGGGGACAACAAAACAATGGAAAACAAATATGAAAGCATAACTGTATAGATGACAATGTTACTACATCAAAACAAATAATAATTCATTATATTTATTGCCCAATAATAAGGATGAAGAAAACTTCCAATTGATCCTCTGCTTATCTTACATAAACAGATTGCTTTCTCTTGAAATTCCTTTTAAATGCACTTCAGGAAGAAGATGGTGACAAAGTGGAAAACTATGGCCATTCATCCATCCATTATACCTTTTTAAAATAAATAAACAACCTCTATTTTAACTAATATTATGCATCTTCTTTAAAATTCTCACATTTTTCTTGAAGGAAAAGTTCCATATTTACACTGTAAGGTGGATAGTATTGTATCCTCACTCTACAGAAGTTGTATCTGCCAAAAATAATCTGGTGTTTTCTATAGAGACTGAATCCTACAGAGGCATTTAGACAAATAAAACTTCTTGTTTCCATTTTTCAAGAAAAGAGGCTTTCAAGGAAGTTATATAAATTCACACTTGCTTTAAATGATGTCTGTTGGGGTGGGATTCATCTGGGATTCCCTCCTTGATTTCCTAGAATTTTCAGGAGAACAATACAAGTTTGTGACAGCCCTACCACTGTCCTTATTTTGAATGACAATAGGCTATATGTTTATAAAATTATAGGGGGGTTGTGCACACATGCCAAATAAAATGTCCTTCACCATCTTCTCAGTGAGGAGTCTGGATGATTCAGGGCTGAATCCTTGGTTCTGGTGTGAACTGTCTGGATGATGTTTGTCCAGTTCAGCTTCAAACCTGCCATATATCTCCTTTAAAACACTATTTTAAAAATCACCTTTTGCTCTATATATCTATCTACCTGGAAGATCCAGAGCCTTTCATTGTGATGCTGAGTGGCTGTTTACAACATGTGCTGCCTAGCACCACTGCCACTGGTGCAAGCCACTAAGGGGACTGAATGAAGTGCCCAGCCATTTGAATGATGCTTGGCTCCTCATTCTGACATTGAAATGAGTGACACTGCACAGTGGCACTGGCTGGCACTACAATGTGTGTAAAAAGAAAACTAGCATCACAATGGAGTGCCCACATAACAGGGAGACTTCAGGGTAACTCTGATCTGCTCCTGGAGTATTCTGTTCCATGTGGACCTGGACTAAGATGGGAAGACGGGAATGATTGTGTGATGAGATCTCCTTTAAGATTTTGGTGATTCCAACTTCCAACCTCAGGAGGTCCCCTGTCACTAATATTTGCCCTACTTTCACCCTTCTAACACTATTCACAAACGTATGAAGGCTAGAGCCCAAGTTTCTCTAAAAACAATTTTTCAATATTTTAGTTAGCATGCTTGCTCTTCTTTCCAGTTTACAACAATTAATTCAGTCAGAGTTATCCACTATAAAACAAACAGTAATGTTTACTGAGAAACAGATAGAAATAATTAATCTTATGTGAGCTAACTTCAAGTTCAGTATGGTTATATTAAAACCAAAGAGTTGGCAGGCTCTAGCTATTCTAGATATTCCACCAACCAAACTAATTATCAGAACTCATTCTGCTTTTTTTTAATTTTATTTTTATTGTTTTCCAAAAGACAAGATATTTTATACATATTCAATAAGAAGTAAAGAAGTTAAAAGTCACTCAATATGCATCTAGTTGAGCTTATTTCTTATCTCACACAAATAAAAGGAAAAAAAAGTTTACAGTTATAGCAAATAGTTCTGAGGGCCTAAGCAGACGGCTTATTGGGCCATCTTCGGCGCAGGGAAGGGGAGGGGCAGCCGCATGCTCGGTGCCCCCTCCCCCTCCTGAGGTCGTCCTCGGAGCAGCCGGCCATCTGCACAGCCTGCGCTCCGAGGAGGACCTCCCACCGCAGCGTCCGGACACGCTGCGGCGGAAAAGTCGCCGAAAGTGCGCCGCAACCTTTTGCAGCGCACTTTCAGCGACATATGAAAGGAGTGCTATTTTAGCGCTCCTTTCCAGGAGCGACAACGGTGCACCGCAGGATTGAGGCATGGGGATGCCTCAGTCCCGTGGTGCACCTTCCCAGGGTGGCCCACGGCCACCCGTCTGCTTAGGCCCTCAAGTCTTTCTTAATCATATTTTTTTCATCATTTTTCTTCTGTTTCTTCTTCTATCTCTTCGTCTTCTTCTTTTGTTTCTATTCTTCTCTTCTTCTTCTATCTGATTATAACTACTATTCCTTGGTATTAAACTTAAAAGTGATTTCTGCACCAGGCTTGTTCCCGCTTTTATTGGCTCCTCTTGTCAACTTCTCTAAGTATCAGTGTCTTTGTCTTTCCTTTTTCTTTCCTCATTCTGCTTTTTAAAGTTCCCCTCACACCAGGTGGTCCCTCCCATCAAACACAACTGGACTGGATTTTGCACCTCCTGTGCTGTCCATTGCCTGGACCAGCTATCAAGCTACACATCATCCAAATCAGCAAGCTTCTAAAGTCATTTCATTACAGCTGCCTTATTAAACTTCAGTGTAATTATGCATGTGATCTGTTTGGATCCACACCACTCTTTTACATGACTCAAAGCACCCAAACAGCCCAAGCTCATAAGCAAATTTTAAATTAAGGTAGGATTATGAATCTTGTTTTGTTCAGAATAAATCACAACCATAACTTCAACTTACCATTTTTGCCTGTTTTGTTTAGCTGTTCCTGCAAAATATCATGACAAGTGCTATGTTTATTAAGTAAGGATTCCTAGTTATTCATTATCTGCAAACATGACACACAATACTGCTTCCTGAACTAGTAAACTAACACTTGTCACTATATGAATAGATGGCATGCTTCACAATCATAAACATTAATCATGAGTTGGTCACTTAGCTTTGGTTAAAACGCCAAACACATAGTGAACCATAACATGCTCAAAGTAGGTATTACACTCAATACAGGAGATTGTGCTGTTGTACTGGCAACACATTAATACACATGATTGTTCTTTGATTTTGATTGAAACCATTGTTCATATCTTCATATCTTGCTTTTCAACTCTCCTTTAGTCAAACCATAATTAAACACAGGGGGGAAGCAGGGCAAGGAAGGGGAGGGGCAGCTACATGCTGGGTGCCCCAACCCCTCCCCGAAGACATCGTCGGAGCACTGGACCCTCCGCACATCCGGCGTTCCGAGGATGTCTGTCCACCGCAGCGTCCACACACGCTACAGCAGAAGAGGCGGTGAAGGTGTGCTGGCAGCCTTTTGCGGCAGACCTTCAGTGCCTTGCGGAAGGAGAGCTATTTTCACACTCCTTCCTGGGGCTGGGATGCTGCGCTGTGGGGTTGAGGTGTGCGGATACCTTGGCCCCAATCCGTAGCTTCCTGGGGCAGCCCCATGCCACTCATCTGCTTAGCCCCACAGTTTCTACATAGGACTTCTTTTTCAGGAATTGGAAAGCTTAAGGTCTGAGGAAGAGCCCTAGCCTATTGAGTTACCATGGGGTTGGTGTGAGGAAAAGCAGCAGTAAACATGAACTAAGGGCCTTTGCAGACTGCCAGAAATAGTGCAAATTGAATCCACTTTAAAGGTTAGGGTTAGGGAATCATGGGAACTGTATTTTATTGTGGCACCAGAGCACTCTTACAGAGAAGGCTCAATGTCTCAGAAAAAAAATTCCCATGATTCCCTAGCACTAACCCTAACCATTAAAGTGGACTCAATTTGCACTATTTCTGGCAGTCTGCAAAGGGCCAAAGAGACTTAGGACAGTATAAAGCCTAGCAGATTTCATATAGCATGAGATTTGATAACTACTGCTCTAAACGTTGGGTATGCTATGAGCTCTCATTAATCTTTCTTTCCTTTCAGAAAGGAACAGCTGTTCAAGATTGATTCCAAAAATTAGCAGACTAGGCACTATGGGCCCCAGCAGACGACTAAAAAGGTCATCCTCAAGGCCCGGAAGAGGAGGAGCCACCACACGAGCTGCGCTCCTTCCTCTGCCAGCCCTCCGCACGGCCGGCGCTTCCGGGGCAACCTCCCGCCGCAGCGTCTGGTTGCTGCGGCGGAAAAGACAGGGAAAGTGTGCCCGATGCTTTTAGGGCGCACTTTCCCTGTCTTGAGGAAGGAGCGCTGATTTAGCGCTCCTTCCAGGGATGCCGCCGGTGCGCCATGTTGCGGAGGCTGCAGCCCCACGGCGCGCCGGCCCAGGGCGTCCTGGACGCCCTCGTCTGCTTCCCCCCATCTCTTATTGGCTACACTATAGGTTCCAATTTCTGTAGTTCAAGCCACCAATGTCAAGGGTCTTAAAGCAGGAATTTCAGACCATTTTGAGTACCAGGTCTAGACAATAGAGAGCTCTTCTCTAGGCTGTTGCCTACCACTATACATATAAGTTATATCATAAGAGGCTGGGGGATTTTTCCTCTACTTCCACTGTTTCAGGAAGCAAACACCTCATGGAATGATGGCTGTATGTTTAGTTCAATGTTCCTGTCACTTTCAAACCAGATCAGTGGAATTCAGGGCTCAAAGCTCTTAGTGTTCCAGCTGGAACCAATTTACAAGCCACCATATTCCATTTGTTTCAACTTCTTATGATTAAAGCAATTACTTTCATTTAATTCAAAGACAGAAACCTTATCTTTTGTAAAGGGGGATATGGCAGCTCTATGTGGACTTGCTCTTTCATTCTTACTTTATTTTCCCAATCTGTTATATGAATCAACCACAAATCTAACCTTTCTGTTATGCCACATCAATAGCAAGCAGCTGACTCTTTTACTTAGCACTGAAAAAAAATGTCATTCATGTCTTTGCATTTGGAAAAAGTGACAATAATACAGAAGACTCCTTTTAATGTGATACCTGTATAACTACTGATTTGTTGCCAGGGAAACCTATCTCAATTTACTTTTTGTTTAATTAGAATTTAGATAGAAATTGCACTGCCTATCAGAGGATCAGGTTAAGTAATAGTTACTAAACTGTATGCAGTTCTCTGAAAAGACTTAAAGAAACAATACTGATATATAAAGAGATTTTTTTTACTCAGATTTATTTATTGTATTCCAATACCATTCCCCAGTCCAAAAAGCTCATGTAGCACTTTACATGCAGTCAGTTAAAAGAAAGACAATCCCTGCCTGCAACCTCAAGGTCTAAAAAGCTGTGGGGAAGAATGTGGGAGAAAGCAGTCTTTCAGGAGAGTTGCTTCCTACCTCAGCTCCCCTTCCTTCAACCTGATTGAATGGCTCTTGGTGGTGATACTCACTCCTATCTGTTCTCCACACACAATACCTCTTTAGACCAAGGTCCAAATTCTGGCCATTGGCTTCCATATTTATTTTGTTAAGTGGTGGTGGTGGTGATGATGACAACAATGACAACAACAACAACAGTTATCTGCCAATTCAGAACACTTAATTGCAACTATTATTCTTGCTGTTGTGTGTCTTTAAGTCACTTGCAACTTATGGTAACCCTAAGTCACTTGCAACTTATGGTAACTCTAGGGCTGAAAGTGTATGGACCTTATCCCACGGGGCCAAAAGCAGCAAGAATCGGCTAAGAATCAGGCGCTATAGCGCTATAGTTTTCCGGGTGATCCCACGACGTCGCTCGGAATCGGCTAAGAATCAGGCGCTATTGCGCTATAGTTTTCCGGGTGATCCCACGACGTCGCGCGGAATCCGCTAAGAATCAGGCGCTATTGCGCTATAGTTTTCCGGGTGATCCCACGACGTCGCTCAGAATACAACAAGAAACCGCTCGGAATGCAGCATCATTCGGGTTCTTTTGTATTCCTGTTTTCATCGGGCATTGCAATAGCGCTAGCTTATCCATAGCGCTATTATAGCGCTAGCGCCATATTATACTAGCGCTATAGTACTGCAATGATGCTCATACGGTTTCTTGCCACTTTTGAGAGCAGCGTGGGATAAGGTCCTATGACTTGTCCAAGGTTACCCAGTAGTTTTCCATGGCTGAGCGAGGCATCAAACCCTGATCTACAGAGTTGTAGTCCAACACTCAAACCACTATTGCAGCTATACACTCTAGTTTGTGTTCTAACCGGGAGAAGATCTCTCATTGTTTCATAGAACAATCAAAGAAAATGAGAGATTCAGCCAGTTTCATAGAACAATCAAGGAAAATGAGAGATTCAGCCAGTTGGATTTAATACAATAAAAGGGGATAAAAAGCATTATGAAACATTTCTTTAAGAGGACTAGGAGTCAGGATATTGTTCTGGTGATGTTTGTCTGATACCAAAATGCAAGTATGACAATATCCAATTGGTATGTTCTTAATTGCAAAATTATATTTCAGAAGCAAATAGGTTTATATGGTGTTGCAGGTTGGACCCTATTCTTTCAATGGTGTTGTGGAGTATAGTTTTGCCTGCATTCCCTTTGTTCATTAAGAAGAGCATGTAGGGCTGAATCCTCAATTCCTCCCACCCCCCACATCAAAATGACACTATATAAACCATAGAGGGCATGGAAAAATTTTGCCATGTTATTTGCCCCCAGTTTTAGATCCAGGGAAAAGACCATGATCAAGAATTAAACTAGAAGTCGAATTCTAGTTTACCTCCTGTTTAGAAAGAGGGTCCTATGAGGCAGGGAATATTCTGATTATCGTTTTAAAAAAAAGAAAAGAAAAAGAAATCCAAAAGATTGTGGATTTTTGGATGCCTCTAAATAGCATTGAGGGACACACATGTCCTGCAGACCATATTTTCCCACCCCTGTTTCTGATGTTTTACAGATATCAGTTCTTCAAACAAAACCAAGGCACTGCTGGTGTTGACTGTTTCAAGATATTAGATGTAAATACAGTAAGCTTTCCATGTCCACATATTTTTAATCCATGAATTCAAGCATCCATGGTTCGAAAATATTTTAAAAATATATAAATTCCAAAAAGCAAACTTTTATTTTGCCATTTTATACAAAGGACACCATTTTACTGTGCCACTGTATTTAATGGGACTTGAGTATCCACAGATTTGGTATCCAATGGGGGTCCTGGAATCAAACCCCAGTGGATACCAAGGGTCCACTGTAATGGCTCATCATTCTCCCAATAGTCTTGTTCTTCCTCATGTAAGCAGTAGTGAATCCTTCCTAGGGGATTCCACCCTCATCAGAAGATAAAGACTTCTGAGGGTTCCCCCAGGATTTCTAGGTTCCATGGAGAAGTCCTTTCCCAACATCTACCAGCTAGCTAATAGTTTTCAACCAACTCCATCCCCTGAACCAACTCACCCACTAGATACCAGGAGCAAAGGTGGATCTTTTTCTTGGCTTTTTACAGCTAGATATGGGAGAGATGCCTTTGGGGTTTCTGCCTTACCTAGCTTAGTGTAGTATGCACCTTGATTTGAGAGAGGGGGATGCCATTCCTTATTCCACCTCAGACATTAAAATATCTCAAGCTAGCACTGGCCTGAATTATCGATACATTTGGAACAACTTACTCCCTAGCCTTGATTACAAGCTCCCTGTGAACAGCTAAAGACAAAGGGAGGAAGCAGACGGGAGGCCCTGGGACATCCCGGGAAGCTGCGCCACAGGGCTGAGGTATCCCCACACCTCGGCCCAGCGGCACAGCTTCACCGCCCCTGGAAGGAGCGCTAAAATAGCGCTCCTTCCACAAGTCACCAAAGGCAAAAGGCTTTTGTGGACACTGCAGCGGGAAAGCATCGTAGGAGTGCTGGCTGTGTGAGGGGCCGGCGCTCCAACAATGCCTTTGGGAAGGGGTTGGGGCACCCACTGTGCAGCTGCCCCTCCCCTTCCTTCCCCCAAAATGGACCTTTGAGCCATCTGCAGTCCCTTAAAGATATAATCTAAATGCTTATTATGATTGTGTATTACATTGTGTTGTAATATTGCTCATCACCTTCCTCATTTTTCAGCCCTAGAAGCAGATGGCCATCCATTCCAATGAATACCTTCCACTGGCTCCTTCTAACTGGTGCTTTTTTATTCCATTTTTAGTTTGATTCTCTGGTTTGGGTTGCCTGATGAAGGATCCTGCCTCTTTTAATAGCAACACAAAAGGGTGAAATCCAACATTCTGTCTTTTCTTTTCACAGTTGGGGGGTTGCAGACTGCCAGAAATAGTGCAAATTGAGTCCACTTTTAGGGTTAGGGTTAGTGCTAGGGAATCATGGGAATTGGTTTTTTCCTGAGACATTGAGCCTTCTCTGTCAGAGAGCTCTGGTGCCACAATAAACTACAGTTCCCATGATTCCCTAGCCCTAACCCTAACCCTAAAAGTGGACTCAATTTGCACTATTTCTGGCAGTCTGCAACCCCCCTTGGTCTCCCATAGAAGGAATGGTTGTGTTTTTCATAGTATTGTCAAAAATTAAATAGTTTCTAAAAGCAAAGGACCTGGGAGCCCTAACTGACTCCCCCCCCCCATAGTTTTCTTCCAGTGTCATTGAAAGAATTAACATCCAGCTGTTAAGTTCAGTACACTGGTGTGTGGGGTGGGGAAGCTCTTTAAGGGCCTGAACAGACTGCCAGAAATAATCCAGCTTGAGACCACCTTAACTGCCCTGGCTCAATGCTAGGAAATCATGGGAATTGTAGTTTTTTCTGAGACATTGAGCCTTCTTTATCAGACAGGTCTGGTGCCACAATAAACTACATTTCCCATGATTTCCTAGCACTGAGCCAGGACAGTTAAAGTGGTCTCAAGCTGGATTATTTCTAGCAGTCTGTTCAGACCCTTAACTCTCTGCAGGATCTTACAAGCTGAAGGCTTTAAAAGTGAACAATCAACAAAAGTGGCTCCAAGTAAAAATGTGGTAGAAAGACAAGCTGATTTTGAGCAAAAGCAAATTTTTGTTATTAAAATGACAGAAAAGATAGCATCAGAAACCAACAGAACAGTTTGTAAACAATGCAAGCTTTTTCTCAAAGTAAAAGGCGGGGGGACGGTATGGAAGCTAAAACCTTTATCCTAACCATTCGAAAGGGGGGTATAGTTTAGCAAAACAGGCTTTCAGACTAAAGCACGCACATGGATTTTTTTCATCTTCCAACATGAAGAATATGACTAGTGACTTGGGAAGGTTGGAGGGAGAGACGAGAGAGAGGGGCTATGCAGACCGGCCTAAAGGGCCAGCGTGGGGGTAGAGTTGGGGTGGGCTGCCCCAACCTCAGCCTGATGCCATCCTGCCACTGTGCACCCTTTTGCATGGCACACAGCATCAGGACACCCTCCCGGTGCAGCATGCAGACACACTGCACCAAAAGGGCGCAGAAGAGCCATGGCGCCATCTCTTAGGGTGACCTTTTACCAACCCTAAAAGGAGTGGCATTTTGCCACTTTTTTAGGGACAGCAAAAGGAAGGATCAGGGCTGTGGTGTGCGGTTACTGTGGCCCCAATCCACTAGCAGTGGCGGCCCAGAGCCACTTGTCTGCATAGCCCCAGAGAGAGAGAGAGGTTCAAGAAAGAAGATATCAAACAGAGAGATTCTCTCTGTGTGTCTGTATTTGAAAGATGTTCCTAACTTGAGGGGTGGTCTCCTAAAAGTGAAGGAAACACCTTTGAGTGTGACAAAACATGACTTCATGCAAGATTTTTTAAAAACAAAACAAAACATGTGCTTGCAAAAGGGAGAGGTGAAGTGCCCTTCAGGTTGCAATAATGACTTTTAAGTGTTCTGAGCCATACAGTACAATGGGGTTGTGTACACAGGACAAAAATCTAATCAGTATAGCCATTCACTCTCTTTCAAATCCAGATGTGTTTACCAACCTCTCTGACAATGACACAATATGTCACAATGGGGAGTGTTCCAAGCTAAGCCAGTTTGACATGGTCGCCATTTTGCAGTGGTAGACAAGCTAGATAAGCTTTGAGTGTTCTCAATCACGTAACCATTTCCTTGTCAGCAGAGGGAGGGGAATGAGAAAATTCCAGTCTTGCAGTTAAAATGAGGCTTGGTTTTTCCAATGAGTCTAGACCACCATCAGCCCTAGTTTGTCTTTAGACTCTAGCAACAGACAGTTTTCCTGCCTTATACATCAAAGTCTACTATTCATATTTATTGAACATAATTGGTAACACAGCTGCCCCACCACATGTTCAGTTTCATCTTTCCCATGCTGTTCATCAACATAAAAATCTCTGTGAACGATCCACTGAAAGTTCTTAAATGAATGATGATGGGCAGGGAATGGCTTGAAGCTAACAAGCATGCTCATCACATGGTGTAGATAAGCCAAATGAGTCTTCAGTATGTGATTCCTTACTATCTGAACATGCCCCTTTTCTCGTTATTAAAACACAGTTGTTGTTTACTTTCACATATGTATATATGTGTCTGAAATTTTGAAATACTTAGAACTCCAGATATTAGGAATGTCCAAAAACTAAAAGATATATAAGTCAACACTGACAATCACCTACATAAGACTGTCAACATTTACTGACAAGGTATTTGCACCGGCACAAAAGGACACCATACTCATTGTTATGGTTGATAAACTTGGCCACAACTTTATTTATTTTGTACAGGGTCATAAAAAACTTAATTAACAATTCAATTTAACCACAATTTAAATTGTTCTTGAAACATGTGCCCCTGTACATAACCAAACTTGCTCACAGGGTAAACCAATCCCTTTACAACATATGCCAAGAACATCAAGTTCCGATTAAGCACTGATCCAAATAAATCATCTCCCCTCAACTGGAAATGACATGATAATCTAACTCATGACATAACATGGCTATGACATCATCAACTTGGTTGGTGAAGTCATAGCAAAATTTTGTTAATCAATTGATGTATGCTTTTTGTCCAAATCAAAGTAATCCAATTTAGTAATTCCAATTAACTAAATTATCCCCGAGGGGGGGAGGGTGTCCCTGCCTGCCAGAAGGGTATAACACTCTTGCTTGAACATATCATAACCAGGACCCTGACTCTCAGTTGTGACAAAATAAGCTTAACTTGACCCCAAACTAAATGATCATGAGTGAATAACAATTGAATATAGCTATAACACACAAGCTATAAAATACAAGCGGACCCTGTATTATTCTCAGGGAGGGTGAAAAAACCAGGTCACAATAACTCTGGGAAAATTCCCTCCCGGCCCCATAAGGTGACCAGCCACAGCCTGAGAATAATTACTTAAGCAGCTATTAATAAAGGGCAGGTGGGATGGGTCACTTGTCTGCTGGACAAAATGGCTGCTGCTTTGTGGCAGCCAGAGAGCTTCATAGCCCGAAGTCTCGCTGGTGATCTTGCTATACATGAGATCATCAGTGAGTAGGGATCCTAGAGGATCCCTTCCCCAATTGGCTGGGCAGCAGGGGAAGGGATCCCCCCGCCCAGCCAATCATGAGTCCAACATCCTTCAAATTGGCCGGTGCAATGGCAAACCCCTCCCGATGCATCGGGGGGGTGTCTTTGCACTGGCACAAAAAGACACCGTATTAATTGTTATGGTTGATAAACTTGGCCACAACTTTATTTATTTTGTACAGGGTCATAAACAACTTCATTAACAATTCAATTTAACCACAATTTAAATTGTTCTTGACACAGGTGTCTGTGTACATAAACAAACTTGCTGACACGGTAAACCAATCCCTTTACAACATATGTCAAGAACATCAAGTTCCAATTAAGCACTCATCTAAATAAATCATCTCCCCTCAACCAGAAATGATATCATAATCTAACTCATGATAAAACATGGCTATGACATCATCAACTTTGTTGGTGGAGTAATAGAAAAATTTTGTTAACCAATTGATATATACTCTTTATCCAAATCAACATAATCCAATTTAGTAATTCCAATTAACTAAATTATCCCTGGAGTCCCTGCCTGACACAGGAGGGGGCCAGGCTAGCTTGGCATCCCCTCCCCCCCCCCAGGAGAGCTCATTCAATATGATGAGTGACAGACTCCAAGTATACATCACAACCCTCAGGAGAGAGATGAACCCCATCACCCCTGTACAAATGTGGCCTACCAATCTGAATCCCTTCGCAATCAACCAGTATAATCCCCAAAGCCCCCAACTTCTTGACCATGGTTCTATTCAGCCAACGACAGGCCACATTGATCGAAGAGTCCTTCCTTGCTCCCACCCAAGCACGTCATGGAAAAAACTTAGTCCACATCAACACCATTTCCGGGAATCTCCACTTAATGTCTTGCATGTCACTCAAGATCCTCTTG
>CM034706.1:104749174-104762517 GCA_020142125.1 Phrynosoma platyrhinos
TGGCACCAGCCATTATTAGATGGCTGGCCAATTGGTCACAGCAACTATAAACAATGTGGAATAGTGATATCTATTGGTAGTGCAACTATTTCCATTGATGAACTAAAGAACTGTCAAAGTATAATAAAACCGTACCTTAAAACAACAAAAACAATACCCTAACTGTAACTCTAATCCTAAACTTTAATTTATTTTTTATTGAAGAAGTGCATGAATTCTGGGGATTATAACACTATAATACTTCCCTTACTAACTAAACACTAAAAGTCAGTTATCAGGCTCATGACTTACAAAACAATGGGAATATATTTAATTTTATTTTGCATCCTAGATGGGCTGGAATGGACTAGTGTCATTGGCTTTTTTTGGCTGGCTGGTTTTAAAGAAGAAAATTTAAGAGTCCCAATCCCACCTCCATCCCATTCTACGTAAAGATGTCAACTGGACCAGTAGTTGAATCTTACTTCAAAACCATTTAGAACAGAGGTGAATAGTTGCAAAAACACACACAGAGGGCTTTGTTGGTTGCCACCCCCCTTTTTGGGAATGAAATGTTGTTTTCAGTTTGGGGACGAAATGGCTCTTTTGAATTCCCCCAAAGATGTAGCCTTCCTGAAATAGTGTTAAATGAACAATTCCACTCCCAGTTGAAAGTTTCAATATGTGTGTGTGTGTGACTATACATTTTTAATCCATAGTTCCTCCACTGGGAGGCCTAATGAGCTTCATGTGGCATATGGGCACATAATTCTCACTTTCACAATGTCTGATAGGACTGGATGAGTTTTAAGTGTTGTAGGAAAATCTGTATGACCCTAAGCTCTGTCTTCCAGCAGAGAGGAACAGCTGAGGGCTGAGATTCAGGTTGAACAACTCGGAGGGACTCCCAACTCTGCTACTTATCCTTGTATCCTTCCAAGGTACTTGATTTACACAGGGATGTGAGTCACTTTAAATGCTTACATAGCAGTACAATTGCTGCTGACAAGGCTAAATCGTGGGGTCAGATCTGCCACTTTTCTCACTACTTCAGAATTTTTGAAGATAGAAGCATGATGTCTGAGTTGTCAGCTGTCAGTTCTAGTTCCAGATGATTCAAGAATTAAGATTATCTTCAAGGAAGACTTTAGTTTGCCTTCATTACTGCTGGGCAAGTTTAATGGTGTAATAATGGACTTAATTGCATTTTCTCTTCTTAGCAGGAGTCTTAAACATTGTGAACATATAGTTGCTCAGCTTTTGTGTATTATGTTTTACCTTCCTTTCTCTCTCCCTATTAGCTTTCCTTATACCTTAAACCCATCTCCTTTTATTTGTCCTTTGAATCAGATTGTGATGTTAGAAGGTTAACCTTTACAATAGTATGGGCTTTGTAAACCATTTCTTTGCTGAGAAGCTTAACCTAAAGGGGCAAAGAAAGGGATGTGGATGGAAGGTATATGCTTTCAAAAACCTGCAGAGCAGTGCCATGTCCCACTACTTCCAGTGGCAGAAACTGTATCTTTTGACATGAAAAGGGCATTCAGTATGGGTAAAGATACTCATATTTTAAATGGCTGACTTTCAATTGCAAGTTTATTCCTGTCAATCGGAAGGACATATTTTCCCCTATTCTGTCTTCCTCCCAGTATAGTACCCAAGGTTGCTTGCAATATAAACCAATTATAGCAGAAAACAAATGCAACCTCTCCCCAAACTAGTAGATTATAAAAACACTGAATTAAAAACAACTTTAAAGAATGGAAAATTTCAGATGACAGAAAATACAGCACTTTTCAATAAAAATTATTCCACAACAGCTATCCCCTATAAGAAATCCATTCTAGAATAAGAAAGTTACTCAGGATAATTTTTCTATCATAATCTAATCTAGCTTTATTTTAGGGAAGAACTGATGGGAAGAGAAGAGGTGCAAAAACATCCCTAAGAGTATCAATTTGCCCCATAGAAAGAGCAAAATATGTAGAGAAGAATGGAGGATGTTTTGGGTTCCTCAATTCTATCTCTGAGCATTTGTGAATTAGGTGTAAACTTTGTTGCACCCCTAGAAAACTCAACATACAAGTTGACTGTTATCAATAAGCTAGTCATCAATAGTGTTGGGGCAAAACAAATCCTTACAAATCCTTAATGTTTTTAAAGTGTTTCTTGGAATACAGCTGATCCTTCCCATCCACAAGTGTTTGGAATCCTCCCCCTCCCACAGATAACAAAAGACATGAAAGGTTGGACCCATTATTATTCAGTGTTGGTGATGTTTACACAGATGTGCCAAAGTACTGGCATACATACACCACCATTTAATAATATGGAATATGGCAATAAAGTTTTTTTTATTATTTGATTTTTCATTTTCCTTCTCCTCTACTCATGGCTTTGATTAGGATAAAATCATGCATCTCCACTTGTTAGGCTCCTGGAATGGCACCCATCACATGGCCATGGAGATGGAGTGGTGGTGGTACTGCAAGCAAAGAAAGGAATGAAGAGAGAAAGGGGGAGAGAGAAAGAGAGGAGGAGGAGGAGGAGGAGGAGAAAAAACAGTAGCTTAGAGATGTGAAAATAAGGATTGAGGGGAGGGAAAGTATGCAGAGAGAGAGAGAGGAAAAGTGGAGTGGGAGATTAGGGGTGGGTGGTTAGAGAGCAGGGGGAGGATAAAGGAGAACAAAATGAAAGAGATGAAAAAAGAAGAAAGGGAAAAGATGGATAGAAAGAGAATAAAGGAGAGGAAGAAATGAGATAAATGTTAAGCAAAGCAGCTTCATTTATAAACCACTTCATATCACGCTATGCAGTGTCTATGTGGTTTACAACTGTAAGCTCATTGCCCCCCAACAGCTGGGTACTCATTTTAGTGACCTTGGAAGGATGCAGGCCTGAGTCAAGCCTGAGCCCTGGCTAGTACTGAACTTGCAACCTTTACATTGTTTACATTGATTTTAATTGAGACTCTATTTAATGTATTTTTAAGGGAGGGGTGTGTGCTTATTATTGACGTCTGCATCTGTTTTAGCTGGAAGCCACCTTGATTGCCATGGCAAAAGGTGGGGTATAAATAAATTATTATTATTATTATTATTATTATTATTATTATTATTATTATTATTATTGTGGTTTATGAATGAGTGGCTGCAGTACAGGCATTTAACCATTGCACCACCAGGGATATATGGAAAGAAGGAAATAAGGAAGAATGAAACCCCAGAGGGCACAAATTCTCCTCTCACATGTACCCCACATGGAAAGTAATGGACATCCCTGTTAGCCCCACCAGGCCTGAAAGACATGATGAAGGAAAAGGAGGAGAAATGGGGTGAGAAAGTGATAAGCATAGGACCCACTCCACCCCACCCACATGCAAGCCCTTCCATCTCATCCGTCTCTGCTTATCATCCCCCACCCCATGAACCTAACCTCACCTCTATTGTCCCACTTGGACAAGCATGCCCAGAGTGGAAGATCTGAAAAGAAAGGTACCTGACAGCATGACCTGCCAAAGGTCCAGCCAACAGTGGCCACACCATGTCTGCAGGCATATATATGCCTGTGTAATCTTGTATGAATTCCTGCATTTCAGATGTGATATTCATGCCAGATCCTACTCAAATTCTCATGATGGTATTGTGAAACTTTGAGCTTGCATCAATCACAGTGGGATGGCAAAGGAAAGCTTGGTGCACCAGCTCCCCTCTGGGTAGTGTCACCCTGTTGGTGCTTTTAGACCTCTCAGTGGCTTTTGATATGATAGATCATGGCATCCTCTTGGATGGCCTGAGGGGGGTGGTAATCAGAGGCATTGCTTTGCAGTGCTTCCATTCCTTCCTCTAGGGGAGATCCCAGAGGGTGCTGCTCAGGGACAGTTGCTCCAGTAAAAAGGAGCTTACTTGTGGCATCCCTCAAGGTGCCATTCTGTCCCCAATGCTGTTTAACAGCCGCTAGGTGAGATCATTTGGAGTTTTGGAGCTGGGTGTTATCAGTAAGCTGATGACACCCAGATCTATTTCTCCATGTCTCGACCATCGGCCTTGAATTCCGATGGCATCTCTTCACTCAATGAATGTCTTAAGGCAGTAATGGGTTGGATGAGGAAAAACAGATTGAGAGTGAATCCAGACAAAACAGAGGTGCTAACAGTAGCGGCCCCAAAACCAGAAATTGGGTTGCAACCTCCAGTCCTGGACGGGTCACACTCTCTGTAAAGGACTGTGTTCGCAGTCTGGGGGCGTTCCTTGACTGATCACTCCTGATGATAAATCAGGTAATGCGACGGTCAGGAGTGCCTGTTATCAGCTTCGGCCAGCTGTGCCAGCTTTTCTGGAAGTAAGAGACCTCGAGACTGTTGTGCACGCGCTGGTAACCTCCCATCTGGATTCTTGTAATGTGCTCTACATGGGGCTACCCTCATGCTTGGTCCAGAAACTTCAGTTAGTACAAAACATGGCAGCCAGAGTGCTCTCTGGAACATCCAGGAGAGACCACATAACTCCGGTGTTAAAGTCCCTCCACTGGCTGCCTATTAGTGTCTGGGCCCAGTATAAGGTGTTGGTTATTATCTTTAAAGTCCTAAATAGCTTGGGTCCAACCTATCTTCAGGACTGACTCCTCCCATACAATCCTCCCCATGCACTCTGGTCCTCTGGGAGGAATTTGCTACAGCCATTAAAATCTAGGCTGATACATCTGAATATCTGATACAACTGACCAGAAACTCTTATGTTTCACTGATACAACTGACCAGAATATCATCTGAGCCTCTAAACTAGTGATGGCAAACCTTTTAGACTGAGTGCCCAAATGCAAAGGTGTTCCTCTACTGGGTGTCACCCACTGCCGAGGGCAGGACTTCTGGGGTAGGACTTCCTCTTCTCCACCCCCCCCCCCACTCTTCCAGGCCTTCAGCTGCCTCTCTGGAGACAACTGAAGGCCTGGGATGGTGGGGAAGAGGAGGAACAGGTATATGCCCATTCCTCCTCTTCCCCACACTCTCATGCCTTTATATGTCTCTGGAGAGGCAGTTGAAGCGATGGGAGGGTGGGGTGAGAGGAGAAGCAGGCATGTGCCTTTTCTTTCTCTTCCCTCACCTTTTCACATGCCCTCCAAAATGGCTTCGTGTGCCATAGGTTTGCTAAACTCTTCACTTTCCTGCCTAGGGCTTCATAGTCCAATATGATTTGCTCAAAGGTGTGAGATAGAGGTGCATTGTTATCAATACTCACATGAATCAGAAGAAAAATATACTGCTCTGTGTTCTTGATTACTGGCAACTTGTCAGTGTCACCCTGGGTATGTGTGCCAGGAAGACAACTTACTTCATTATGTCCAGCTGGCACACAGTTCCTTCTATACTCCTGAGCAACACATTCTCCTTTTGTTTCCTTAATTGCACTTGGTAGCAAGGTTGGCTCCTTCATTGGCACTCAGTATCTCTTGCTGCTAATTTCCTGTATGCATCTCTTCACCACTATTATTCTCAAGAAGATGTAAGAAGCAAATGCTTAGCTGAAACAATTCCATATACCTTGTGCATGGTCTGCTCCTGATGGTGATTGCCCTCCAGGATGTTCTCTCAGTGTTACAGCCCTCTTTGTTTTCATTGGTAGTTTCTTCCTGTTGGTGTTGTTTTATCCAGGAAGTCCTTGCATTCTTATATGTGTTGAGAAATCTCAACACATCAACACATTTTCAGATGATTCAAAGCTCACTGTAGGGACAATAATTGGACAAAGTTTTCCACCCAGTCCTCACCCCCTTTTTTGTATTTAACATACTTAATAGTATGAGAACCTTAATTAGCCATAAAACAAACAGGAGACATTGTCCAAGAGCTGAATGATATAATTAACAAAAGATCTTGCAATAAAAGGGAACATAATCTCCCACCCCAAACAAACAATAAGACAGAAGGAAAATAGGAAATGGATGAATGTCACCTCAGCCCATAGTTATCTTTTCAGTTACTCTGAATGGACCTTGAATGAAACACATTCTTGTCTAATGGATTTTGCTAATATGCCTCCTTGAATCTTCATTAAAAGTTATATTTTATTTTATTCTTATTTTTCATTCTCCTTTCTAAGAAACAGATTCTGTAGTGTTTAAATGAGTCCAGAATCAAGAAAAAGAAAACTCACCTAATATAGAAAGATTACAGTCCCCAACTGAATCCATTGTTCATGATCATTATTGTGTAACTTATCCCTCTTAGTGATTTTGTTTTTATTTTCTAAAGATTCCTGATCTGCCAAACTATCTATTGAAACATCACCATTTTGTATAGCTTTACATTATACATTGAATACTTTATAAAAAGAGTCAAGGTAGAGTTATCTGTTGTATTCTTTTAATGTATTTTCTGTTCAGTACTACACTCAGTTCAGGATATTTGTAATGGGCAGCACATTGGTGGTGTGATGATAGGCAAGGCTGTAGCCATCATTGGACAAGGCAACAAAGCAACAGGTCAAATCTCTCCTTTTCCCTTTCTCTTTATTCTAGTCTCTCTCCAGAAATTAAGAAATAATTTTGGTGGGCTTTAGCTCCAAGCATACCTGTTCAGAATCAGTGGTCCAAAGAAGTCAACCTATTATAATTTTGCCCCCTCCCTACTGCTAGGTTGTGGAGGTATGTTGTATAGTAAACCAAACAATTCATTTCACCAAAGTGAAAATCACAGATGCTCTGGCCACACTTGGGTCAGGACTGTGGTGAGTGCATGACCCACTGTCAGTGGGCTGCCAGGAGTCAATCCAAATCAACTCCTTTTAGTCCATCTTTTAGTCCTGGAGTGTGATCTTGGTGCAGCTTCTGGCTGCTTTATGGGTGTGCATCATGTAATACCATGCTCCTAACGTGGCTGAAAGCCACTTTATTTTGCCTGTGCATTTTGGGCCACTCTGCAGAAATAAAGCACTTTGACACCAATTTACCTTCCATGGCTCAATGCTATGGAATTCTGGGATTTGTAGTTTGGTGGGGCACTAAAGATCTCTGACCAGGGACAGCTAAATATCTCACAAAACTACAAACCTCGGAATTCAATAACACTGATTCATGGCAGTTAAAGTAATGTGAAACTGCTTTATTTCTACAGCTACAGCAGTAGCCAAAGTCAAATTATTTATTCCAGCATTACTTGTGCGGCTTGGATCTTTCCATGGTCTTTCAACTACCAACAGGTAGTTCATAACTAAAAATCATAACAACAACAACAAAAAAAAAAACATAGACAAGTGAATGTATGAGTAAGGAAGATCCATGGTCACTGTTGAGTTTAATAACACTTTACATTTAAAAGTAAAAGATAATTACCATATTGCCAGGGGAAGCTAGAGTTTAACAGACATTTCAACTTGTTTTGTGATTTCATTATCTCTGTTGCTTATTTAGCTTCCCCAACAGGCTGTCAAACAAAAATGTTTGCTTTCATTGAAGTTTGGTGTCATTCCCACAAAACTGAGTGCACTTTGTGTTTGTGCTCTGTCACTATTGGTTTTAATAAGAATCAAATACTGCAGCCAAATTGTCATGTTAATTAAAACAACTGTTAACTTTCACAGTAAACAAACCTTTGAACTTAAACACTGACAAGTCTGTGGTTTGTAATTGTGTTTTTAAAAATGGTAGACAGAAAAGAATGATTATTTAGTTATCTTGTTAAGCATGTATTCATGGTTTCTTTTTCTGGCTGACTGAAAATTCATAGTTTTTGCCAACTTGAATTATTGAATTTTTCTCTACCTATAGAGTTTATTATACTGTGACATCATGCATAGTAACTTTTAGGCATCATGCCCTACTTAATTGTAGACTCATAAGGAATGAGAAAGGTTGTCCATATGGCAAATGTCTGGTTTGTGGGGCTACTACAATACAAGAGAGGTCTCCATCTGGCAAACTAGTTTCCTTATGACTTTATTTCTGAAATAATACACATACCAAGCTCTACTATTCCACTTCTATAAGCCACTGAACACATCTTTTTCCTCCCAGTGCCCTTGTTTGAGCAGCTGTCCATGGGAACTGACCTGATGAGACACATGACAGAAACTCTTTTTAAGAATCCACCTTTCTTTGATGGATCAACAGTGCAAAGGCCTCCCTCCCCTCAGTTTATTTGGGTTATTCCACTCTCCCATTCTGCCATGTTGCCAATTACTCAGGTTGACCTCTGACTTTCTGTTCTTCATACTGCTATAATGTGCTCCTAGGGATGTTCTCTAGCTGTTCAGGAAGGATATATGTCAGATTTGAAGCACTGGATCTATTTTGTATTACTTTTCTAGGCCAGGGGGCTCTGACCACTCCATCATTGACAGCCATATTAGAAAATCTCCAGCTAATTCCACCTCCCAGAGATCATTAGGTGGTAGATGACTCACCTAGAATATATAGCCATAGACAGCCAGACAATTTTCACACACTACATAACACATATCATATTTGCTATCTTATCTTTTGCATTTAGGAACAGCTATTGAGGAAATAAGGGAGTAAGTACATATGACTACTTCAGTGTTATACTTCTTTTCCACAAAGTTAATTGAGGCAATCAGGCTGTCATGTGTATTCACCACTAGCAATTTCCCCAAGATTGGAATTCAGAGTTACTGTTGTTATTTCACTTTCATGTGGAGTGATACATCTGTATCAGAAATTAATGAATCATGAGTATTGGTTTCAATGTGCCTCCAGTTATGGCCACACATTCATGGAAGTGTTTTGGCTAGCTAAAGACTGCTCCCATCACTGCCAGACAGTGGTGGCTATAAACAGCAATTTGCCTGGTCAAATGTGATTACTTTCATGTGGCTGTGACTATGCTGTCAGGGAATATTCAAGTCACTACAGGCCAAATTCTGATCCACATCTAGTTTTAAAATAACTTTTTTTATGGAAATAGTTGGAGGATGGGGGAAGATTGGCTAAGCTCTATCTGTCATCAAAGTGAACTTCCAGGAAGCTGCCATTTATTGATGACTAACATATGGGAGTCAGAAAATGGCTGACCCAGCCCTTCCTGACTGGAGAAAAGAAGAAAAATCTAATCAGGATTGTTGCCTCTCCTCCTGTTTGTGTATGAATATATGGGAGTCAGAAAATGGCTGACCCAGCCCTTCCTGACTGGAGCAAAGAAGAAAAATCTATTTAGGATTGTTCTCTCTCCTCCTGTTTGTGTATGAATACATGTGGGTGATCACTAAAAGTTCCACTTTCAGTCACTTGAAATTGTGTTGCCTTATCTTCTGAACATTGTTCTGGCCTACTGACTGGTAGATGGTTAAGTATTAAAGAGATATGGATTAGATAATATTTTTAACCAGAATTTTTAAACGTCACATTTCTCAGATGTCTCTATTCTGGAAACTTCATTGCTTCATGACTCAATGTTCATTTTCCAATGTTTGCATGCTATGATATCATTTGTGTTTGTGTATGTGTGTGTGGTTATCAGAGCTTGGAAAAGTTGCCTTTTTAGTCTATGCTGATAGATTTTAGGAATTCTTATTTTATACAATAACCCTTTGAAGCTCTTGTGCTTGGTACCTTTTTGCCATGGTTGCTGTGGCCCCAATCCAGCACTCAAAGGGGTGGTGCAGAACCACTTGTTTGGGGAGGTCTACTTCACCCCTAAATTTTTTCAAAGTCCTGTCAAAGTTATGTGGCAAGTATACGTTTAGCCCAATCTCCCACCAAGGCATTTAAAACACCCCTAATGCTCTATTGCAGATCTATTAAGAAAAGAGTTACCATCTGCCCGGTAGAGCTCAGGCCTTTGAAAAATGATTTGAGAATGTGACAGAAACTGGTTCAACCCATTTTCAAGAGCATGATGGATTTCAGTATTAGCCTGCCTTCAGTCTTTATCCAAAAAACAAGGATCACCTTTGCATGTCCAGACTTGATGAGACAGCATGGCATACCAGATCAGCTTGATGTGGGACCAGCACTGCTTGATAACCTTAAAATCTCCCCATGCCTGTAAAACCAAAGCTATACCTTTCAGAAGCCCCAGGTCATTGCCCCCTAGATGAATAACCATAACATGAGGAGGAGGCCCTTGGCATTCTTTGAATA
This sequence comes from Phrynosoma platyrhinos, assembly GCA_020142125.1. NCBI lineage: Eukaryota > Metazoa > Chordata > Lepidosauria > Squamata > Phrynosomatidae > Phrynosoma > Phrynosoma platyrhinos. The sequence continues at coordinate 104,759,249 of CM034706.1, forward strand.
ATAATGACAATAGGCCATGCCAGTGGAGCCTCCACCTTCCAAGCCACTCAAACTGAGTAACATCACCCAATCCTAGATGGGGTCTGAAATAGCTCATCCTGGTCTGAAGGGCCACCCAGTAGATCATGTTGTGGCCACAAACTAAGACTCAATGTTTCATCGTCCAGAAGCTGTGATCTGAAATTGAAGAAAAGACATGTCAACAATCAAGTTTTCGAATATATTTATGATATGTCAAGGATTTCCAATGCTCAATCCACTTGATTGCCTAAGAATCAATGCCAAGGACAGAAGCAGTTGAAGCAGCACCTATATGAAAGGCGTGAGTGAAAAACAGAACATCTGTGAGGCCCAAAGAGGTTAACGCTTTGGAGGTAATAGTTCAAAACTGATATTTAGTTAGATTAACCAGGGCCCCTTGCATGTATGCAATCATGGAGTGCTTGGACTGAGCAAATATGAGGGTCAGCAGCAAGTTTGAGTGAAATGGTTGAACCCCTGCCATGTTGGTCAGTTTTAGAAGAATGAATAAACAATGTAATGGACCCCTGTTTGAAATGGAGGTCAATCAAATATAAAGCTCTTTGAGATGCATCCCGCCTGGAGGAAACAACCAATTCACTGATCCTTAAGGCTCCCCAAAAGGCCATTAATATGGCTGCATGAAACAATAGAGCCTCATATGTCGATATGCAAAGCTTAGGCCTTTCAAAATACTGGGAGATAAAGGAGTTCTAGGATCAACTACTCTGCCCCTCTCTCTAGTCCAGTCCTCTATGAATTTCCCAATATAAACATCTGCAGACGTATCACTAACCCCTTGCAACTTCAACCAAAATGCAAAAGCAGACAGGCGTAACCTGATACATGGTGGTGTTAAACCCTTGTCATGTAAAAAGATACAATAATGTAACAACTGCAGAACTGGATCAGGTAAAAGATATGCCAAATTGTGTTTATACCTGAACTGAAAAAAAAATCCTTTAATAATAATAATAATAATAATAATAATAATAATAATAATAATAATTTTTATTTATAACCCGCCCCTCTGCGTGGCAATCGGGGCGGGGTACAACAAGATTAAAAAAACAGAACACAGTTAAAAATCATTCCCCCGTCCCATAATCCCACCCTCCCATCCCCTTAAAATAAGATTAAATTGCATTCAAATTAAAAAAATTAAATTAAAGCCCTACAGTAGCTCCTTTCTGTAGATAGTGCAATGGACAAACTCAGTACTCTTGTTACTTCATGCTTCCAAGGCTCCATAGATGTTCTGTAATCAGATCTGGTATCAGGGATGCCTCTGGCACTAATGTCCTGAAACGCTCCATTTATGAGAAAGAGCATCTAGAATGGCATTATCAATCCCGGGCACATGTAACACTGTAAATAAGATGTTAAAGCACAAACACTGTAAAGTAAAAGTCAGAACAAAGCATGTAACATTATGAGATTTGGAGGTCAATGAGTTGATAATGTAAACAGTGACAAGGTTATCACACTAGAAATGGACTGAAGAGTTAGAAAACTCCTCAGTCCATATTGTGACAGCCAAAAGAATTGGGAAAAACTCAAGGAAAGTCAAATCAGTAGTCAATCTAGCCCGCACCCAGTCATTGGGCCAGGTGTGATAATTTCCCATGAAAAAAAAGACTCCAACTCCAGCTGAGCAAGCCATGTCAGAAGCTACCTGCAGGGCAACTTTGAGCTTAAGCTCCTCTCACCAAAAGGAAAGCCTATTAAATTTGCTTAAAAACTGTATCCAAACATCTAAATCAGCCTTAATCCCAGATGTGAGCTGAATCCTATGGTGTGGTTTAACAACCCCACTGGTTGTGTCACAAAGACACCTAACAAATACCCTACCAGGGGCAACAACTTTACAAAGTTGAGGTGTCCAATAATTTCCTGGAATTCATATAATGTCACCTTTCTTTGAAGAGAGAAATGCTGAAGCAAGCTAGTGACTTTGTCCTTGGGAAGCTTAGGGGGGGAAGCAGACAGCACAAAGGGCCATTTTGGGGGCAAGGAAGGGGAGGGGCAGCCACATGGTGGTGCCCCAACCCTTTCCCAAAGGCATCGTCAGAGCGCTGGCCCCTCTACACGGCCAGCACTCCGACAATGCCTTCCCGCTGCAGCATCCACACATGCTGCAGCGGAAGAGTCGCCGAAGGTGTGCTGCCAGCCTTTTGCGGCGCACCTTTGGTGACTTGTGGAAGGAGTGCTCCTTCCAGGGGTGGCAAAGCTGCACTGTGGGGCCAAAGTGCAGGGATACCTCAGCCACATGGCGCAGCTTCCTGGGGCAGCCTAGGGCCACCCTTCCACTTCCCCTCTTAGAAAGCAGATCAATCATGCCAATGGTGATACACTGGTCTTCTCATGGGAAAGAGGCACACCCAATTCATGTGTTAGGGCTTCAAATTCTGTCAAAAAGAAAGAACAGTGACCTAAACCTGCATGATCAATAAACAAAAAATTGTCTAGATAATGAACAACACCTCTGAATCCAGTCTTGTTTCTCTCCAGACATGGGGTATATTTTTCCGTGTCTTGGTCTTTAGCTTTGACTTCAGCTGGCACCTCCCCTCTCAATGACTGTCTTAAAGCAGTAATGAACTGGATGAGAAAAAACAGATTGAGACCAAATCCAGATAAAACAGAGGTACTTACAGTAGCAGCCCTTAAAACAAGTTTTGGGATGCAACTTCCAATCCTGGATGGGGTCACACTCTTCTCTAAGGACTGTGTTTGCAGTCTGGGGGTGTTCCTGGATCTGTTGCTCCAGATGATAAATCAGGTAAATGCAACAGTCCAGAGTGCCTGTTATCAGCTTTGGCTGATATGCCAGCTGTGCTGTTTTCTGGAAGTTAGGGACCTTGAAACTGTGGTGCATGTGCTGGTAACCTCTTATCTTGATTTCTGCAATGCACTCTAAATGGGGCTACCCTCATACTTGGTCCAGAAACTTCAAGAATATGGCAGCCAGCCTGGTCTCAGGAACATCAAGAAGAGACCATATAACACAGATCTTAAGATCACTTCACTGGCTGCCCATTAGTTTCCAGGCCCAGTACAAGGTGTTGGTTATCAACTTTAAAGCCCTAAATGCCTTGGGTCCAACCTATCTTTGGGACCACCTCCTCCTGTATAATGCACCCCCACACACTTAGATCTTCTGGGAGGAATCTGCTGAAGCCTATAAAAACTAGACTGAGTGCAACTGCCCAGAGGACCTTTTTGGCAACCACTCCCAGATTATGGAA
>CM034706.1:104769725-104781530 GCA_020142125.1 Phrynosoma platyrhinos
GGGCGCATCCGGCCCCCGGGCCTTAGGTTGCCTACCCCTGGTGTAGATTCCTTGTAATTTGGTAATCATAACAAAGTGTAGGTTTTGTTCCAAGAACTATATTTCATCATAACATTGCTTTCATTTGGATCACATGGATGCATTTTGGGATAGAAATTGTTTCCAAATGAACATGGTGTCTTTTCTTGTTATGAAAATTACTGAGAAGAAAGCAATCTATGCCAGATGTACAAATACAACTAGACAGTATTGGGGTGATAGAAGGCATAGCGCTATTACAGATTCCAGTAGGAAACACTATTATTTGAATGCTAATAAGTGGGATATATCTGAAATCTGACCTAGGTCTACCTTTTGAAAGGAGCAAGTAATATGTTTTGTGGCAAGGATCAATAAATTCTATTCACTCCTCTTCTCTTTTGGCTTAAAATGGTGCCAAGTTTCTCCAACAAGCTTAAAGATAATATCATTGAACTTGATTTAGATCCAAGTGGACAATGCTGTAAGCCAAAAAAGAATAAAGAACAAGCTTTACATCACACCTTCAAGTACATAAATACTGCTGTAATTTGATCTTTTTAAAAGATATAGTAGCCGTCATGTAATGAGTGCTGGTAAGAATAAATTAAACTTGTCAGTGCTGATATACTGTATAAAGAAAAGTGTGTGTGGCATGTGTTTAAACTGAGATCTAGTTGGTACCAACTTTAATGAATTGTCCCACCAGTGTCACACATTTTTAAGTTGTTCTTCTTAAGAATGGCCACTACTTGGCAATGTAGACAACTTGTTCAAAGTGTGCAGTGATTAAAATATCAATGGATTCCAATTAGACAAGGATGTAATTGAGATTGCCAGTCCTCACTTGCAGGAAAACACAGATTTTCCCCTCCTAATGAATAAAGAAAAGCTGTAGCTCACTGGTGAATCACATGCTTTGTATTAAGAAGGTCTCAGTTTCAGCCTCTGGTGTTACAAGTTAGGTGTGTGGAAAAAGTCCTGTCTGAAATCCCAGAGAGTCTCTGTCAGTAATTGCTAACAATTGTGGATCTAATGGGCCAATGGTCTGCCTCAATATAACACAAAATACAGGAGGGTCTCAAACCAAGCAGAACACCAACAAGGAAAAGGGGGAGGGTCTAAACAATCAATCAACAAAGTAAATATCATAATAAATTATAATAATTAATATTAAATGATATCATGAAACCTCATAAGCAATACTGGGTAACAAAAGTCTCAACATAAATCAGCTATAGCATAGAGGCAATGCAATAAACATTTAACTACATACAATGTAACAAAGGAAAGCTACATAGCAAATATCAAATATTTACATACAGAATTGAAGGCAACTAGATATTCCACAGTAATTTCAACCATATATAAAAGTCCATGATACACAAAGAATAAGACATCTATAACAGTCGCTTTCATGCTTGTAACTACAAAAGTTTAATAAGCAATACATCATTGGCAATATGTGCTTCTGAGTTGTTTTCCATCTGAGCCTCCTAGCCTTACCTGTCAGTCACATTGCCTCTAAATTGCTTCACCTTGCCTCTGAGTTGCCATGCCACATCTCTGAGTCACCTTGTCGCTAAGTCGCTTCACCTCAGAGTTGCATCACCTCACCTCTGCATCATCTCACCTCATCTCTGAGTTTCCTTGCATCTTCCTCATCTTGGCTCTGAGCCCCCACACCTTTCAGTCACCTTGCCTCACCTCGCCTTACTTCTGAGTTGCCTTGCTTTGCCTTACTTTGGAATCATTTCACATTGCCTCTTTTCACCTTTGTGTCACCTTACCTTGCCTCACCATGCATTGTCCATGAGTTGCCTTGTATCTTTCTCACCCTGCCTCTGAGTTCTCACATCTTTCATTCTCCTTGACTCACTTTGCCTTGCTTCTGAGTCACCACGGAGTCACTTTTCTCACCTCTAAGTCACCTCATTTTACCTCGCCTCTGAATGTCTTCACTTCTAAGTCACCTTGCCTTGTCTCTGAGTTACCTCATCTCACTTCACCTGTGAATCACCTCACTTCTGAGTCATTTTGCTTTGCCTCACCTCTGAGTTGCCTCACTTTATCTCACTTCACATCTGATTTACCTCACCTCTGAGTCAAAGTAGCCTGTCCTGACAGGAATTATCACCTGGGCCAGGAACCTTCCCACCAAACTGTACCACCCACCCAAATCTCCATCCGACTCCCCAGCTCCACACTGAAGCCAACCCGGACATGGACCACATTACAACAAACAGTTCTTTTCAAGAAAGTGCAAGATAAAAGGCCATTTTTTTAAAACTCCCACATGCCAAAAAGAACTGGATTCAGTTCAAATACTCAAGAACATAATATATTCTACCAGCCCTTGGTATGAGATATGTTTTTTCACATGTGTAAACAACCCTACAGATGTGTGTAGTGCTTCTATAATTAGATATGTAGTTATCAATGCATTCACAGAGCCTCCTAACCAGGCTGCCAAAAGTGTGGCTGAGAAGGGACATAGCAAGACATGCATGCAGTAGGAATACACACTGTGACTCTGCAGCCCCTCTCACACATCATGTCATTGCAAAAGGGCTTTGAATGAATTCCTTGTAGTCTTTTCAGTGGGCATTGCAGTTTCCAGTTTTGGAGGAACTGCTATGCCTGTTGCTGCAGTAGACAAGTTAAAAGAAAAACAAACAAACAAACAAACAAACAAAGCATTTGTCAAATCAGAAGCCAATGAAGAACTTTCTGGTCCACCTATGACTAGAGCAGCATAAGGAGGGAACCTCTAAACTTAAGAAATTACTGCAGAAATAAGTTAGAAGGAACTTGAGATTCTAAAATGCTGCATGTGGAAGAAAAATAAATCTGATATACTTCCCTAGCTAGGCAGAGAGAGTTGGTCAGCTGGCTGTTAAAATTTAGTTTTAAATCTCATATGTGCTTAACTAGATTTGTGGTAATGGTTTTTGTTGTTAGCCCTTCTTTTCTTTGCTTTCTTTCTTGGTCTGGCTTCTCATCTAACAGCTATGCAGCAAACATGAATTTCCACACATCTTTAGCTTTTTTCATAAATGACATGGAAAGAATGGAAGATTAAAAATTAAACCTGACTGAAATCAAAATTGCCAAATGTAACCTTATCCAGTTCTGGCCAGCAGCATTTTTTATTTTTGCTTTCCCCACCAATCTTCCAGTCCTCTCAGTCTTGGATTCTTTTCTAGAAATGGGAGAAAATATTGGTACTGCTACCCTATCCATGACTCACAATTTTTTACCCTACCATCTTTGCTAGATTTACTTCCTAATTAGGTCAGGTTAGATCAGTGAACCAATGTGTTGTAGTTGTTTGGGCATTGTACTATGAGTGGAGAATAGGATTCAAATCCCCACACAGCCATGATCCTGGGCAAGTCACACTCTCAGCCCCAGAGGAAAGCAATGGCAAATTCCTTCTGAAGAAACTTGCCAATAAAACCCTGTGATAGGGTTGCCTTAGGGATGCCATAAGTTGAAAATGGCTTGAAGGAACATAGAAACAAAGATCAGGGACACGCTACATTGTCTTTCAGTAGTGGGGTCTCACAATAAGGCACGAACGCTTCCCATCTCAAAATTCAACATGAATTCTTCCATTCCCATTCTTGAAGATATATTGAGAGAGACTGAAATAGCATCAGTGCAATTGATAAACTTGAATTGTTTGTCTTTGTATATCTGATCCAGGTGTTTTTCTTTTTAAAGGTTAACTATTCAGAAGCCAAGCAGCAGAAAACAATTGATTGTTGCATTTTATAGACAAATAGGCCTGTATGCTCTATTTCCTTTTCCTCTAAACATCTCAATCATCTTCAGAACCAAATTGATTATGTTGTAGCATTTTATGGAAAGCATATAGTCTTTAACTAATTCTGAAAACATTTTCTATTGTATTGAAAGACATTCTGGATTCTGAAATTGTATATTAAAGTCACTTTTTTTTACAGATTTATGAGATAAATGGGATCAGTTGGTGTACAACTGTGGTATTAAATGTCTACAAATAGAAGGCAATTAATTTTTCTTATGAGGAAAGTGCAATAATTTAATAATTTGGGCAATTTAAAGTAAATAATTTAAATTGCCCAAAGAGGCAGGATGGGGCTGGATGGAAAAGAGAAAAGGATAGAAAGGGAAAGAAAGAAAGAAAGAAAGAAAGAAAGAAAGAAAGAAAAGTTCCTTTTGAAGATATAAGGCCCATGTAAAGTATTCCAGCACTCTCTTCTTGTTTTCGTTTTCTCTTCTTGTCCTCCTTGTTTCCTCTGTCAAATGTAGCCTCCTCCTCCCTTTCTTTCTTTCTTTCTTTCTTTCTTTCTTTCTTTCTTTCTTTCTTTCTTTCTTTCCCTTTCAATTCTTTTCTCTTTTCCATCTAGCCTCATCCTGCCTCTTTGGGCAATTTAAATAGCCTTATAAAAACCATAACTCTTAAGGCTCTAGAGTCTAGAAGGCTGTCAGAGTGGCCAGCAAATTCTTGGTGACCATGAATGATGTTATAAACAGGCATCAGATCATCTAAAACTGGGCCCTGTGATGGTTGAAAGGCTTCTTCACATCTGGGGGCTGTTTTTGTATGTTTTACTGGAGGAAATTGCAAACGTTTTATAATCAAAGCAAAAATATTCTTTAACTACTTTTTTTACCACATCAGCAAAGATTTTAAACTTTTTTCTCTTTAAAATATCAGGCTCATTATTTACTTCAGGTTCCATTGATCCTAAAGAACCTACATATACATATTTGACTGTTGTTGGTTTTTGTTTTGTTTTGTTTTGTTTTTTTGAAAAAAAATCCTAGTGTTTTTAATTAAGAAAATTACTTTGGAAAAATAATTGTGCTTTTTCACAAAAGCTTTTAATGAAATGAAAGCACAGCAAAAAGATTGCTAGTTTGAAAGGTGCTAGGAATCTGAAATTCAAAAGGCTGGTGACAAAAATGTAGTAATTTGAGTTGCTTAAATGGCTAAAAAAGCATTTATTCTATTTCCTACATTAAGGCACAAGTGTAATTGCTTATGTGGCCAAAAAGTCATAAGCCTTAAACAAGAAAGATGTATTGGAAGGCTTGGGAGAAACCACAAGGTCTGCAGAAATACAAAAACAAAACAAAAACAAAACAAAAGGGGGGGAAATCTAAAAACAGTCTAGTGAAGATTAAACAGATGGGCGATGAACTGTTATGGGGCAAAGAAACCTAGGTGGGAGGTAGAAAGGAAGCCAGCATTATTAAAAAAAAAAAAACAAATAAAAAAAAACATGGAACAGGACCAGTTCATACTGTGATATTTTGTTGCAGTTCTCACATGTAAATGAAATTTATAGTTTGGGAAACCATATATGTTTGCAGTTCCCCCCCCCCTTTCCCTTCAAAGTAAATAATTCCACATATCAATGTAGGTTCCAGCATGATAGTGCTGATTTTACCTCTAGTCTTCTGAATTCAGCCACCCAGCACTCACCTTTGTATTTGTACTGATATGGTAGTAGTAACTGCAGCTCTAACAGAAAACTGGAGGCTCTCCTTCTTCTCCAATGTCTGACATGATTCTATGTTTACATGGCAGATGTAAGGAACACATTGGAAACAATCTCCGCATATTTCTCAACATTCATCACCTCCGGTACAGAGCCACAGAAGTATGCCATATAAGAGGGGGTTATTGATAGGCTGTTAACAACAGTGTAAGATATCCTGAATTCTTGGTATATGTCATTTTAGATTGTTTTTACAGGAAACATTTGTGACCCTTTTCTAAGTGTGTGGTGGAACTTCATTGTTTATTTTGCTTTGGAGAGTTTAGAAATGAACATTGTTGAGTTCCATATTATACTATGAGGCAAACTCTGGAGCATGTTTAGCTGCTATGAAAAATAACTTGCAGGGGGAGCACTGGAAGGAATGACCACAATACACCCAATTTGAAGGAAAAGGTCACAAATTTATTGAATATAGCTGACAGGCAGAGTTGACCCACAATACATGAGATCTGGATCTGGCATCATTGACCAACCCCTTCTGATTGTTGAACTGAGTTGCCTGATCATGGTCATGCTCCAGGATGTGAAGGGGGTAACCAGCTGATCATATGTTCACATCTCAGGAAGCTGATTGAGTGCATATATTCACCTCTACCCTTGTCTCTGGAGGATGCTGATCCAGCATTGTCCCTGCAATGCTCTCAGCACCTCGGATCCCTGATGGATTCCTGATCCAGTACTCTGCAGCACAGGAAATCACACCCACCAGTTCCAAGACCCATGCTACCATTACAAAAGGCTGGGCCCACCTTCCACCAATGCTAGAAAGCTGTAGATCACCCTTGCAACCCCCCCCCCCCAAGTTTCACAAGGCAGTTCAGAAGAAGAAGCCATACCCTGATGGATGTAACCAGCAAATGCCCCAGATTTCATCTACCCATCTTTTTTATTGCACCAACCAGCAAACTTCATCTTGCCACCACTGTGGCAGCCCCAATGCAGAACAAGTAATCCCAAAGTTCTTTGCAGGGCATCATGCTGTAAGGCTAAACAAAGAAGTGACACCACCTGGAACAGGGTTAGCAGGGTGTCATCTTCATGGGTAAAGATAGTGCCATCCTTCTGTGGGTGGGATGCCCTGAATCTATGTAAAATCTGGATAGGGCATAGGCAGCAGCCGCACAACCTTCGTAGCATGATGGAAGAACCTCTGCCAGGCTGGTCACACTTTGTCCTGAGAAGAACTAGACAAACAGTGTTTTCCACCAAAGAAGCATCCCCCTCTCTAGAGTGCATTTTCATTGCTGTCCATCTTGAAAGAGGGGACAAGCTCTCCCATCTGCAATGCTCTGAAGAAAGTAGTTACAAAGCCGGCTCTGAACAAGTATGCCTCGGCTCTGGAATCACAGACTCGGTCAAGCTGTGCAGAGATTCTGCAAAGCAGCCTGAAGCAGATAGGTTTCCTGCCATCTGTCCTGCCCCGAGCTGACCTTCTCCAGCCCTCTAACATCCTCCTGACAAGGAAGGATGAACATAGATCCTGGAATCCCCTGCTTTGGAGAAGAAAGAGATACCAGCCAGATGAACTGCCATGGTCTGAAGAGAGATCCCCTCCTCCCTCTACCAGACCAGGAACTGAAGTACAGTGTGAGACTATATAGGCCAGGGGTAGGCAACCTTTCCCTTTAAGGGCCGAGGGACTTCAGCTCCCAGAATCCCAGGAGCTATTGGCCAACATGGGACTATTGGCCAACATGGCTGAGGCTTCTGGGAGCTGAAGTCCCTCGGCCCTTAAAGGGGAAAGGTTGCCTACCCCTGATATAGGCCAATGGGCCCGAAGGCCAACAGCCCCAGAGAAGGTATACAGGTTGGCAACAGTTCTCCTGTAGGCTCTGAGGGTAGCTTGGGCCAGTGAAGACAGGACAACCTGCATCACGGCAGATTTCCAACCTCCCACAGTTCTTTTGGGAAGAATGTGGGTGAGGGGTCTGCTCTGGACACCAATTGATGGAACCTGGCCTCCTGGAAATGAGAGAGAGAGAGAGAGAGTCTGCAATGTTATTCTCATGGCCGGGCATGAAGTGAGCCTTGATGTTCTTGTGGAGACACAAGAGAATGAAATGGCATACCAAGAGCATGACCTGTTTGGCGGTTGAGGATCCTAACCACTGCCTGATTGTCACACCAAAAGCAGACCACCTTGTTAGAAAAGTTGCTGCTCCACATGTGGACTGCTACCATGATGGGAAAAAATTCTAGGAAGATGAAATCCCGGAGGATCCCCCCTGAACCCAGTGGATGGGCCAAAGTTCGGCACACCAATGTACCTGGAAATATAAGATGAAGCTCAGGTCTTCAGTGGCATCTGAATGTATCTGAAGGCCCTGACCCAAGTCCCAAGGGAGTTGCCATAAGGAGACTCCATTGAAATCTCTGAGAAATCCCTCCCACAAGCTGAGGTCCTGTTTGATACCCTTGGTGAGGCAGATTTGATGGTATGGCACCTTGACCCCCACTGTTATCCTGTCCAGACAAGTGCAGAATGTTCTGCTTAGGGGAAACCACCTGCATGCAAAATTGAGGTGTCCCAAGATGGCTTGAATTTCTCTGAGGGTTGCCTTCTGAGCAGAGAGGGTGGCCTGAATCATGGAGCAAAATGTGTGGAATTTATCCTCTGGCAGACAAGAGATACCTGCCTCTGAATCTAGCTGTATTCCTAGGTATGTGAGGGGTGTGGATTGGCCTTCAGTCTTTTCAGCCATCAAAGGGAAATTAAATTCAGCTGCCAGGGACTAGAACGTGTACAAAAGTTTAGCACAACTGTCACCCTCAGCCTAACCAATGAACAGGTAGTATGTGGCCGGGGGGGGGACGTTGCCCATCTCTTGACCTCCCACTGAAGCAAGGCATTGAATACCTCAAATACTGCATAGCTAATTGAGCAACCCATAGGCTTTGTCAAAATACCACTGACCCTTGAACTTGAAGCCCAGGAGGCAGAGGTCATCCGGGTGTACAGGCAACAGTTGGAATGCCGACTGGATGTCACATTTTCCCCAAAGGGCTCCTTGCCCAAAAGACTGGAGAAGCCTGACAGCATGGTCAAAAGAAGCATAGCAGACCAAGCAAAGCTCTGGGGGGGGGGGGGATAGCATTGTTGGCTGATTCACCAGGGGATAAGACAAATGGTGAATGAAGCAGAAATCACACAGGGCTATTTTAGGGACCACTCCCAGAGGGATACCCTTAGGTTGGGCATGGGCAATCTAGAGAAAGGGCCCGCCACCATATCGGCATCACACTCTTTATTTATCTTGGACCTAAGGAACTGTGGCATGTCCCTGGCAGATTTTAGATTATGGGCATCAGAGGCCACCCATGGACCACAGCCAGGATCCTAAAGCCCTGAGTGAAGCCCTCCGCAAGAAAAAGTGGCCACTTCACAGAAGGGATAATTGTTGAGAATTTGTTGAGAATTGTTGAGAACAAACTTAATTATATTTTTGGCAACCCACCCCAACCCTTATACTTCATTGGAAACCTTCACAGAGGGAGGGAGAGTAAAGATTTTATTGTTTGTTTGTTTGTGTGTGTGTGTGTGTGTGTGTGTGTGTGTGTGTGTTTTAAAGCACAACTGGCTACTCTAGAATCTGACTGAAACTATTTCTGGTCAAGCTATACTCTGCTCTAATACAGGAAATATGGATAAACCCCACTGGTGTAAATGAATGCAAGAGGCAAGAATACAGGTTGATTGAATCTAAACAAAAAAAAAAGTGTAAGATAGAGCAAAGGAAAATCTCCCTTGAGGACAAACAATTCTTTATCTATAATGAAAACCAGAACTTTTGATCTTTTTGGACAGGTGAAAGCCCAGGGGGGTTTCACCTCATGAGAATTTGAGGAAAGCAGAGACCTTTGGATCCACCCATACCTCTTCCAACCCTAGGCATCTGGCCCTGCACCTGATGGCCCAAGAAGATAAGCCCCCCCAACCAATAGTCATCATTACAAACTATAATTCTATTAATGCAGCCTAAAATTGCATTGACCTTTTTAGCTGCAGCATCACACTGTTGACTCATGTTGAACTTGTGGTCTACAAGGACTCCTAGATCCCTTTCATACATAGTCTCATTAAGCCAGGTGTCCCCCATCTTATATCTATGCATTTCATTTTTTGCCCTAAGTGCAGTACCTTACATTTCTGTGTTGAAATTCATTTTGTTAGCTTTGGCCCAGCTTTCTAATCTATTAAAATCATTTTGAATTTTCATCCTGTCTTCTGGGGTATTAGCTATTCCTCCTAATTTGGTGTAATCTGCAATTTGAGGAGCATGCCCCTTATTCCTTCATCCAAATCATTGGTAAAAATGTTGAATAGCACTGGGCCCAGGACAGAACCCTTTGGCACCCTGCTGGTCACTTCTCTCCAGGATGAAGAGGAGCCATTGCTGAGCACCCTTTGGGTTCAGTCAGTCAACCAGTTACTAATCCACCTAACTATTGTATTGTCTAGCCAACATTTTACTATTTTGTTGGCAAGAACCTTGTCAAAAGCCTTACTGAAATCAAGATATGCTATGTCCTACTGCATTCCCTTCACCTAGCAAGCTGGTAATGCTGCCTCTCTTTGGGGGCCAGCCCAGCCCAGGACTTCCTAGGCTGTCCACCCTGGCCCCTAATGGAAGGCCAGGCCTTCCCATACTCCTTTTTTTATATCTTGGGGGGCATGATGGGGGCAGCAAGTACTCTCTGGGCCCGGTTGGGCATTGGGCTGTTTGCCTATTCTGGCCGGGAGCTTGCTCTTGGCCAGACATGGGCCAGCCCTTAGGAATTGCTCAGGGTCCAGCTCACAGCTTTGAGTGTTGGCCCAATAGCCCCCCCCCCGGCGGCCCTTCCCTCAGCCCTGTCCATACCATCAGGCTGAACTGCTGTTGCTGGCTTCATGGGGAGCTGAGTTGTGCTGCCGGTGAGGTCTAGTGCTGGTGGCTCAAACGGGAGCCAAGTAAGAATGGCTCTGGCCACTAGTGACACATGGCCTTTACACCAACCAGCCAATCATCTCCCAGGAGGCCTGTAAGTCCCCACACCTTCCAGCCTCCTCCACCAATTGCAGTATTTTCCTGCCTGGTGCCAGGCAATAGGGCAGCACTTCCACTCCCAGCGCAAGCCAGTAGCTGCAGTCCTGTTCCTGGACCACAAGTGCTGCCCCATCCAGTTGAAGCAGCCAATTGGACCCCTTGAGGCCTACAGCAACGTCTGCTGGGGGATTGCCAGGACAGGAAGGACCAGCTTGGCACAATGCCTTCCCCCTCATGGCAACCAGACTGGCCTGATGAGTTGGGTGGCCTCATTTACACTTCTTTACTTCCACTTTCCTTGTAGCATACATTCTTACAAATGTGTGACAATGCATTCTTAATTTTCTCCTCTTAGACTTCTAGGACTGCTACTTACAGAGACCGAAATGATTGCATTGAAAGCAATTAAAGCACATATTCTATAGCAGGCCTTTCTCAATTGTCATCTAGTAAAAGCCATTCAAACAGTTTCCATCCCAGGGGCTCATTTTAAAAATGGTAATGATTTCCAAATTAAAAGGGACACATGGCCTGGAGTGTCCATTGTTTGGTCAGCCATTCTGCCAAGTTTGACATGGCAAAACAACCTAAATGACTGAACCTAGTCTGCAGATGGGTGAATAGGGAAATCTAGAGTGCCTTGCGTAAAAGGTTGAGCCATTTCTTCCCACATCCTGACATACCTTTTCAAAGGACCAAGCACTATAGAGTAGAAGTATTCACTTGTCAGATGAGGGTAGTTTGATCTTCCTGAGAGATTTTCAAAAGGGGATGAGTGCCATTTTGGCAGGCCTGTTGGAGGAAAGGGACTAAGCAAATTCTTTTTTAATAATAATAATAAATAATAATAATAAATGTATTTGTACCCATCCCCTCTGTGCACAATCTTGTCTGTGGCAGGTAGCGTGTGGGGAAGATATTAGGTTGGTGTACATCTTGGCACCCCCTTGTGGTGGAGGGCTGGGCTCTGGAACTGTCTCCACAGGACATGATCCTGGGGGCCTGTGAAAAACTTTGCCATTTGGCTGATCTGGGGGCAGAGTCCCATCCAGCAGAGCTGTTTAGGGTGGTGAGGGAGATGACGCAGGTGCAACCTGCGCCAAACCCCTTACTTAACCCTGTAACAGCTTTCTGTGATGCGTTTAACAACTACTTTGCATATAAAATCTCTCAGATAAGAGCCGACTAAGATGCCACTATTGAAACAG
>CM034706.1:104809554-104821369 GCA_020142125.1 Phrynosoma platyrhinos
TATTATTAAATGACTGATCTGAAAACTGAAAATTAACTTGAATTAAGAGAATACCTAAATGGTTTTAGTGCAGAAATAGACAAGATGTCAGTAGAGATTAATAAGATCAAAAATAAAATGGAAAAATAATTGAAGAGAAACATGAAAAAAATTGAGGAAAATTTAAATGAGATAAAACAAAAACAGAAGGATACAGTGGAAGAAAATGTGATGAAAGATGTAAGAGCTTGTGAAAGATCTTTGAAGATTAGAGGAATCCCTGAACAAGATGGAGAAAATTTATTAAAAAAAATTGTGAGGACTCTGGGAGATTACCTGGAGAAAGACTTAAACAAATGTGAGAGGAAATTGATATTCTATACAGATTGAGTTCCTTTGCTGCAAAACAGAAACAGGTGCAGAGTAATATTGTGGTTTTCTTTGTTAGAAAACAATTTAGAGATGCCTTATTATTTAAACACAAGACCAAGCCAATGAGATTTGAGGGGAAAGAATTACAGCTGTTTAAGGACATACCTCCAATAATTATGAGAAAAAGACAGGAATATATTTTTTTACAGCCTGTCTCAGAGAGTTACAAATTGTTTATAGGTGGAGGAAGCCAGGAGGTTTATATTTTGGTTTCAAAGGAAAAGAACCGAGATAAAGTCAGTACAAGAAGCTAGAGATTTTGAGGAACTTCTCAGGAGAGATAATAGGAGAGGAAATGATAAAGATAAGATGAAAAAAGAGTCAGATGATAAAGAAAAGAAAGAGATAGAAACTAAATATACATATAAGAGGAAAAATGAAAGGGAAAACAAAAGAATGAGACCTCAAAGCAAAAATAGGTATAAAGTGTATGAAGAAGAAAGGAATGTCCAAAAGATGAAAGATAAAAAAAGTGCCCTATAAGGTGAAGGTAATAAGGAGTAAGCCTAGTTCAGAGAAGATATTAGATCAACCAGTAATAAACCAAACACAAGAAGATGAAGGTGTTCTGGAGACTGAGATTTCAGAGGGTGGTCTATATACAAACCAAGATGAGAATGATATGGAAGATTAGAGTAAGCCACAGGAACTGAAGGTTATAAGTAACTGTTTTTTGACGTTATTAAAATTTGAATAAGAGTAAGTAATATAACAAAGAGATAGATCTGATAAGATGACAGACATTTTGAAAATAGCCTCCTTGAATATAAAAGGCTTAAATGGTTGTGTTAAAAGAGGGAAAGTGTTTCACTATTTAAATAAACAGGAGTTTGAAATTCTTTGCTTATAGGAAACTAGGATTTAAAAAGTCGACATAAAACTTCTTAAAAACGTTAAGCTCGGAAATATGTTTGTGTCAGCTGTGAAGAAGAAGAAAGGTGTTGCTCTATATATTAAAATAAAATGCTGTGGAACCGTTGAACGATAATAAAGGCCATTATGTTGGTTCTCAGATTGTCATGGACGATGAAAGAGTTCTCCTAATTGAATAATAATAATAATAATAATAATAATAATAATAATAATAATAATAATAAATTTTATTTATAGCCCGCCCCTCTGCTCAGCAATCAGGGCAGGTTACAGCATTTTAAAACACAGAGTTAAAAACATTCCCTCATCCCAGTATCTCCCCACCCATCCCATTAAAACAAGATTAAACTACAAGGAAATTAAAATACCGTAATGAAACAAAACAAAGCAAACAAACAAAACCAACAAAACAATAGGTCCTCTAGAAAGAAAAGGGACATTTTATGAAAATTTGTTAAATAAACTTGAAACTTTATCATTTGATTCATGTATGATAATGGGTGACTGGAATGGGGTTATTGATCCACAGCTAGATAGACTCTCCAAGAAAAAAAATAAGGCCAAATCAAGGCAAATTGCCAAAAGAATTTTTTAGTTTGATTGACAATTTATGTTTGAGAGATGTGTGGAGACAAATATATGGAGACAGAAGAGAGTATACATTTTTCTCTGACAGACAACAATCCTGGGTCAGATTAGACATGATTTTCATGTTACCTTAGTTAATTTCAAGAGTTAGGGATACAGATAAATCCAAGATTGTTCTCAGATCACAATTTGGTGATAACTTATTTTAAACTGTTACAAACAATTTAGTTGGAGATTAAAGGAGGGACTTTTGACTAAGGACAAGGTATGTGATGAGGCAGTCACCTGTCTAGAAAATTATTTTAAAGATAACATGTATAAAGATATAAGTATGAACACGGTATGGGAATCTGCAAAAGCAGTGATGAGGGGATGGATGACATTAAAAACTATAGACCAATTTCATTGTTAAATTGTTAAATGAAGATACAGAACTAACAGGAATGGAACTCAAATGATCTTTTAAGGCTATGTTTTTATTTCTGGACATACAGCTGTCATAGCTGAATTCAGAGTGATCAGTACTAGGGATGGTGCAAATTTTATTTCCTTTTTGATAAAAATGTACCAAATGCAAACATTTCTTACTATTTGAAATCAAATGAACTTGAGCTTTTGAGTGCTAGACTCAAATTCCTGCACACTGATTCATTTTAGTACTGAATTAGGCCTCTTCTTCTGACAGGAACAAGTAGCAGATACTTTAATTTCAACTTTTTTTAAAAAAAAAATTGACTATACTTTCCCCCCTATTCATGATGGACAGATCTTGAAGTTGAAAAATTTTCCCGTCCCTATTACATTTGTTTGCTTTGCTCAAAATCCATAACCCAGGGAGGTAGGAATGAGATGGCCATATGTCCAAAACTGGAAATCATGTAGACAATAGGGAAGAAACAGAATATACAACTGATTCCAGCTGAGGGCTAGGACAGGCTTGCCCTCACTTTAGACTGAAGATTACAGAGTTCCCTCCAGGAGACACTGTTCAGTACACTTCAAAGATATAGCCATGTTAGTCTGTAGAATTAATATGTAGGGAGATCTTATAGCACCTCTGAGACTAACTGAAAGATAGAAAATGGCAGTGTGAGCTGAAATCTATGAAAGCTCACTCTGCCAATTTCTTTCTTTATGTTCACTACACTGTCAGTGATCATTGTATATCTCCTTAATATGCTAAATTTAATAATGTTACATGCACATGTGTGTGGAGATATGAAAAAATAAACTATACATTTGATAAAGCTGTGGCCTTGATTATTTAACAATAAAGGCCTCGGCAGACGACTAATAGGGTCGTCTCCGAGGCAGGGAAGAGGAGGTGCAGCCGCACGATCGGCACCCCTTCCTCCTCCCAAGGTTGCCCTCGGAGCTGCCGGCCCTCCGCACGGCCGGCACTCCGAGGGCAACCTCCCGCTGCAGCGTCCGTACACACTGCGGCGGACAAGTCAGGGAAAGTGCGCCCTATGCGTTTAAGGCGCACTTTCCCTGACTTCTGAAAGGAGCGATGATTTAGCGCTCCTTTCAGAGGCACCGACGGTGCGCTGCAGTGCGGCTGCCTCGCTCCGGCGGCGCACCGTCCCGCGGCGTCCCCGACGCCGTCATCTGCTTCCCCCCTAAGTCTCTCTCTCTCTTTCTCTCTCTCTCAACACAATAAACCTGCATCCAAAATCTGATACAGTCGTCCTGGAAAACTTAAAATTTCATCAAAATTTTCCCATTCCTATACAATTTGGCAAAACTAATTTTCTTTGGGCTTTATCTTGCCATTCTGTGACCTGTATGATTCTGTTTATAATTATCACAAAGTCCAAGATAGCAACATGATCTCATCAAACAAAACCAAGGAGTTCTCATTTGTTTATCAAATCAAATGGCAGCATAATCAAAATTAAGTGCACAATAAAGACAAAGAAGGAGAAAAGGTATTGACACAAAATAATGGGTGTATCTTCAATGTAGAAATAATGTAGTTTGACACCACTAAGTGTTGTACCACCATCCTATGTAAACCTGGGATTAGTGCATTTATAGAGTATTTAGACTTCTCCACCAAGGAGTGATGGTGCCTTACAAAGCTACAAATCCCAGGATTCAGTAGAATGGAGCCATGATAGTTAAAGTGGTATCAAACCACAATATTTCTATATTGTAGATGCACCCCAGGAAGATGCTAGTGCAAGAGCCAAAATGTATGCAGAAAACTGTCAGAAACATAGGATATGTTGCAATATTCTCAAAAATGTAGATAACACATGGTGAGCAACTTGAGTTCCACTTTAGGCCTTTGCAGACTGCCAGAAATAGTGCACTTTAAATTGAGGCACTGCCCTGGCTCAGTGCTAGGGAATCATGGGAATTGCATTTTTTTTCTGAGACATTGAGCCTTCTCTGTCAGAGAGCTCTGGTGCCACAATAAATTACAGTTCCCATGATTCCCTAGCACTGAACCAGGGCAGTGCCTCAATTTAATGTGCACTATTTCTGGCAGCCTGCAAAGGCCATTTATTAAAGAAGCCATTCTTTCTGGAAGAATGTCAAGGTGATGGTCCAAGGAACATTGCTAAAGGAATCCAAGAGAATCAAAGGATATCATAATTGACAAAAGCTATATATTTCCCATGCTTTCTGCAGTGATATCCATTGCTCCCAACAATGATATTGTAATGCTTCCCTTCTGTCCCTGAAATACATTTCCTACAGAAATAATGCACAATAAAATAGGAGGCATCACAGATGAATTCACCTACTTGATTCTAAGCAGTGCCTTTCTCAAAGGGTCAATCAGATCCTTGACAAAAAGCCTCTGGTACACAAAATAAGAAATTACCCATGTTTCTAACATTGAACAAAAAAAAAAAAAACCAATAAGGTTTGCACTCTGATACCATATCATTTCAGTGTGGAAGTGTTTCCTGTCTCTTTTCAAAAGAGTTCTTGAAGAGATAATATTGGATTGCAACACTGTCTGTATTGTATTGTATTAAATGGATTCAGCAAGGAGGTGCATGGCCAAGGGAGAATATGTTATCAGCAAAACTGTTAGCATTTACTGTGACAAGAGTGTCAGTTTACACAAAGCAAGTAAAGGTGGAACAACAGATATTTTTTTCATGTATTTATTATTGCAGCTTTGTCATACAATGTATTGTACAATGAGTGAATTATTAATATTAGCAGCTCTGATCAAGGCAGGGTGATGAATGTCAGAATCAGATTTTCATCCATACATCCTCTTTTAATTTGATAGATGCTGTATAAACAGTTACTGCCATCTATCTGGATTTGTACATGTGGCTAGTTCACTCTGAACAAGATGACTGGTATGATAAGTGCCATGTACCTACCAGAGGTCTGAAGTCTGCTGGAAGAGCCCTGCTCTGTACAATGCACTCTGGGAGAACATGGGAGACAATATTCTCTTCTGTGGTGTGCTGGCTGGAGAATACCCTCCCCTTGGAGTCATCATTGATGCCAATACTGGTGTCATTCTGGAATCATCTTAAAAAGAATGGCTTGTTACTAAAGCTTTTGGGGACTAATTGGTTTCATCCAAATCATTATTTTAAATTGTCATTTTAAAACCATAATTTAAAATTGCCTTGCGTGGTCTTGTTTCAACTTGTATAATTGTCTAAAATGCTTTTCATCTGTTTAATTTTTTAAAAATAAATTGGTTAAATTGATGTTATTGTGTGCTGCTGTAAGATCATATTTATTTGTTCTGTTTATTGAAATATAATACACATTATATCACAAGATTGAAGGATAAAATCAATTAAAGCACATGAACACGGCTCAAATCAGTAACAAATAAGACTAGTAATTAAAAGATATACATAACGATTTAGCATGTTATAACCCAAGTTAAAGGTGAAAACAATTTTAAAATAAGTACCAATACATTTTGTAGTAAATATGCTAGGCTTCAAACACAAACAGACACATTTTTCACACCAAACTGAAGACAATTTTGGCACCAATCAGGCCACATTAAGGATGCCACAGCTGAGAAGCCCTCTATCATGTCCTCCAAGACTTATGAAACACAGAGGAGCACTCTTCCCAGCAGAACTCAGGCCTTTACAGACTGCCAGAAATAATGCAGCTTGAGGCCACTTTAACTGTCCTGGCTTAGTGCTAGGGAATCATGGGAACTGTAGTTTTTTCTGAGACATTGAGTCTTCTCTGTCAGAGAGCTCTGGTGCCACAATAAGCTACAGTTCCCATGATTCCTTAGAACTGAACCAGGACAGTTAATGTGGCCTCAAGCTGCATTATTTCTGGCAATCTGTAAAGGCTCTCAGTTTCAAGCAGATTTATGTTTAGGGTGGTGCTTCCTCAAACACTGAGGCCCAAAACCATTTAAGTGTCACTGAGAGGACCTGGAAGCATATTGGAAAATATTGTAATTCCTTGAAGACTGGTGTTTCCTATGGTCTATATCAGGGATAGGCAACCTTTCCCTTTTAAGGGCCAAGGGACTTCAGCTCCCAGAATCCCAGAAGCTATTGGCCAACATGGTTGAGGCTTCTGGGAGCTGAAGTCCCTTCGCCCTTAAAGGGGAAAGGTTGCCTACCCCTGGTCTATATGGTATTCTGGTCAGTTCCAACTTCGAAGTCATCTTCAGAAGCAGCTTTAAGTACAGCACATTACAGAAGTATAAATGGAAGGTTACTAGTGTATGAATCACTGTAAGTAGATTTTCCCTCTCCTGTAAAGGCTGTTGTTAAAAGACCAGTTAAGGCTGACCCTAAGCACTCTGGGTCAGAGTTCACCTGGGTCTCTTAAGTGATAAATATGGCTCCAGGCATGCTACATACCTGCTCATTTGGGGAAGTGTAACCTCGTCAAGGACATGCTGTTTACTCAATTTCTGGGGTCTAAGAGCCACCAGTTCACAGAGATTCCATTTTACTGAGATTCAGCTTCAATTTATTCACTCTTCTCCAGCAGTCAGTTCCATCAACGAGGAGTACAGCTCTTATCAACATACTCCCAACCCCTAAACTCGTAATGATTTCATTAAGTGGGGTCATATAGATTTTATGATGGAGGATACTATTTGAATAGTCTTCTGTATTAAACATGGAATAAAACAACAACAACATCAACAATAACAACTATCCTGCAACAGGATGCTAGCATAGGAAGAAATTAGCTAGATTTCTAGTTTCCACTGGAGGAAACCTTGCAATGCCCAACAGTTTAATGGTCATGGGATTCAACAGGAATTCTCAGTGCCACTCACTGGAATTTGCCCTTGTTAGCTAAAGTGCATTTTTCTGAATTTTGCTGTGTGTGTGTGTGTGGCATTCCACATGACCCCAGATGTACCTTGCAGTTGACTGCAAGTGCCACCTGGGTGATAACAGGCAGGTTATACCAAGATCATTTGGAAGATCGACAGAAACCATCTCAAGGATAGGCAGGTAGTGTGGGAGTTGCAAATGGATCATTATCACCTCCACAATCAGAAAGAATGGGTGATAATTGCCTAGATGTCTCACCTGATAGGCAGCTAACAGCTTAATCCTTTTCCCATTCATTGAATATTGCCACTGAATATATCTATTGAATATTGCCAGACCGGATTACCTCACCCATACAATCTCACACCTTTGCCCTGCAACTTGTTTTAGCCTTTAAAATCCCCTGGATTCACCCCTCTCCAGTGTTGCTAGTTTAGAGATCATGGGGACACTGCACCACTGTAATCTCTACTCTAGTTATTGGCACTTCCATCCAAACCAACCCTCTCAGAATGGCTGTGTCCCACGCCACTTCACCCGATTGGATCCTGGAGAAAGCCTCATCTGTAGTAAATATCACCCATAGTTTTGCCTCAAGATCTTTTCCAACCTAACACCTGATTTCCTGAGCCTTGAATAAGCGAGTGTATGGGTGTGAGTTACCGTGTGATTGTCCCTTTAATAAAATAATAACTTAATTGGAGAATTAGATCCACCAGCCTCTTGTCTCACAGGGTCTTTGTAGCTGACCCCCTCTCAGTTTGAGCTAAATAATATTCTCCATACTAGACTTTTGGCTACACCCTGCAGATGGGTAGGAACCAACATAATGGAGTGTCTCTTATTCTTATCCCACAGAGCTGGTCCAGTATGATAACATGACTGATGGTTTCAGAAGCTGACTACTCAAGTTGTGTTTCCTGTCTTGAATCTGAATTCAGAATTTTTCTGTTTCCTTTCCAGAACTTTTTGCTGCATGAAACAGAGCAATCTGACATCTAATCAAATCAAGGTTCATGAAAGAGCAACTCTAACCTGAAATATTCTGGCATGTGAAACTGAAGCTAGCACAAGTATCTTTCTCCAGCTTTAGCAAAGCAAGTTGTCACCACTCAAAATTTCCACATGATGTAATCATATCACTCTACTTAATGGTAGTATCAGCCCTGATTCTGTACTCTCTCATTCTGCTGCTTTATTCCCAAGTAAAAATCCATAGGATATTTCCAGTATATTTTTCAACAAAAAGAGCCAATGTTGTCATGCAGGTACATTTTCCATATATCTAATAAGATTGAGAATGTGCCTGTTTTACATACCCCCCCCCATGCTTTAGGTGCCTGAACAAGAATGGTCAATACATAGGTTTTCTTTCCATTTCCTCCTATCTAGAGAGCGAGCATGGGAATGAATGTTGACATTAAGGAAAAGTATGACATGATTAGAGGTCTCATGTCATACTTTTGGAAATTATGCAGAAATAATTTCTATGTTTTCACTTTTAGCTGGTGAGTGAGCATGCTGATATAGTTATGCACACTTAACATAAATGCTCAAAGTTCTACCATGTTGGAAAATAACAGACATCTATTCTGCTGCGGCAGGAGGTCCTCCTCGGAGCGCTGGCCATGCTGAGGGCCGGCTGCTCCGAGGACGACCTCGGGAGGGGGTTGGGGCATCGAGCGTGCAGCTGCCCCTCCCCTTCCCTGCCCCCAAGACAGCCCAATTAGCCGTCTCCTTAGGGAGTAAGAAAAGTATGTAGTCTTTTTTATCTTCTAATGTGTCATGGGGACACATAAAAGGTACTTTAATAAAACATTTCAAAAACAATCAAATTCTTTTGTATTCTTACCTTCTCTATAAACATTTCAGGATGATGGTGCTGGTGATGATGACGAGCATCTCCAGTTGCTTTTTCTTCACATTAGGCACACAGAAGCATACTGCCCCTGAAGATGAATATTTTGTATAGCTATTTTGCCCATGAGTAACTGATAGAAAATGTGTACTATGCTTCCATTAATTTATTACCGTATTCCTGAATGTGAACATATTAACAGCAGCTAAGATCCAAGCAGCCCATACTGTGATAGTTTAGAAACTAACCAAGATTAACTGCAAAATAGGAAATAGCTTGGCAAATATCTGAGCTAATACAGATTATCTTTTTAAAATCAATAGCAACCTGGTAATAAGATTAAAGCCCAGGCAGTGAGCAGTAACTAACTATGAAGACCCTCTTTCTCTAAGGAACTCCAGCACTGGCTTTTTGTTCAGCCCCACCAGCTGTTATGTAGTTCAATGTAAATTATGAAGTCAATTCCAACTCACATTGTAATTGAGCTAA
Organism: Phrynosoma platyrhinos; assembly: GCA_020142125.1. NCBI lineage: Eukaryota > Metazoa > Chordata > Lepidosauria > Squamata > Phrynosomatidae > Phrynosoma > Phrynosoma platyrhinos. The sequence continues at coordinate 104,819,029 of CM034706.1, forward strand.
AGATGAATTTGAAAGCCTCTAATCAGAGTTTAGAAAAGTTCTGTTTTTGGACCAGATTTCCCAGAACCTCCCAGCCAGCATGAATTCTGGCTTCCAAACTCTGCTTCTAATGTTCATTTCTGTATAGAAGCAAACATCACGGAACCCACAAACCTTTTTTCTGGACCCTAGTCCAGCAAACTTTGTGAGCATCTCTAGAGAAGACAAATGTTTTGAGAGCCTCTTCCTATGGTTATATTTAGGAATTGTTTCTAATTACCATTGTTAGGTCATAACTGTGGGTCAGTAGGAAATGATCTCCTACGTTCTTTTAGTTAATTTCAAGATCTTTATTTGTTCCCCTGCATCAGCATTATTCACTTTTTAAAATTTATTTCAATGTATTCACTTTCTTCTGCCAAGTGAATATGATCCCCATTTTGCACAAACTAATCTCAGTATGCTGATGCATATTGATTGTGTCATTTGCATGAAGATGTGTGTGGCATGTTTTTCTGTGGAAAAGGAATACATAACAAATGAATGTATAAGATGGATCTTTTCTGTTATTTGACATCTAAGAGTATATCCACAATGAAGGGAGCTAAAATGAATCTCCCAAGTACAAACAGCATGGGTATAGGGAAAAAAAAAATAAGCAGAGCATGATGACAAAAATTTTAACCTAAAACCATACATTGATAATAAAGATTTAGAATTCTCATCCTGGTAAATATACTGAAACAAGTTGTGGCCATATTTTCTCCCTTACAGCATTTCTGCCTTCATCTATATCAGGTTTTTTTGGGGGGAGGAGGGGGCAGCCAACACAAGAGCCATATATTAATTCCAGTTATCTATTTTATAGCATCGTTCCAAATAAATAAATAAATAAATGCCTCTCTTTGGAAATAAGGAGACCCTTATTGCGGGATATTTTTCCAAGCAACCCCCACCCCCAAGACCCATACCTTACATGGAAGATGTTTCCAAGGCCTACCCAAAGTGGACATCTCCTTTATCTCCCCCTGGGCTACATGAACTAAATAGATGGTTGTAGAATTCTACAAATGGTGCCTGCTAGTGCTCACAATACTACTTTTGCTTTCTCATGCATTTGTCCCTCCCCTATCTGCCAAGTAATCTCCAATTTAAGACTGCACAAAATGTCAATTGTCCCATCATGTCCCCAGCTTCTGTATAGGTAAAAAAAAAAAAAAAAACCTGGGAAAAGGAAAGAAAATTCCTACCCAACCCATTTTCAAGCAACCAAAGCCTACACCTAACTAGGGGCAAGTAGGTGGGCCAGATGTTCAGAACAAAAGAGAACATGAAGGGGGTGGAGTGGGTTTGAAAGAAACCTCTGTCTCCACCTCTCACATCTGTATCATGGTGCATAGTGCCACAACACATTTACTGCCTGCTGTCCACCTTTCTTTCCAGGAACAGCAAAAACAGTTGCTCCCAGCATTCATTATTCTGGAGTTGAGAAATAACAGTGTTTTGAAGAAGTTAAAAATATTAGCTAACTGGCAAGAATTTATTTATGTTCATATGAGTAATTCAAATGTTGGTGGCACTGAATGCCATCACAAAATGAAATAATGGGATTATCAATTGCATCACAGGAACTATAAGATGAATGAGGATGTCCTCCTCTTCTACATGACAAATATAGCTCCAGACTTAGCAGAGAAGATACCACACCTTGTTCCAGTGCAATGATCCCTGACTAAAGACCCATTATTTCTTTTTTCTTTTTCTTTTTAAAAATAATTTTGTTGTCATAATTAAAGTAACAAAAATCATAGGTTTAGGCAAAGGGATTCCCCCCTCCCATTCCATTTGTTATTTTTAACAAGACAATATATAATAGAAGAAAGAAAATAATTGTATATATCAATACATGCTGGATATTGTTACCATTTTTTGTTTCAAGTATATAAAGATATATTTTCAATATCTTTACAATAAATGTAAAGGCCCATGATTTCTAAAGGGAAGAGTGGATTTCTGTGTGGAGTGGACAGCAGGGGGGGATTTCAGTCTGTGGGATTCAAAGCCATATCTGCCTTTGATATTAACCTCACATGGGAAGTTTTAGCCCAGCCTGGGAAATGGTCTAAATAAATAAATAAATGCTAGCATTGTGAGCAATAGGAAAGAAATGGTTAAAAGTGGAGGAGAACACTGGAAAACACTCTTCTTCTCCTGCATCTTAGGAGCTCAGTATGGCTTTTGGTATGCATCAGTGTTCTAACCTCAGAGCATGCCAATATAACTGTAAGTTAGTTTACAGAAAACAATCAGGGGTAGCTGTTGGAAATTGATGTTGATGAAGTGTTGTAAACAGTCCTTTAAA
>CM034706.1:104855472-104866806 GCA_020142125.1 Phrynosoma platyrhinos
AAAACCCCTGGATTTTAGCAGACCATGTGCTATCTTGGAAGTGCATGCAGAATCTCTGTTGGTTTGCACTCTGAGATAGCTCCTGCAACCCCCTCTCCTGCCGGTCATGCCCCTTCCACTGAACTCATCCTCATTCACAAACAGAAGTCTGGAGGAGTCTCTCAGGCATAAGTATATCCCTCTCTATCCTGGTTTCCCCCTCTGCTTCCACCGTTTCCGCTCCTTCCTGCTCATTTTTCTAGTGTGGGTGTGTGTACCATATGTGGTTGTTTGCTCATTGTGTTAATAAATATTTTAGACTTTAATTGGAGTTTGGTCAGTTTCAGTGTCATTCCTTGCCAGAATTCTTATACCTCTGGTATACATTTCAGATCTCCGAAGCGAAGTTGGGCACTTCACTTGCATAATTGAGCTAATTATAATTTCCCCCCAAATTAGACTTGTTTCTCAACACGTGGTGCTCCTGGAATGAGGTATGGACACAGCTTCCCTTTTACCTCATCAATCTGCCTGCTACTCTCTGCAGTCCTTCATCATGCTATATCACTTTAGTGGTATCTTGGCCTGTATCACCTGCAGCTTGCTTAAAGGGAAACCTTCATTTCTCACTCTAGCTGCATCCAAAGGGCTGGGGGTCAGATAGAAAGCATCAGCAGTGAAAACTGTATTATCTGCAGGCTCATGTGGAAACCAGTACATCTCATTGCTCTCGCTTGAAGGGGACACAGCCAGGACGTATTATGTATTGACAAAGTGGTGCAGGCTGAGGGGTCATGGCTTCCTTTGAGCTGGCATGGCCAGGAGACTCACATTCCTGATTCACAGATATGGAAACTTTTGTTTATTGTTATTTTATTTATTCATTTACATTATACTACTCTGTTTTTATCATCTTCTTTTCCAGTGTTACAGCTTCTTCTTTCACAGATTTCTACAGCCTTCTGAATAATGCCCTGTGATTTACACAGACCTTCAACTTACTAGTTTATTGTGCAGTCATCCATTCTGGCTACCAGTCACTGAGAACATCAGCAAGGGACAGTATCACATTCCCTTGCTGATGTTCTCAGTAACTGGTAGCCAGAATGGTCTTCCTTATGGACTTTCCATCTCAAGACAAGGTGAAAGACAAGATAGTACTACTCCCAAATTCCACATACAGGAGATGGTTGGACTGCCAGTTGAATATGGGTTGCAGAAATAGCATTCTCCATCACACCTCAAGAGAGGAGATCTTTTTTTAGGAGAATAGGACAGGCTAGAGACAGTGGATTGCTAATGTCATTGCCTTATTCTGATTAATAGTACAAAAGTCCTTATGTCATGAATATCTGATTAACTGTCATAGCCGGGGGGGTATTTTAGACTAAATAATCCTTGTTTTACTTCAGCATGACTCTTAAAGTGATACACATCTGCTTCTCAGGGCCTTTGCAGACTGCTAGAAATAGTGCAAATTGAGTCCACTTTAAGGGTTAGGGTTAGGAATCATGGGAACTGTATTTTATTGTGGAACCAGAGCTCTCTGACAGAGAAGGCTCAATGTCTCAGGAAAAAAAAAACAAAAAACAATTCTCATGATTCCCTAGCACTAACCCTAATTCTTAAAGTGGACTCAATTTGCACTATTTCTGGCAGTCTACAAAGGCCAATGTTGGGACAAGGACCTTTTGAGACATATATAGGATCCACAAGAAGGGTAGCTCATGTCTTCCTTTATTGTATTGTGATGGGAAAATAATATATATTTTCTTACAAGTGCATTGATAGTTTCAATTTCAACCCCAAATCACATTTTGTGATGAGTTAAGTATCCTTGAAAATGGCAATTAAATGAAAACATTTAGAATTGCTTCAGCTAACACAACCGTTGCACTTTAGATTGAACCATCAGAGATGAAAATGGACACTCCTTTTTTTTCTTTTTCAGCACATTCAAAATTCGCTATTATCTGTGCATTGCAAAAAGGAAAACGATGATTTCATCATAAAAAAACCTTCAAGTTAAACATTAGTGAAGCTCTAATGAAGATAAAACAACCTCTCTAATTTTCTAATGGACACATTTTTCTAATCAGAGCTCACTTTATGTATCTTTAATAATGATTTATTTTAGAAAACTCCCAATGATGACATCACTCGCTCTGCTCACCTCAAGATAAAGCTGCTTGAATTGCATAAAGAAGAACATGAGTACATACAGGCTCAGCTCAATTACTGTAAACTATCTCCTGCACATGTAAAAACTAATTATAAGGCAGCATGAGTAGCTAGATGTGATTATAAATAATACCAATGCCTCATGTATTCCCAGCATGATTCATTTTAAACACTTAAGCTATGAATAACTGAAGAAGGTTCTTTATAATACCCTGTAGAAATGTAAAAATTGTTTGTAGAATTGCTTGCTTGACTGAGAGCATGCACACATGCACACACGCGTACATGCACACACGCGTGCACACACACACACACACACACACATATGTAAATATATCTGACATCTAAATCATATTATTCTTCAAATCAAAGGTGCTGTCTTTTCCCTTTATAAGGAGTGAAGATCAATTTCCTACTCAGGATAAAATTATGTATGAGCCAGTCAAGCAGCTTTGTAATTGGTTCAATTTTTTTCTGAGCTATTCCAACAAATTGTCAGGAAAGCTCAAGATGTGTGCATGTGGGGGGGATGTGCACACACACACATGTGTATATTAAATCAGATCAGTAAATGTGTATACATTACAAAGGGTGCACCAACATTGTAGAAGTAAAGCAGTTTTATACCCACTGTTAAGTACTGTTGCACAATCTTGTAAAATCTTGAGATTTGTAGTATTATGGTCTTTAGCCTTCTCAGAAAGCAAACCAGTGCATCACAAAACTACATGTCCTAGGATTATGTAGGATTGAGCCATTGAGTCTTCTAGCAATGCCAGTTGTTTTTGCTAGTGTTTCCCAATTGTTGACTCATAAAATTACTAGCAAAGAGAAAAGACCACTCATTTACACATAAAAAGGGGACATGCTCATGCTTCATTTGTATGTAGAGATATATGGTTAGAAAGAATCAACCTAATTTAAACAGAAATGCAATACATTTAGGGGATGCAGACCAGGGTGTTTGGAGCGCCCTGGTCCGGAGCGCCGCGGGGCTATGGCAGCCTCACCACGGCGCCTCCCCGGTGACCCTGAAAGGAGCGCCAAAAAGGCACTCCTTTCATAAGTCGCAAAAAGAGCGCCCTAAAAGCGGTGGGCGCCCTTTTTGCGACTTATCCTCCACAGCGCGTCCGGACGCTGTGGAGGGAGGTCGCCCTGAACGCGTCCGGCGTGCTGTGACCCGGAAGCGTTCAGGGCGACCTCAGGAAGAGGAAGGGCCACCGCGCGTGCGGTGGCCCCTCCTCTTCCTGGCCTCGGAGACGGCTCAATTGAGTCGTCTGCCGAGGCAGATTGTCTGTGTATCTGTTCTGTCTGCTGTAAAACTGCTAACTGGAATATTTCAATGCCCTTCCTAAGTTTCTTCTCCTTTCTCAAGAAGAAATACCCAAAATTTCTCAAGAAGAAATATTTAAAATGGATTTTGACTGAAAAGCTCTTCAAAAAGAAGACTGTTCCATACTTTCTACATTTCACAGATGAAAACTGACACATGTGCAGCCAAGCAACATCAATGTTTGCTGAAGCTGGCAGAGGTATTAATGAAGAAGACTAAGCAAGTTAGGAGAAGCTGTGGCAGTTTGCTTTTACATGAGCGTACTGGGAAAGAGGCTATTCTAGCCCCCCCTCCTCTCTGGCATAAATGGACTGTGCCATTCACCCACATCCCTTTAAAACCCTGGAGCTCAGTGGAAGAGAAGACATGGCAGGGGTAAGGCTCAGTGGGAGAAGAAAGGAGAGCCCTCAGTTTTTGTTTGTTTGTTTGTTTTAAAAAACTGTTTTGAAAATTTCATTTAAGAACATCACATCTTACCAAATTTTTCACTTTAATCACAGGAAACTGCATGAATACATATAAATTTAGGCTATGCTTATTATATTGTAATTTAAAGATACAGTTTTAAGGGGTTGAGCCTGTGCTATCCTGTCCCTGGTTCTCACCTGGATTAGTCCCTGGGTTGGCATGGAAATGGTTGGGTATTCACATTGCACCAACCCAGGGCTGATCCTTACCTTTATAGTGGATGAATAATCTGAGAAGTCCTCCAGTCACCTCATCTGATGTGGAAATGGGATACCTGGCTGCACCCACATGACCAGGCAACCTGTTTTCACAACAGACAAGGTGATTGGGGGGCTTCTCAGATAGATCACCTGCCAGAAAGGTAAGGTGCATGGAGGGAGGGCTGTCTAAACAGAACAGCAGAATTTCATAGAAACTCAGCAGAAACCCATGGCTATTTTACCCCAGGGTCAATCAGGATCCTCCAGATATGTATCTGCATAGGCAGGATTGGGTCTGATCCTGTCATATGTCTTTTGGCTTGCATCATCTAAACTAAACAATGAGAGGCCAGGGTGAAGCTGTCTATTTGGTTCATGTGGAAAATTCCTATATTAAATATGAACTCCCTAACCTCTGTCCATACTCTCAGCTCCCAATGTCTTTCTTATCAATTTCTTTTGTTGCAAAGCAAAGCAAAGCAAAGCAAAGCAAAGCAAAGCAAAGCAAAGCAAAGCAAAGCAAAGCAAAGCAAAGCAAAGCAAAGCAAAGCAAAGCAAAGCAAAGCAAAGCAAAGCAAAGCAAAGCAAAGCAAAGCAAAGCAAAGCAAAGCAAAGCAAAGCAAAGCAAAGCAAAGCAAAGCAAAGCAAAGCAAAGCAGCTTCATTTATATACCGCTTCATATCGTGCTATGGGATGTCTAAGTGGTTTACAACTGTAAGCCCATTGCCCCCTAACAGTTGGGTACTCATTTTAGTGACCTCAGAAGGATGCAGGCCTGAGTCTAGTATTGAACTGGCTAGTATTGAACTCGCAACCTTGTGGTCTATGAGTGAGTGGCTGCAGTAAAGGCATTTAACCACTGTGCCACTGTGCCTTAACTAACCCTTTTACAGGCAAGACTATAGCTTCCTTCCATAGGAGTTTATCACACAGGATGTATCCCATGCAGAAACTGGATTTAAACTGAAGCAATCCACAAACGTGGGTAGTTTTTCAGATGAGGTTTGGGGTTAACCCAAACAGAAAGTAGGAAAAACCCACAAAAGTGAGTTGTTTTTCAGATGATATTAGCATTAATGAGAATTAATGTGATATTAACCTGAACAGAAACTAGACAAAACCTGCTCCTTTTTACTTTCAGAAAATCCCCAAAGTAAAAAGAGGCAGGTTTTGTTTACTTTCTGTTTGGGTTAATGTCACATTAACCACTGTGTGTGAAAAACTACCCGCTTTGGTGGGTTTTTTTTTTCCAGTTTTGGAATCCCAAAACTGGAATCCCATTTCTGCATAGGATTTTTGCAGTTTGCCCCATGTGATAAACTCCATAGCCTCCCCTCATTCACAGCATTGCAATGTCTGTGACTGACTGACACTTACAGGCTTTTCCAGCTTCACAACTGGAGATGCAAGTACTACTTTTTTGTTTTGTTTTTTAATAACAACATAACTAGATCTTCGTTCAGATTGTCTTGAGAGAGCAAGAAATGGGGGATTGAACTTCAAGGCTGCCAGACTCTTCAGGGTCCATAATCAAGACAACAGGCATGCTATATTTCAATAGAAATTCAGCTGTTATAAACACACACATAAAAGTACCACTCATAAACTTAAATATTTTTAGGCTACAATCCCATTATATATGGATACTGGATAAGTGTTTCACTCTGCTCAGTGGAATAGGAGTCCCTAGAAACTGGGATTGCAGTCAGGAAATCAGAAGAAGATTAAGAATGGGGAGGGTGGCTATGAAAGAGTTAGAAAAGACTCTAAGAATTAGAAAAGACTCTAAAATGCAAAGATTTACAACTTAGCACAAAAGTTAGCAGCATACATGCCATTGTATTCCCTATTACCATGTATGGATGTGACAGCTGGACAGTTAAGAAAGATGATAAGAAGAAAATCAACTCCTTTGAGATGTGGTGCTGGAGAAGAATGCTGAGTATCCCATGGACAGCCAAAAGTTCAAACAACTGGGTCCTAGAACAGGTCAAACTGGAAACTTCCCTGGAAGCCAAAATGACCGAACTGAGACTGTCATACTTTGGACACATCATGAGAAGGAAGGATTCATTGGAAAAGACAAATAATGCTAGGAAAAGTGGAGAGAAGTAGGAAGAGAGGAAGGCCACATGCCAGATGGATAGACTCTGTTAAGGCGAATATGGTGTTGCAGGAATTAAGCAGAGTTGAGATCAACTCAAGGGCAGTTAACAACAACAAATCAAGGAAATATTTGATTCCTTGTCATGGGGTTTATCTTCCTGCTTTTTATGTACACTTTTCCATTACACAGTTATAACCCATAGATTTCATTTGAACTGTCATGGCTCATGAAAAATCATGAGATTTTTCAAATTCTCTGTCAGGTCTTTCTACACCTTAGTAAGCAACAGATCTAAAGATCCCATAGGAAGGAATTATAAGAGTTAGAGTAGTATCAAACTGTTATGATTGTGTGGTATGAAAGACATAGTCAATTCTACAACCAAACTGCAGAAAATGTTTGGAACTCAATTATGTGTTTCTTCTTAGTAAAATGCTCCAAGATTGGACAGTTTCATCCTCATCTTGTTCTTAGCTTTATGTTTTAAGGCTTGACTTTAATTAAGATGGCAAATATGAGTCTGAGTTTTTTTCTTTTTTTCTGAATTTTCATCACATACTACCTGGACATTCTAAAATTTTCTTAAGAAAATTTTGCAAAATATATAAGGTTTTCAGAAAAATGAAAAAGAAAAAGAGAGAAAGATAAGCCAGAATGGTAATGAAGTGAATGCTATGCTGTTTTCAAGTTTCCACAACGTGAATCAAATGTGAAGGAGAAACATGAGCATGAGATAGAATCCAGGTGAACAGTAGCAAAAATAAATAATAGTTGGGTGCCTTCCTTACCAATTTCTCTAGTTTGAAAAGATGCTCAACAAAAGCGATGTCACTGATATAGCTGGATTTCAGCAAGTAACTGGTATTTCATTATCTGTCTCATAGTGAGACAGATAGTCTTTGATGGCTGCATGAGAAAAATACAGGGGGAAAAGGAAACTGAGGATACCCATTTTTATCTTCTTGCTTTAATGTTCGGGGGGGGGGAAACCACAATCTAATGAGAGATTAAACACCATGTATTACAGGTCAGCCACCCTACAATCCTCTAGACTCATTTTGGTCAGAAGAATAAAAAAGCAAGGTATAATTATCAACACTCTATGGCACCAACTTTTTTTCCCCTTTGCTTGTTCCTTTCTCCTTTATTGACCTGTAAAGTGGCAGAAAGATACACACATGTGCTTTATGACTACCTTTCTCTAGTTCTGTAGTGACACAAAAGAAAGATGGAACTTTTTTCAGTTATTTGTTATTTTTTTTAGTTATCCTTCTACTACCATCCATTCCATTTTTGTCTTACCAGAGAGCTCCTCTTTTTAATTGGTGCTTCCACATTTCTCTTGAAAGTGCATGCAGTACTTCAATGGTAGCTGAAATATGCCCATAGATACTGTCAATGCAAGTTGTCATGTTAATCTGTAACAAAAACCCAATTACTATCACATACATTCTTTCATGTTTATTCTTACTCCTCCTAAGTCTATGTGAACAAATATTTATTAAGTTCAGTACTTATTAGACAATGACCAAGATGAGAGGAAGGAGCTGGTAAAGGGGATACATACATGTCCATCTTCTCTAGAGGTTGTTTAGTTAACAGCTGTCATTCATTTACATAAAACCAGTACATTATGCTAGGCCCTTTCCTCTTGGGCAATCAGTCTTCCAAGGCTTGCCAAAACAGAAAAGTTTGTATGTGCTTTATGTTCCTATGGGATGATAGCAAGGAGGGTGCCAGTCTAATCTCTCTTTGTAAGGAGTTCCATAGCTTAGGAGCAGCCACTAAAAGGGCCCTCTCCCATGTTCCCACCATATATATCAGTGAAGGTGGAGGAACAGAGAGAAATGCTTACACAGAAGATCTCAACATATGGGCAGGTTAGTATGGCAGAATATCTTCCTTCAAATAGCCTGGGCCTGAACCATATAGGGCTTCATATCCTATTGAATTAAGAAAGCCATTATCCTGACTTCAGCTCCAACATTATGCGCTGGTCATGGACAACAATTAATGTCAGCATTTCTCTCAGACTTTGCAATAAAAATTCACCTTTGAGATTTAGACTTTCAAAAGGATTTATTGTATTACAATGCTTTGAATATATTGCTGAGGGTCTGTTGAAGCTAAGAAATGTCTTTAGCCAATCAGGACATGTTCAGCAGCTGCTTCAGAAAATGAAATCCTTGTAATGAGAAAAATGCAGTTTAAATTGGGCCTTTTAAAGGGCATTGTGAAGGTTAGAAAGTGAGGGATTTTGAAGACACTGTGAGAGCTGTTGAAATTGCAGGAACCATTTGTTATAAATTTTGTTTTGCTAAGAGAAAATCTTAGTAACCTTCTTAACTTTGCATGTTGCTATGGTTAGTAAGCGAAGGTGGACAGAAGAGGAATTTATGTAATTCTTAATAGTATCATTTACAGGTGGTTAATTTTCAAAGAAATAATAAATTTCGGTATGTAGTAAAATTTACAAAGATTAAATGTTCTTTTTCTTGGCCAATTTTGTTTTGCCTCTGTGAAGCAATGCCTCCATGTTGCTTTTCTTCTCATATCTTATACCTTGGTGACTTCATACTACTACTTCTAAAAATAATAATTGTGTGTGGGCATGCACACATGTGCATGCCCATACACATGTTACCACAGACTTGGACCCCCCATCACTCCTCTTATATTTGATATCAACAATATTAAAAAGGGACTCTGAAGGAGTGTCTTGTGGGTGACTTGGGATTGTCCCCATAGCAGGACATCTGGCCCAGACCAGATGACTCCAGCTACAATGTAAAAGAAAGCATCCACCACAATATATCAACCAAAGACATCAGTACAATCCCTTTGATCTATAGAGGGAGATGATGGGATTTTTGCATCAGAAAATGGAGGTGCTTGTAAAGACAAGGATATCTCTTGCTAAGGTGTGAGTTTGCTCTTTGTCTTAGGAAGTAACACCTATCTGTGAAGATTTACAACTCTCAGCTTTTGGTCTCAGAACATTTGCTACAACCATCAATCTTTCATCCAAACAATCATAGACACATCTACTGAAATTCCCATCTCATATTTTTTACTGAAAAATAATCCTTTCAAGTCCTTGATTTCTGCCCTCAAGGCACATCTCATAGTATAAATATGACTCTTTGGACCACAATTCATTGGTCTAGTTTGAAAGCAAGTATACATGCTGCCAGTTTTCATCTAGATTCCTCAATAGCTAGCTGTTCACCAAATTTCCAGGTAGCTATTGACGCCATTCTATTTCTGTTCCTTCGACTGGAAGCAAACTTCATCATTTGTAAGTACTGCCATTAGCAAAGCCTCAATCTATTCACCTCTCCCACTTTGGTTTCGTCACTCTTGTGTGGGTGCATGAGTGTATGTGCTTTTGTATATATGTTGTTCGTTCCCCTAATAAAGTTACACCATTAATTTTGAATTGCCTCTGGAATTTTGTGTAATTTCTCAGCAATAAACATTGGGGTAAAGGTCTCCAAGACCGTACATTGCCCTAGTCAAACTATATCTGAGCTACTATTAAATTCCCTTAAAATATATTAATTTGTGGATGCCTTCAAATACCCTCAGCATTTTGGATAACACACATGCATACATGGGTGCAAGTTCCTACATGCACATGAATGTTTATTTGAGAAATTTCACACATAGGGTCAACTAAAACCTGGTGAAATAGCACTGTATTGTTTCCATGGAGATATGTCATATGCTGAACGTCAAAGGGGGCATTTCCTCTCAAAATAAAGACATTAAGTGATTTGCCACTCCTAAACAGGCTTTGTGTCATATAGAGGTTCTGACCAATAACTGTCAATTTATCCTCTCTACTATACACAAAAGCTATGGTTCCCAAACTTTGGTCTTCTATATGTTTTTGACTTCAACTCCCAGAAGCCCCAGGCACCTTGACCAACAGTCAGGAATTTTGGGAGCTGAAGTGAAAAACTCTAGAAGACCAAAGTCTGGGGATCACTGCATAGAGAACAGGGATATAATTCTTCTCTAATTCTCCAAGGAAGCAACAAGTAATTTTAGTGATTCTCTTCCATCTGTGAGAAAGTGTTTAAACATCAGCTTCAAAGCCTATTCACAGTTCAGGGCTTATTCAATGCAAAATTTGCATGTGGTTATTTTGCAAAGAAAAGAGATTTTTGCACTGCGAATAGCACTTTCTGTTGTTGATCAGAAAAAAGTTGTTTCTTGGCAGAAATGTTATTTTCTATGCAAATCAACCATATATGTATTTTGTGTTTTCTCTGGAACAAACAGCTTTTATAGAGTAGAAAATGCTGTTTGATGTGCAAAACATGCAGGCATGCACAAAATTTGGACATAATAAGTCCTGAATTGTGAAGATTCTTATCTGTCCAGTGTCCTCCTCAATAGGGTTTCTTGATGTGTGAAAAAAATATGTTTTCTTCAATTTTTATTTTTTAAAAAATGAATAGTATTTTCTTCCCTGTGAGAAAAGGTCAGGACAAATACTTGGAAGTAACTCAGAAAAAGGTATAAAAGATATAAAACTGAAAACCAAAGTTAAGATCATCCAAGCCATTGTATTCTCTTTCACCACTTTCACTCTAGTCAGACCACTGTTAACCCATGCAGCAGGCCATGCCTCTGCAGCCCACTGGCCATTCCAATAAACACCAAAGCCATGGGCACCAGCAGCATCAGAATGCACCTGAAAGTCTGCCCTAAGCAGCATTTCAGATCTCCAAAATGATATGCCATTGAAATGCTCCAAAAAGGAGTCCCAAACATTCAAATCCTCAACAAATGCCCCTTGTGATTCTAATGTGGTGATGCTGGGCCACTATTCCTGCAGTAGCCCTATACAGTCTCACACAAAACACTCATCCTGGAACTACAACCCTACAGGCAAAATTCAAAAGACCTATAACTGATTGAAATTCATGAAGGGTAGCTTTTTGTTTCCCTAACATGATCCCAAGTTGCTGCTTCATAGCCACTAGTTTTTCATTAGGCAAACAAAAAACTCCAGCTATGGTGTCAATCTCGATACCCAGAAAGGTAAGTCGAGTATG
>CM034706.1:104870983-104882247 GCA_020142125.1 Phrynosoma platyrhinos
CGTTTGGATTCTGTCTGGATTGGGCCCCGTGTGATAAGGTCCATAGTGGTGAGGATTGGATCCAGCTAGGCTAATCCTCTTCATCATCCAGTGAAACAAGCTGAGTGTGAAGTCCAGAGCCGGCAGCATTTTTTCCCTCTGTGGCAGCCATAAGACTATTAATCCTAAAATAGTGATTTACAATTTGGGATCTCAGCTCCCAGAAAGCCCAACCAAGTTGACCAATGGACAGGTGTTCTGAAATTTGGAATCCAGATACTTCTGGAGATCAATGTTTTGATCAGTGATCCAAAATTACTTAGCCAAGATACAGGGGAAAGGGCTGAGAGACACCAGAGGGATGTCAGTAAAACAATGGACAACTATGAGGTAACCATGAGCTCTTTCCAGGGATTTTTTGGGAATGCACAGAAAAAACAGAGCCTGGTATACTGATAGGTCTGACAATTCTGCAGAAACTTCACAATGTGGCAGCCCTGTTAGACTGAATTCCTGTTGATTATTCCTAACTAGAGTGGGAATATTAAATCAATTGTTGAATAATGAGTCAACGCAAAAGTAAATCCTATTGATTTAACAGGTCTTCTCCTGTCAGGAATAAAATAGGATAATAATAATAATAATAATAATAATAATAATAATAATAATAATAATAATAATAATAATAATATAATAATAATAATAATAATAATAATAATAATAATAATAATAATAATAATAATTTTTATTTCTTACTCACCTCTCCTGTGAGTAATCCTTACATAAAATACACATATTAAAAAGTCATCTCTACACAACACTTATATTAAAATACATAAAGCAATGATTAAATATAAAATTCATGTTTAAAATTCATGATTAAAACACCCTGGGGGGACTGCCAAAACAGATGTTTTATATTTTGACAGCTGGTCTAGCTGTTGGATCTCTTCCTGCTGGTCATTCCACAGTCTTGGGGAAGCTGATGAAAAGGTCCTCTGGGTGATGGTTGCCAGTCAAGTTTTTGCAAACTGTAGCAGCTGCCCCCCCCCCCCCCCCCCCAAGGACCAGTCTGTCCTTGGTTTTCAGACTCAGGTACACACACTCAGTGTGATTCAGCTTCCTAACAGGTAATCTGGTCAGGTTAAGATGGTCTTTATAGACCACAGCTACTCCACTCACCCCCACCCACCTTCTCTCACCTGCTCACTGACCCAGTACCTGGCTGGGAGGCCTTGGGCCCAGGTTAGAGCACTATCGTCTCCCAGCCAAGTTTCAGTGAGGCATGCCAGGTCAGTTCCCTCATCTTTTAGGAGATCATAGATTATATGAGTCTTATTTTTCACTGACCTGGAATTACTTAAGAGCAAGATGAGGTTTTGTGGGTGGTCTGGCTCATGCTCCAAGATCCACAGGCTGGCAGGGTGACTGGAAGATGAGATAGGTATTAAAAAAGCTTTCTCTCCTTCTTCTACACT
Source organism: Phrynosoma platyrhinos (assembly GCA_020142125.1). NCBI lineage: Eukaryota > Metazoa > Chordata > Lepidosauria > Squamata > Phrynosomatidae > Phrynosoma > Phrynosoma platyrhinos. The sequence goes on from CM034706.1 coordinate 104,872,441, forward strand.
TCCTCTTTTACCCTGTCCTCACAATATCTCCCTCTGACCTGTTTGACTTGTATTGCTACCCCAGGTTTTAAATATAATGAATTAAAAACAAACAATAAAAATACAACATATATTAAAATAGAAGAAGTCATCTCAGATTGTTTGGCCTCTTCCTCCACAGCAAACTTGAGTTATCCCAAAGCCTGTTGGACTCAGCTTTACATTGCTCCCTCCTTGGAGACTGCTGAGTCACACCCAGATGGAATGGGCCTGATGCTGCAATCTACTCACAAGGCCAATCAGCCAGATATAGTGCACATTAAATTGAGGCACTGCCCTGGCTCAGTGCTAGGGAATCATGGGAACTGTAATTTATTGTAGCACCAGAGCTCTCTGACAGAGAAGGTTCAATGCCTCAGAAAAAAATACAATTCCCATGATTCCCTAGCACTGAGCCAGGGCAGTGCCTCAATTTAATGTGCACTATTTCTGGAAGTCTGCTTAGGCCCAACATCAGCAAAAAAGCTGAATGGAGCTGCTCTCTTCTCCACAGCAAACTTTAGGCCTTTAACTGATAATGAGAGTGTGATAGAAGCAGGTTTTGAAGGCATCTGTTTTCCCATGAAATTTTTATTTTAAGGCTAGACCTACTCTTACCCTAACCCCTGTAATCCCAGACAAGCACTAAGAAAAAGAGGCATTACTGGATGTCAGATATTGCACCACACGTGGGAGTCTGAATAGGCCTGGTAGTTGACAATAAGTTTTTCTGGCCCATGCTAATCATGACATATTTAGCAAAGAAGAAGAATATAAGCATATTACTTTTGCTGCCCCACACATTTACTATTGAACAAAGGAGATAATTCTAGCAGGGGCATTTAATATGTATTTAGAGATGGATAAGTGAGCACTCATCCTTCTCCCCCACAAACAAAGGGAAGCTCTTGAGCTTGAGAAATATCCCTCAGAAACTCTTTAATGCCTAAGAGATTTCAAATCTATCTGTTTCCTGTCTGCACTCTGTTTCCATTTTGTAAACATGAAGGGAGGAAAACACTCTGAAGTAATACAGTATATTGTCAGATGTGGCACATTTCAACAGCCATGCTTTTTGAGAGAAAAGACAAGTAAATAACACCTAATATCCCATTAGTTTGTTTAATTTGTTTCCGCTATCTTGAAACAGACTATTACTGTGTTTATATATCTAACCATAACGCTTCTTGATCACATGACAATCTCAGATGGGCTGAAAAATTGTGTGAGTGTGTCCTGGGGGGGGGGGGTTAGAAGGATCTTCAAAGCAATGTGCATATCTTCCAGAAAGTTAAAAAAATACAGCTGTGTGCAGAAGTGGCAGTTTGAAACTATCCATACAATTTTCAAAGCAATGAATACTGAAGCCACAACTATGCAAAGTTGAGAGGCATATGACAGAGCTGCCATGTAGGCTAGTGATTTCATAAAGCAGATAGCATCATGATAGGATGTGGACTAGGAAGATGCAGGTTTAAGCTCTTTCTAAGTTGTTAAACTCACTGGGAAGCTTTGGTCATCCCTCCCCCTTTGTTTGGCTGTCACACAAGCCAAATTTTTAAGGAATTTTGACTTGTGCAATAAGCTGTTCTTTATGGGAGTTATCCAAAGTGCTGACTTCTATCCACAAAACTAAGGGTGCATTCTACATTATAGAAATAATGCAGTTTGAAACCACGTTAACTGTGGTGACACCACTTTAAGTCCAACCTACAGAATTCTTAGATTTGTAGTTTTGTGAGGCACCAGCATTCTTTGGCAGAGAGGGTTAGAGACCACATAAAACTACTGACCCCAAGATTTCATAGGATGAAGCTACAACACTTAAAATGGGGTCAAACTACATTATTTTCACAATGTAGATGCACCTTTAATTCAGCACTTTGGCTATCTCTTTTAAAACTGGGAGTAGCTCCTGTAAACCCCAACATGGTTTCACACTCCCAAAGCAATGGAGGCATTGACTGTCTCTGTTCAAAAGTGACCAGAATTGTTAAGTTTACTTGCTTAAAAATGCCACTAGCTGTTGGCCTGTTCTAAAAACCATACTCCACCTATATATCCATGCTGTCACCCCAACAGCCACAACAAAGCACAAATCAACACTTAGAACATATGATATTTCTCCTCCAATATTTAATGGGGCTACAGCTGTATACTGGTATGCCACAATTAATGAAATAGATGTGTTCCTGAATATTTTTTTTAAATAGAAAATTCAATGTGAGTGGCAGAAATTCAATGGAAAGAATAGGAATATAGGTTCCTACATGCCACACAAAAGAAGAGGATTTCAACATGTTTCAGCAATTTTGCCATTCCAAACTAACTAGCCTCTAGATGAAATAATTCATAATAAAGAGATAATAAAAAAGACTAGAGAGACTATAACTCATTTCTTCAATGAAAACAAGATTGAGGATACTAAAATGACAATTATCTGGGAAGCAGGTAAAACAGTGTTCAGAGGATTTGTTATTAATCAGGAAGCATATTTAGTAAAAAGAAAGAAACAATTGGAAAGTAAATTACAAGATCAGATAGATTTTAAAGAAAAAGAACTAGAATCAAATCTAGGAGACACAAAAATTCTTGATGAAATTAGAATATTGAAAAAGCAAGAGGCCAGGAGAAACACACTAGAAATAGGTAAGAAATCAAAAGCTATTAAACAAAAACAATTTGAATTTGCGGATAAGACAGGAAAATGGTTGATGACTAAACTAAGGAGAAAGAAAAAAAATATTAATAACTGAAATTTATAAAGAAGGAATTAGATTAACTCAACAAAATGATATAAAAGAATATTTTTATATTTTTTTCCAAATTTATATCAAAGGAAATCAGTAGATTCAGAAGAAATTAGAAACTATTTGGCCAATCAAGATTTCCAAACTCCAACCCAAAATCAATTAGATGAATTAAACAAACCCATCACAGTCACAGAAGTAAAGGATGCAATAAAGAAATGTAAAGATGGAAAAGCACCAGGACCAGATGGGTTCACCACTGCTTTTTATAAAATATTTATAGAAGAATAGAAGTCAACCACTCCAGAAAACAATGAATTCCATACTTGAAGAAGGGATGCCAAGATCTTGGCAAGAGGCAGAAATTGTAGTTATCCCAAAAGAAGGCAAATCAAGTCAATATCATTGTTAAATATCGATTACAAAATCTTTTCCAATATATTGGCTGACAGGTTCAAAAAAATTTATCAAATTGGATAGACAACAATCAGAGAGCCTTTTTACCTAGGAGACAAATGAGAGATAAACTTAGAGTTGCACTTAATATATTGGATTATTATAAAAAACATAATGACAAGAGTCTAGGAATGTTATTTGTAGATCTTGAGAAAGCTTTACCAAGCATGGTAAATTGGCAGACACTATTTGAAATTATTAACAAAATGGAATTAGGCTCCATATTTTCAAGACAGATAATGGAAATCTATAAAAATCAGAGAGCAAGAGTAATAATAACTGGTAAAAGATCCAACTATATTAATATTGAGAGAGGGACAAGACAAGGTTGCCCCCTCTCACCATTACTATTCCTAGTAGTAACAGAGAGGTTAATAAAAGAAATTTCTAAACATGAATTAATATAAAGGACAAAAATTAAAAACTATAAATACAAGGTAAGAGCCTTTGCTGATGATCTAGTTATATTTTTAGAAAACCCTGATTCTTGTGCGAACTATTTAATTGAAATCTTAGAAAATTTTGGGAAAATTTACAGGATGTAAATTAAATAAATAAAATCTTCAATTATCACAAAAAAATTGACAAGAGAAAAAGAATTGGAATTAGAGAAGAAAATAGGAATACAAATTAAGGAAAGAACAAAATATCTTGGCATAAGAATTACAAAACAACTAGTTGATTTATTTAAAGAAAATTATACAAAGAAATGGAAGGAAATTAAGAAAGATTTGAATCAATGGAACAAAAAACAAAAAAACAAAATAACAATTATCTCTGATGGGCAAAATTTCAACAATCAAAATGGTGATATTACCCAAAGTTTTGTTCTTATTCCAAATGATCCCGATAGTAATCAAAGATAACATCTTTAAAATTTGGAATAAAGACCTAAGCAGATTCATCTGGCAGAATAAAAGGCCCAGAATTAGTTTAAAACTATTATAGGATTTGAAAGAAAGAGGGGGATTAGGTTTACCAAATTTTAAATTATACTTTGAAGCATGCTGCCTCATTACTTTAAATTATACTTTGAAGCATGCTGCCATGGATTAGGGAATGGATTAAGGTGGAAACTGAGGACCTATTGGAATTAGAAGGCAAAGGGTTAAGCTTGGGATGGCATGCATATTTGGTTTATGGTAAAATTAAAACAAACAAAGATTTTAATAACAATTGTGTCAGATAATCAATATTAAAGGTATGAAACAAATATAAATTAAGAATAATGCCAAAATTTGCTCCTTGGTTTTCCCCACATGAAGCACTACATAGAAGGGAAATGTGGCAAAATCACAATTGGATAACCTATAGTAAATTACTAAAAAAAGACATGAAAGGCATATGTTACAAAAACTTTAGAGGAATTAAAATTGGAAGGATTTACATTGGACTGGTTTAAATACAGACAAATAATTCATTGTTATAAATTTGATTCAAAATCCTTGGGAATAGAAATGGAACTAAATGAATTCAATAAAATATGGATAGGAAATAATGAAAAAGGGATAGGCAAATTTTATAAACTCTTACTTAAATGGAAACTAGAGGATGAGAGAATAAAAGAGAATATGATTTTATGGGCAAAAAAATTTGGTTACACTATTGCTTTGGATAATTGGGAACACATGTGGACAAGAAGATTAAAATACACAGTGTCTCAAAAACTTAGGGAAAATTTCTATAAGGTTTATTTCCACTGGTATTTAATTCCAGAAAAAATAGCTAAAATATATAAAGGAAGTAGCAATAAATGCTGGAAATGTGGAGAAGCAATAGGTACTCTATATCACTGCTTATGGACCTGTAAAGTAATGAAAAATTATCAGACAAAAATAAATGAAACGATTAATGTGATGTTAGGGACAAATATTAAAACTCACCCAGAAATTTACTTATTAAATATGTGGGATAAAAATATAGACAATAAAATGGGGAAAATAAGATTTTATTTAATTACCACAGCACGAATAGCATTATTGCAAAAATGGAAAATGACAACAGTTCCAAGCCTAAAAGAGTGGTTATTTAAATTATATGACTCAATAGAGATGGACATATTAACATATTATCTAAGGGATAAACATATAGATGAAGGACTCGAAGAATGGTTACCAATTTTTAATTATTTTAGAAAAAAATGGGGCAGGTTGGCTACAATTAGTTTTTGACCAAATCCAATTATACTAACAAAGGGTTAAACTAGAAACAAGAAAAATCGGAGATGTTGTAATTGAAAATTTGAATGATTAAAGGCAATAGTGAGATGAAAACAAGCATAAATACTCTTTTATAAATTTATGAATATAATTGGCAAAAGTTGCAAAAAAGAAATTAATAGAATAAGCAAAGACAAAATATAGTTAAGTAAAAAATAATTCTATAACAATATATGAACTCAGTTATACAATGTAGGTGAATATAAGACTTACACATACAGATCAACAAACATGTAAGAAACAGAAAGCTGTAAGATAGTTAAACTGACATAAAATTAGTTATTAAGGAGGACAAAAGATGACAAAATATAATCCAATGAAGGCAAGTGGGAAGTTCAGTATGTTGGTAGGAACTTAAGATTGCAAATGTATGTAGTAGTATGAAAGGAATTGGATGTAAAACAAAAGATAGTATGAAGGTATGAGAAAGTGGCTGAAGGTGAGAGTAGGTAGAAAGAAAGTATATATGTAGAAGAAAGAACTGGAAGTGAATATGGAAGATGAAGGTATGAGGGGAAGAGTTGGGAAGTAGAAGGTGAAAGGTTGGATGTTAATTTAAGAAAGATTTAAGAAAGAGATAATTCAGAACTAATTTTAGAAGGTAAGAATGTTTGTGCAAACTATGTGTTTAATGTATATTAATTTAGTTATTGTTTATTTTCTTTTTTATTCATTTGTTATGTTATGTCTTTTTCTTTTGATGTAGTGTCATTTTTCTATTGCAATAATAAAGTTTTATTTTAAATTAAAAAAACAAAACAAAAAATCCTAACTAGCCTCTATTCGTCGAGAGACCAATGCTAGGAAGCCTTTCTCTTCCACCTGGTGGGATGAAGCCCACTTCTATCCATCATAAAAAGAAGTTTCATGTTTGGAGGCTCTCTTAACTGAGGTATGCCTGTAATGATTAAAGTAATTAGAAGTTACAATTATACCACTTGAGGGTGTCATTATCCCTCATTATGTTACAATCATAGTTACAATCATAGTTCAATTTAGTTATGCTATTGTAAAAAGGGATTAATCTGTTAACAAGCTACCTCCAAACTCTGAGTCAGACCCAGCTCTCAAATTTGTTTCTCCTTGGAACAGCTGAAAAATAATAGATTGTTTAGTTTAGGTTTGTTTTTCAGCTTTGTCAAGGGAAAACAGAAGTCAGGGTGCCTGTTCATGTTTAGTTTATATATCATGAGAAACAAAATATGTCTAGTAGGTCAGTGATTTGTTTAGCATTTCCCACCTGCAGCAAGAGCAAACAGGTAGCAAGTACTAGCATGCTGACAAATAAGAAAGTTACTTAATCCTGCTTTGCTGTTCTATGTGAATGTAACCTCTCTATTTTCCTCTCTCAGTCTAGTATATTTTGCAGAGTGTTGTGAAGGTTAAAATAGATAATCTCGTGCACACCACTTTGAGTTTCTTGGGAAATGGGATGGATATTAATGTGAGGCACACATTACCTCTGCTGATGGATAGGAATTTGTGAATGTATCTCAAATCACCCTCCCCCCAATCTTTTGTTTAAATTTCTTAATTCAAAAACATCTACTTGAAGTAGTCCAGGAAGACTGAAATGTTAGTCTGGGCATGTTGTCATTTGTGTCCATTTATCCTCTTAGGTAAGTAGCCTCCAGTTTCCCCAATGTAGTGGAGCATTGCTGTCACAGAATGACATACAACACATTGGTGGTATAAGCAAAGACAATGGTTTCTTGGCACATTTCATATATTTATATTCAGACCCTCACACCTGCTCCTGTAAAATAGAATATTTTCCAGAGGAATTTCCCCATCCCAATAAATTTATTTAGCATTGTTTGTATTCTCCTCTTAGGCCTTGCCCTAGGAATAGCTTAATTATTACTTTAGCATTTCTTAAGTATCACCTAAGATTGTTTTAGCATTCCTTTAATTATTGACTTTCCTAAACATTGTTTTAAGGTGTGTCTTTCCACCACACCTCTTTGAAAATTTATCACATGGATCATAACTTGTATCTGACTCTGCCACCACAACCTTGTAACTATTACATACCTATGCCTGTACTTCTAATCCATCTATGCATCTGAAGAGGTGGACTGATATCCCTGAATGCTCATGCTAAAAGAAATCAGCTATTCTCAACAGTATTGCTTGATTTCCCCCAACCTTCCCTTTCAATTTGAAGTTGAAACAGACTAACATGGTGATCTCTTTGAAAAATACCAATATATAAGTAATTAGCCACACTAGCAATTGCAATCCTATTAACCAGTATCAAGCCCCATTGACCAAAATGGGATTTACTTCTGAGTCAACATGAACACAAATATGCTCTATTAAAAGCAAAATAAATATGACTAACTTCTACTGTCGTCAGTGAGATTTAATCAATACCAAATTTAGACAGTTTAGATTAGGAGAGGTCATGGGAATAAAGCTAGCCAAAATTGTTTAAGGGTTTTTGCCCCACTTTAATACAGAAAGAAATAGTTCTATATGAAGTGAAACACTGAAAACATTACCATATAGCATTTTAGTAAGCACATTGAAACTATCTCCTCCTCCACCTCTTCCTCTTTCTCCTTGAAGAAAAAGAGACCTTTTGCATTTCATTTACCCAGTAATGCTACTGAGTTGCTTTTTTTTTTAAAACCAAAAGATGATGGATTGAACATTAAAATAATGAATTCTATCTGGCATCAAGCAATTGAAGAGTATGTTCTAATTAAAATTTTCTGGAACGACAACTATATTATCTTTCTATTAAAGATTAATGCCCTTGATAATTGTCATGGTTTAGCATTCTGCAATAAATTATTAAGATACTTGAAAAGTGAAGTGATGTGAAGTTCCTAAATGGGGGGTGGGATGGGGGACAATATTGCAACCAGACAAGAGGAAAAAAGTGTTTACTCTTTATAATATGGTGATTGAGATGCCACAACTGAGGGCAATAAAACTTTTATGGAAACACATGCTTGGGCAATTGCTGTAGTGTGATGCCCAGGTGTAATGTCATTATAAATCTTTCTAGTTCCAGTGTTTCTTTGACAACTAATAAGTAAAATAAGGTTGGGTGAAACTGTTCAAACTAGCTCTTCAAAGTGAAAGCAACTTTAAGGTAAAGGGGCTGGAGCAAGACACAACATTTCTGGAGCGGAAACAGTGGTATAGGCACTTCACTGTTCACCATTAAATGAATGTGCTAAGAAATTTTCTGTATTTTTTATTTTTTTATTTTTAGAAACTGCAGCTCCAAGTGTTGGCTTGACTATGCCCAACAGCTGATTTATTGCACATTTGCAAAATGAGGCCTAAAATTATTCTCTTGAGGAAAATGCTATGTCATGATGCAATATCATTTTCAAGAGCATTTCTGAGAAACAACAACATCTTGGCATTTAATTTATCTCCAGGATTTTCCTTTATTAAAAATATGACATAGTGATGATGTATCAGTTTTCAGGGAGATTTCTTAGAGAAAGATGTGCTCCCATGCACCCAGCTACTACCTTCTCACAGGAATGCACTTGGCTATGACACAATATTATCTCATTATTTCATTTCCAGGAACATTCATTTCTGAAAACTTCATTTTCAGAAGTGTCCCATCCAAGAAAGCCAACTTGACTCTAGTAACAGTGGCCAGGTGCAAAAGGGAAGGAAGAAAGGAAGGGGAAATCCACAGCCACTTTGACTGTGTAGTACCCACTCAAAGCAAAAGTCATGTGACTTCCTCCACATGAAAGTCCTCAAGTGTCCCTTACCTTCACAGCATCAGAAAGGGAAAAAGGGGATAGTTATATATGTATCTTCTAGACTCCAAGCTGCCAAAAATTTTAATGATCGAAATGGACATTATCTGGGATTAAAAATTATTATTCAGAATTAAAAAAAACTTTAATTGTGGCCATCTACACACAACAAGAGAAGAAAGAAAATTTTTATCAGAAAATATGGAACACTCTCTCTGAACTCAACTATACAGACCTAATTATGCTAGGTGACTGGAATGGGGTTATCAACCCAAAATTAAATAGATCTACAGAGAGGAAAACCAAAGGACTATAAGGAAAGCTTCCAAGATCCTTCTTAAAATTAGTTGAAGGCTATGCTGTCACGGACATCTGGAGACATAAATATGGAGATGCTAAAGAGTTCACTTTCTATTTCAACAGGCATAAATCCTTCTCAAGATTAGGTTTTCCCCTAATTTTGAAGTCAATTAGTCATAAAGTGATAAAGATGGATATAATCACAAAAATTCTTTCAGACCATAACACAACAATGCTCACAATTAAACATACAATGGCTGAATACATCTGGAAATTGAATGATCATGTGCTTGAAAACCAAAATGTGATAACAAAGGCAAAACAGAC
>CM034706.1:104944878-104957864 GCA_020142125.1 Phrynosoma platyrhinos
CCATCCATGATTTGTCACATTATAAGGCAGAAGTCTGACTTCAAGTATGAACTCTCCAATGAATGATAATTCTGATCCTCAGAGCAAAAATGCCAAGTTGTTTTTTAAAAAAGGAGTTTTTGAGGAAGATGTGTAAAGAGTCTTTGTGACCCTTTCTCTAAACAGTAATTCCATTAAGTATATTATTTCATAAGTGTTGAATGTTTGCATTTCTTCCCTTTTATTACATGATGAGTTTCCAAAAGTAATGAAATACAGGTACAGTTATAAAATATGCATGGGTGACATCAATTAGAGCTATCCACAGTGTATTTCCTTGCCTTTTGTCCAGGATATGTTTTAATGCCTGAGGCATAGTGATCACCTGCTGAGTTTCCTAGATTCTCTGTATGCAGTGTTTACTTTCCACATATTTCAGTTAATGAATTTTATCACCCTATAACTGTTGTCCTTCAGATCCTGCCTCTGGACATGCTGCCAGTCCAGACCTGATGAGATTTTCTTACCTTGTGTGTTGCTTCTGTTGTATTAGATCAGGGAGTTCAGGAAGGACTATATTCAGGTATTGCTTCTTTGGGAAGTGTTTCATGGGATGAACTTTTGCCACAGTAAAAATAATTATTTTCAAAACATTGGCCTCTCTAAGGGTGCATATATTTATGTGAGCTGGCCCTGTTGAAAGTGGTAGCATATACATGTGAGTAGAAATCACTAAAGAACTGCTTAGGAGGCTGTGTATTTTGATATAACTGAAGTGATCTACCTCTGGAGAATGTACAGATCACAGATTAGTTTGTCTTTGAATTTTGAATGTCTCAGAAGGTTGTGGCACAGTTCTCAACTCAAAGGACATACATAATGCAGGGGAAAATGTGTCAGAATTTATATTTTGGGAGTATACATGTTTAAATAGAAGACAGTCATGCAACTGAAGAAAAAAAATAAATTGCAGTGGGAAATGAGGAAACAGGTTTATGAATAAATATTAAACCGAGATGGACCAGAAACTGATCAAGCTATTGTTATTTATGAGTAAACATTATTTGGAACATGAGTGATACTTTTGTAATTCCACACATATGCATTTGAAAGTTTAATTTAGTGGGATTTCTGAGTAAAATACACAATTTGGCTGTCATGTATGACTAAAGGCATGACATTGAAAAAAAAAATTATTGCTGAGAACACAATCACTTTGACTATATTGGTGTAATCCACACACATCTTTAATGGGCATACTTGTGCACTAACTTCACTGAATTAAATGTTCCTTGATCCACTGAAATTAGTGACCCTGGTTGAGGGAATTCTGTGGGCAACCATGGCTGCATCCATACTGCAGAAATAATCCAGGTAGACACCATTTTAACTGTCATGGCTGAATACTATGGAATTCTGGGAATTGTAGCTATGGGAGACATTTAGCCTTCTCTGTCAGAGCTCTGGCACCACAACAAACTACAAATCCCAGAATTACATAGCATTGAACCATGGCAGTTAAAGTAGTGCGAACCTGGATTATTTCTACAGTGTGGATGCAATCCATGTCTTATTTATTATGCATGTCAGAGGTCTCTGAATTGCAGGTAAATATTTTTTGAACTCCATGAACAGAGGCCAACAAAAAGCCAACACTAGGGAAGCTGAATCTATGCCCATCATGCTATCTCTGTCTATCATGACTAATGAGGCTGAAACTATTGTTGTTATTATTGAATGTTGAAGTAGCAGGTTTGTGTGTGAAAATAAATCCATTCAGCAGAGTAGACCATGCAGCAGGACAGCTTGTAGCAGAGAACACACCAGCACGCAGGCAGATATCCAAGCTTCTAGTAGTAAGCTTTATTATAGAAAACCATATGCAAAGTAAAAACTACAAAGTCCAATAAAACATCACTTTAGCCAGACGTGACTAACAGGAACAAAACTACAAATCATTAATGCTACATTGTGAAAAATTAGTCAAGCTACAGCTTCAGCAAAAATAAAGAAAACTTAATCCATACTGTAGACAGTTCAAGAACAGACTGACTTATCTGCCTGAAACACAGGGCCTCGGCAGACGGCTAATAGAGTCGTCTTCGAGGCCCGGAAGAGGAGGGGCAGCCGCATGAACGGCGCCCCTTCCTCTTCCTGAGGTTGCCCTCAGAGTCGCCGGCCCTCCACACGGCTGGCGCTCTGGGGATGACCTCACGCCACAGCGACCGCATGCGCTGCGGCAGAAGAGTCAGGGAAAGTGCACCTGCCGCTTTTAGGGCGCACTTTCCCTGACATCTAAAAGGAGCGCCAATTTGGAGCTCCTTTTAGGGATGCCGCAGGAGCGCCATGGTGCGGAGGCTCCGCTCCGCCGGCGCTCCGTCCGGCGGCTTCCCGGAAGCAGTCGTCTGCTTCCCCCCACAATTTCCCAGCCCAAATTTTCTCCACCTCTTGGGTGTTACCATCAGGTTAATTGGTTGATCTGTACATGACGTATGTTAACCAAACCCCTTGTTGTTCATCTTTTATCATGTGATCTACTTTCTCAAAACATCTTTTATTATTATTGAATTCACTGTATAAACAAAAACTCTTTCCCATATATTCCAACTTGTTGTCTTCATTTGTTTTGTCTCTTCAAACACCTGGACTGAGTTTGTTGTGTTAATAGGCCTAGAAACATATTCTCATCATGGAAAAATACAGACACATATCTATACATTTCAACATTGACTATATATCCCATCAATATCCTGACAGAAACAGCTTGTGGCTTTTGGACTGTAGTTTGTCAAATATTTTTGAATTTGCTTGGTTTTCTTAGATGCACAATATTGTCTTTGCCTCTCATTTTACTTAGACTGTTTTATTTATTACTACACCCCATTTGTCTAGATTGGATCTGATCTTTAACAAATTAATTATTTTTTTAAAGGCAGGGCATAAAGATAAATTTGTCTTCTGCTTACATTACACTGCACTTTGAGAATGGGCATACTCCATAATTCGGAATGTGCTAGATTTATCCTATGTCAAATCAGATACAACATTATCATAATTATACATAAATTATTGTGTATTATTATACACAGATTATTCTTAAATTTGAATTTGGATGCTTTGTTTCCAGTTGTAATTCCATCAATTTTCAGATGTTCTTTGAGTCTGGACAAGTGAAATCTAGATCACACAGGAATTTAATAAATATTGTACCAGTAACACTCAGAATAACTACACAGTTTTTTTACTCAGGGTATAAAAAGACAACAAAGAAATGTGGTGGCTTTCATACTAAGAAAAGATGTAGTAAAAGCAGTCAGAGGACACAATGCAAAATCAGACAGAATCATTTCAGTAAGGCTCCATGGTAAGCCTATGAATATCACCATAATTCAAGTATATGGACCAACTACAACAGGAAGAAATTGATAGATTCTATGAAAGAGTACAGGAATAAATTGCCAGCACATCAACACAGGATGTCAAGCTGATCACTGGAGATTGGAATGCAAAAGTTGGAAGCAAAGAAGAATAAAAAACAGTAGGCAGATTTGAATTAGATTGATAAAAGAATTAGATAAAAGAAATGAAGCAGGTGACCGTCTCATAGATATTTGTGAAGCCAACAACTGTCATGGCCAACCAAAATCAGGTCTCAGAGGATGGGGCTCCTCCAGAGCAAGAGGTAATTGAGGCTACACCAGGTTTTAATCCTGCTCTGCCAGAGCCCAGCCCTGATCTCCCAGCCCTAGAGGAGGAGGATCAGCCAGGTCCTAGTGCTCATGGTATAGCAGCCTAGTGGTGAGTCTGGGGAGGAACCAGGCTTGAAGGTTCCCTCCTTCAGACAGCGCAGGGCTGAAAGTGCTGGCAGATGCAGATCCCAGAGAATTACTATGAGGCAATTAGCTAATCAGCCTCATCTGGTACAGGGGAGGGCATCCCCTATTTAGGAAGCTGAGAGATGCCAACTCAAGTGATCCTTTGGTGTGATTGCTGGCTGCATTGGCGCCCTGTACCTTGACTCCAGAATGGACTGGACTATTGCTACCCTCTGTCTGACCTGACCTTTGGCTGGATTGACTATCATGACCCCTGTATTCCTGACTTCAGCTCTGGCTTTTGGTTTGTTCTTTCTCTCACTTCCTACAAGGTTGGTGGACTATTTCCCCAGAAAGAAGGCTATACACATGGAGATCACCAGATGGTCAACACAAAAACCAGATTATATAATTGGAAGTAAGAGATGGCAAAGCTCTGTAGTGTACCCAAGAGTAGACCAAGTGCTGACTATGTCACAGATCATGAATTACTAATATTAAAAATAAAAGTAGAACTCAATAAGAAAACAAAGTCATCATACCTAAATAATATCTCAACAGAATTTAATGACAATATAAGGAACAGATTTGCACTACTTAGCATAGGGCCTTTGAAGACTGCCAGAAATAGTGCAAATTGAGTCCACTTTAAGGGTTAGGGTTAGGGAATCATGGGAACTATATTTTATTGTGGCACCAGAGCTCTCTGACAGAGAAGACTCAATGTCTCAGGGGGAAAAAACAATTCCCATGATTCCCTAGCACTAACCCTAACCCTTAAAGTGGACTCAATTTGCACTATTTCTGGCAGTCTGCAAAGGCCCATAATAAACCAAGAACCGGAAGAACTATGGACTGAGGCCAGGGACATAATAAAAGAAGAATGCAGACAGACACTTTCAAGAGTCAAAAAGAGAGAAGAACCATGGATGGCAGATATAGCACTACAAAACATAAAAAAGAATGGAGGAAAAACAAAAAAAGGGATAGGAGGAAACTAAGAACTATGAATTAATTGGAGAATTCTGTCTCTGTGTCAATTCTTATATCCACTGACCTCTTGGTATACATGTGGGAGACAGTCCCACAGAGTCCTTGTAGCTGACCCCCTCTTCATTGGAGCTAAATTTCCCATACTAGACTCTTGGCTACAGATGGATGGACTCTATTAAGGAAAATATGGGTATGAGTTTAGAGAACCTAAGCAGAGCAGTAGAGGACAGAGAGATAGAGATCTCATCCACAGGGTCGCAATGGGCCAAGATTGACCTGAGGGCACTTAACAACAAAACACTCAGAGGCATAGGAAAATGGACTGAATTTTTGCATCATCAAAAAGTTAAAGAATTCAATTCAGCACTTAGCATGTCTTATGTATGTGGCATTTTCTATCCATGCTGCTCTCTCTCTCTCATTTGCAAAACTGTACCACTTCACACTGTAGATTAGAAATACACAACTTTATGGGAGAAAGTACCATACTCCTCCAAATAATGGGCAAGTTGGACCTGTTGCTTCCAGATTTTCTGTTGTATCACTGAATTCCAGCAGCACAGAAGTAGTGGCAAAAAACAAACAAAACAAAAACAAACAAAAACAAGCAACTCTGCAGCCTTCTTTTAAAGCAGAATTACACTATCACACATACTATGTTTTTCTTAAAATTGTAACTTTTTATTACCACTGTGCTGAAAAACCTGGCAGCAGCAGCAGCTTCAGTTGTAGAGCCAATAAAAAAGATGAGAATTTGTGTGTTGCCCACCCCAGCTTCATGTTCTATACTGAGACAAACAGATGCTAGGAAGAACGGTTCTGGTTTCGATTTCTCTTTAATGTAGAACTTTCTTTTACAGAAGCATTCAAATGGTTATTTGCAGTTTTTAAATGGTACAAATTGGGGAATAGTTTTACCAATCAATTAATTTTGTCCAACTCCACAATGAAGCTGGATGCAGTGAGAAAGCTCTATGGTACAAAACTATTGGTTCAGACAGATCTCAGTTTTAAAATGGCATGCTAAACTGGCATTTCGCATGCATGCTTTGAAACACAAAGACAAATTAATTCATTCAAAGACAAATTAATGTGATTGGGATAAAGGGATACAATACTTTGCTAATTTCTTTCTTAAAAGAAGCAATAAGTAATTTTAGCTGTTTTCTTACCACTTCATCAAAGTTTGGGAAAACTGTTCAGTTTTTGAAGACTATTTGTAGTTCAAGACTTATTCTGTGCAAATTTTGCATGTGGTGCTTTTTCTGTGCAGAAGATGCTGTTTACTCTGTGTGTGTGTGTTGGCAAGGTGAGGAAGCAGACATGAATTTTGTACAGAGTAAGTCTCAAACTGTCAGGATTGTCATCACTCCAGAATTCAGCTCTTCAATGCCCCCTAGAGAAGCACATTTTTAAAGAATTTTGAAATGTCCTTTTCCATTCCTAAGAGAATATACTCAAAAACTGATTATGTGAATATCACACCCCAGCTCTCAACCATGTTGAGCTGGCATACTTTGAGGCATGAGTCTATGAGGCCTATCAGACATAGGTAACGGTTGAAGACAAGAGGCATATGCAAAATACCTCTTCAGGAGTCAAAGTAAGCAAACATTTTCAATATATGTCTTTCTTAGTAAACATATACATTTTTTAAAAAATTAAAAATGATGTCCTTTTCATTTGGAAAGGAGAAATCCATGAATTTCATCTTTTCTGTATTTATGTGGTTTTAGATTTTGATAAATTCTAAAGTAACTGACATATTTCCTCATTTGACTAGTTAGATTCAATAGTTATAACTATTTCAAGTATATATAGGATGCTGTTATACCTTACTACCATATAACATCTTAGAAAGAGATAGAAAGCAAAGGAGACTTTCTAATGCAAGGCTGGGAATTGTGGCTGCATCCACACTGCAGAAATAATGCAGTTTGAAACCACTTTAACCATCATGGCTCAATGCTATAGGATTCTAGATGGGAAATTTTGTAAGATATTTAGCCTTCTCTTTTAGAGAGCTCTGGTAACACAACAACTACAAATCCCAGGATTCCATAGCAACGGTCAGGGATCTGTTATGATATGGTCCCGAGGAGAATGTAAGCCATTCAACAGCTCACTGTGAAGAATTTGCCCACCATTTTGCTGATAAAATTGCCTTGGATTTGCTCTGACTTAGGGGGGAAGCAGACTGGCGACTCTGCGCCGCCCCGGGAAGGTGTGCCGCAGGACCGAGGCAGCTCCACACCTCGTTCCTGTGGCGCTCCCTCGCCACCCCTGAAAGGAGCGCTAAATCAGCACTCCTTTCAGAAGTCAACGAAAGTGCACCCCAAAAGGTTAAGGCACACTTTCGCTGGCTTTTCTGCCACAGCGTGTGCAGATGCTGCGGCGGGAGGTTGCCCTCGGAGCGCCGGCCATGCGGAGGGCTGGCGGCTCTGAGGGCAACCTCGGGAGGAGGAAGGGGTGCCTAGCGTGTGGCTGCCCCTCCTCTTCCCTGCCTCGGAGATGGCTCAATTAGCCGTCTGCCGAGGCCCTTAGATGCCAGAGTTGATACAGTTTCAGTGGATGTAACCTTAGCTTCTGCTTCTCCAGTATTGATGGAAACTTTTCAATTTGTGCAGCTTGAGGATGTGGACAGGATCCTTGGAGAGGTGAGAGGTATTACATGTATGCTAGAATCTTGCCCTTCTTGAATAATTAAACAGGCCAGAGGAGGACTGGTAGTGTGGGTAAGGGAAGTGATTAATGCCTCTACAACAAGGCAGAGTCCCAACACACCTAAGGGATGCTGTGGTAAGACCTCTTTTGAAAAAACCTTCCCTTGATCCTACTGTACTAGATAATTACAAGCCAATCTCCAACCTTCCATTTTTGGGCACAGTGCTGGAGCATGTGGTGGCTTCTCAACTCCAGGGGGTCCTGGATGAGATGGATTATCATGATCCATGTCAGTCTGGTTTCAGGCCTTGTTCCATTCTTTCTTGGAGGGGTGTTCTCAGAAGCTGATGCTGGGGGGTTCCTGTTAAACTCCTTGGCCATTGGTCTGTGAGGTCCCTCAAGGTTCACTTTTGTCTCCTATGCTTTTTAATATCTACATCAAACTACTGGGAGGGGTTGTCTAGCATTTTGGAGTATGGTGTCACCTGTATGCTGATGATACACAGCTCTATCACTCCTTTCCACCTAATTCCAAGGAAGCTGTTCCTGTCCTAAACTGGTATCTGGCTGCTGTAATGGGCTGGATGAGGGCAAACACATTTAAACTTAATCCAGAGAAGGCAGAGGTGCTCCTGGTCAGCCAAAAGACAGGTTAGAGTATATGGATTCAGTCTGTGTTAGATGGGGTTACACTCTCCCTGAAAACTCAGGTTCATAGTTTGGGGCTACTTCTGGATTTAGCAATGAGTCTGGAAGTACAGGTTTCAGTGGTGACCAGGAGTGTGTTTGCACAGTTAAAACTAGTGCACCAAATGCACCCAGTCCTGGAGAAGTCAGATCTGGCCACAGTAATACATGCCTTGGTTACATCCCATTTGGATTATTGTAATATACTCTACAAAGTTTTGCCTTTGAAAAGTTCTCAGAAACTCAGCTGGGCCAAAGAGCTGCAGCCAAGTTGTTAACTGGAGCTGGCTACAAGGAGCACACAACCCCCTTGTTGCAAAAGCTCCACTAGCTACATTGCCAAATGACACTCTTATAGTGCTGCTATTCCACTATTAGTGTTCTGACTGCTTCCTGTTGCATTCTGAGATTTGCAGTTGAAGGAAGGGCATTTAGAATTCTCAGCCAGGGAGCTGTTAAGAATGTAGTGCAGAAATGTGGTGGCTGCCAGTCCATTTCCGGACACAATTCAAAGTGCTGCTTTTGACCTATAAAGACCTATATGACTTGGATCCAGACTATTTGAAGGACTTTATCTTGCTGTCCAAGCCCAACAGAGTATTGAGATCATCCAGAGAGACCTTTCTCTATGTTCCACCACACTCTCAGGTGAGTTTAGTTCGAACAAGATAGAGGACCTTCTCAGTGGCTTCTCCCAAACTTTGGAACTCCCTCCCTAGGGAGGCCAGGATGGCTCCATCCCTGCTATCTTTTCTGCGACAGATAAAAACATTCTTATGCAGTCAGGCCTTTTCAAGCTGCTGAAGGCTAGGATTTAAATATTGTGTGTTTTAAATTTTAAATTTTGTATTTTTAACATGTTATATTTTAATTCATAACTGTTTTAACATTTAAAATTGTTTTACTCTTTTTTAAATTTTATATTTATACCTTTCAATTTTGTTCTGTTTTTAAATTATATTGTTTTTTTAAAATTTGCTGTTTAAGTCCCTATGTTGGGAGTCCCTATGTTGGGAGAAAGGCAGGATATAAGATGATGATGATGACGCTGCTGCTGCTGCTAATAGAGTCATAGCAATTAAAGCAGTGTCAAATTGCATTATTATTGCAGTACGGATGAAGCCAGAGAGAGATGACATACTTAATTCAGCACTAAGTCAAGTGCATCTATACTGCAGATATAATGCAGTTTGATACCACTTTAAGTGCTGTAGCTCCATCCTATGGGATACTGACATTCATAGTTTTACAAGATCTTTTGCCTTCTCTGCCAAACACTGCTGGTGCCTCACATAATCACAAATCCCAGAATTCTGTAGGTGGATTCATGGCAGTTAAAGTGGTGCAAAACTGCATTACTTCTACAGTGCAGCTGCACCCTTAGTTGAACTCATAAGGATGAAAAACTAGATTTGTAATCATTAAACACTCTAATCTAAAACTGTTTCCACCCCAGGTATGAAAAGATGAGCAACTTTTAAAATGAAATCTTATCAAAACCAAACTGAAATTAAGGGCCGATATAGATAGCCCATTTGGGGCGGCTCTTAGCCAACCCTGGGAGCAATGGATTGGGGCAGCGGCAACCACACACTGTGACCCTGTTCCTCCTTTTTGCTGAGCCCAAAAGAGCAGAAAAATGCTGCTCCTTTTTTTGGGGGGGGTAAAAGGCCACCTTTTCAGCCGCTGCTGTGGCTTTTTTGTGCTCTTTTGGTGCAGTGTGTGTGCACACTGTGCCAAGATGGCGTCCTGATGCCATGTGCCATACAAATAGAATGATGGATCAGGCAGATATCTGGTCTTCTCTTATGCTGTTATGCTAGCATGTCTTCTCTTATGACTGAAAGCCCCTTGCATTCAGAACTTCTCTCTATAGTAAAAGCCTCTTACTCCTTTTATATAATTCATAACACAGAGCTCTTAAGTTCCAAGAGAATAGCAATCTATATCATTATTTTCATAACATATATGGGTTGGGAAGGACTGCAGCTCAGTGGTTGAACATATATTTCACATACAAAAGTAGCCTAATTCAATCCCTAGAACAGTGATGGTGAACCTTTTAGAGACGAGTGCCCAAACTGCAACCCAAAACTCACTTATTTATTGCAAAGTGCCATGTCCCTCTGGCTTTCTATTTATGAACTCTGGTGAACTCTCAACTGGGGAGATGGTATGTGTGCCTACAGAGAGGGCTCTGGGTGCCCCCTTGGGAATGCATACGCTAGGTTCACCACCACTGCCCTAGAATCTCTAGTTATAAAGATCAGGTAGCTAGCTATGTGGAAGACCTCTATCTAAAGCTATTGAGAGCTATTACCAGAAAACACAAGACAGCATGCCATGAAGATTAGACCATTGGTCAATGGTGGGGAGACCCAACTTTTACTACTCACTCAGCATTGAATGACCAAATTAAAAGTCAATGCAGACCAGCAGTTTAGGCTGGCCTGGGGGTGGAGTTGGGGAGGGACAACCACACACTGGTCACCCTGACTCCACCCCAATGCTGCATGCCCATCCACACAGCGTGTGGGTCAGGGTGCCTTCTTGGAGCAGCATGCATATATGCTGTGCCAAAAGGGCACAAAAGAGTTGATGTGGCAGCTCTAAGGGCAGCATTTTGCTGCTCTTTTGGGGGCAGCAAAAAGAAGGATTGGGGTCATGGTGTGTGGTTGCCACAGCCCTGATCCACCACTCCCAGGGGTGGCCCAGAGCCACCCCAAATGGGCTTTCTGCATTGGCCCTAAGTTATCCCGGTTGAGACACTGTTTTGGCCTATTCCATCTCATAGAATTGTTGTGAGGATAAAAGGGAGAAGTGTGGAGCCATGTATACAACCTAAGGTGTTCCTGCACCTATTGCATTAGCATTCAAGTTGGCAGACATCATTTTAAAAATAATCAAACCTTTTTCACAGAAGACTAAAATTTCATAGTAATAAGAATGTGTGTAATTGGCATACTCTGTGGCCATGAAACCTATAGATCTAAAACTTGGATGGATGCAAGGGGGACCTTTGGAGTATGCATTTCAGGTAGACAGATAGATAGATATAGATAATTTATCTTGAATTCATTATATTGAATTGAATTAGAATCTTTTCAAAGCTTACAATACCATCTTAGTGAATTAGGCATCCATCATTTCCTCTGGGGACAAGGCAAAAGGCATACCTAAGAGATTTCTTCAGCAGGATTATAGACATCTCCATGTATTCCTTCTCCTTGAAGGATCCAGAATTGTTAAAACAATTCAGAAGACAGAAAGAGAGAATTTTTGCTGCATGGTATGTGATGGTAGGGCAACAGAGTTAGAAAGGAAACACATGCATGAGCATTGGTGAATGGAGGAAGAGTGTGGAGAGAAAAAGAATGAAAAAGAAAAAGAGTGGAAACAGGAAGCAGAAGGAAAGGGAAAAGAGCATACTTTGTGGATATTAACCCTGTGAGTAAAAGAAGAAGAAGAATTAATAAAGACACTTTAAAAATAAGAGCTCGTTTGAGTAAAAATTAACAGCTCAGCAGGTCAAATATGCCTAATGGGAAGGAAACAGTGTTACTAGGAGATGGAAATCAGACACGCCCAAACAAATAAAAAGGCAATTTCTGAGCCAAACTTAGGGCTCGGAGCAAGATTCTCTCTCATATTTCAACCAGTCCTATTTCCATCCCTCTTCAAGGAAAAGTGTGAGCTACTATATTCCTTCTCCTCATGTGATTCTATTGCCAGTGATGTCACTAGGGTTGGTGTCACCCGGTGTGGTAACTCCCCCACTGACCTCCTATTTCACACCATACAGAGTCCTTAGTAATTTTTTTTTTGCACTGTTACTTGTAAATCATAATTCCAATATAGCACTGCGTGTAATACTAAGAGCTTTGACATAAACAACTAGCAAAATTAAAATTATACCTTCAAATTACAATATCATATGCATAACCTAAATGTATTTACATATACATAGTGAAGATTTGGATAAAATGTGATGTTTTTTTAAAAAAAAAAATTAAAAGGACAAAAAAATTAAATTTTTTCCCTTTCTCCTCCCACTGAGCTTCACCCCACTCCCACCATTTCTTAAAGCATTTTAAAGGGAAGCAGATGAATTCCACAGCCCATTGCTGCCAAAAAGTAGGTGTTTGAGGAGCAGTGGTGTTACCCCCCCTTAGGGTGTCACCTGGTGCGGGCCACATTCCCTGCATCTCCCTAGTGAGACCATTATCTATTGCCATTTATATATGGAAGGTTTTGTTATTGTTGTTGTTGTTTTTTCTGAAGGGGAGATGCCTCCTCTGTCCATGGCACTTCTCCATGTGCTGTGAAACCCTTGATAATCAAGGGCACTGATACAGGAAGCTTTCATCTTCAGAAAGTCATGCCTCATATGTGTCATGTGATAAACTATCCTTTTTGTGTTTACTGTACAAATATAGAAAATGTCTGAAGAGAGCTCCAGTCACTTGTGGAGTACAGAGAAGAGATTCTCTTGCAGAACTTAAACTTTCAAATCATCATCATCATCATTTCTTCAAATTTCATTTTGTATGTTGCAACATTTTTCATGGTGTCATGCAAATCCAAGATAGAAGTTGGATAAACTTCTGAAGCTTACATGTGGGATTTCTGAAGTGATTTCATATAATTGCATTTGTAGTAAACATATCTAAGAATATGTCTTTGACTCCCAGTGCTGTTTGCAAAAGACTAGCTATGTTGGCTTTTTGTATGTATGTATGTATGTATGTATGTATGTATTTTTATTTTATTTATATCTCACCTTTCTCATGGCACAGAACCCAAAGCTTTATTGTATTTGCAGGACTATTAGATTTAGGGCCTCGGCAG
>CM034706.1:104957964-104979696 GCA_020142125.1 Phrynosoma platyrhinos
TGGACTGAATTCACACTATTTCTGGCAGTCTGCAACCCCCCTTCGTCTGCTTCCCCCCTTAGTTAATCATGAACCTCCTTCAATTGCAGTCAATTTCCTCAGATGCTGGCTCTGGAATCCATAATGTTTCTTGTTAAAATAAAGATGTTTTATAATATAGAATCAGAGGTAAAATAGCTTATGGTCTTGAATGTTGACAATGTAAATATAAAAAGAAGAGCCACACAGAGATGGGAAGGCAGATGTGAGAGAACCATAACACATCCATGTATGGCAGAATAGATGGCACTGGCAGGATCTACCTGGCTATTCTTCTGGAACACAACACACTGCCTGTTCTTCTCTGTTAAAGACAGAACTGTGGAGTTATGTTGATGGATGTGTTGTAAAACAGTCCATAAACCAATCACCAAAACCTGGAATCTCCAGCAAGCTTCTTTTATTGTAAAACAGCGTGAGCAAAAACAAATAATAATAATAAGTATAATAGCATCTTCACTTTAGCCAGAAGGCTAAACAGGAACAAAGCCTAACTGCTACATGATTGAAAATTGGTTAGTTGCAGCGTCAGGAAAATCTTTTAATTAGTCCATTACAGTTCAAAAGTTAAAAAAACAAGTAAGAGGCTTTTTGGATCACAACTTTCAGCCCCCAATTCTCCACCCCTTTGGGTGTAGCCTTTACAGACTGATTGGTTGATGATACATGACGTGCTTTAGCCCAACCTTTAGTTACCATACTAAATCATGTGACTGCAATTCCCATAACATTTCTCATGTTTATAAATCCTTTATGTAAACAAGTCTCTTTCTCATAGAACTGTACTTTGTTTGGGCTAAAATACACCTGGGCTGATAAGTGCGAATCTGGCCTCAGAAAAACAGCTTTTCTCAGCAAGGAAAAACACAGACACACACATCTTTACATTTCAACATTTTAACATTGACTCTATGTCCCATTAAAAATCCTAACAAGAACTATGTATGTTATACAACCTCTTAGGAAACTCTTAAAATAACTTAATAAATTTGTGTGGGGGCAGATGTGATATCCCCTATGCAGTATTGAAATATGAGTCACCTACTAGTACAATACCAGGCAAAGTAAGCTATATTTCAGAAGGAAGAAACTACCAAAACCACCTTTGAATATCCTTTGCCTAAGGGTGCATCTACACTGTAGAAATAATGTAGTTTGACACAAAATTAAGTGATGCAGCTCCATTATATGGAATACTAGGATAAGTACATTTCTTTACTAAATTGTGCTGGTGTCTCACAAAACTGTAAATTCTAGAATTCTGTAGCCTGGAGCCATGACAGTTAAAGTGGTGTCAAACTGCATTATTTCTATAGTGTAGATACATCCTCAGAAAACCCTATGACATTCAGGTGGTCACCATAAGCAAACAGTTAACTTAAAGGCACATGAATGCTAACAGAATGATATTTGTTGTTAACTGCCTTCACATCTATCTCAACTCATGGCGAACCTATGGATGAGACATCTCCAGGCCTCCCTGTCTTCTACTGCTCTGGGCAGCTCCTACTAACTCATATTCGTGGTCTTTTTAATAAAGTCAACCATCTAGCATGTGGCTTTCCTCTCTTTTTATGTCCCTAATATCAGGTACATCTAGGAGAGATCACATAAAACATGTATTAAGATCTCTACACTGGCTGCCTATTAGTTTCCAGGCCCAGTATATGGTGTTGGTTATTACCTTTAAAGCCTTATATGGCTTGGGTCCAACCTATCTTCAGGACCGCCTCCTCCCATACAATCCACCCCACCCATTTCGATCCTCTGGGAGGAATTTGCTCCAGCTGATACAAACTAGGTGGTTGGCAACCTCCCAGAGTGCCTTCTCGGCAACCGCTTCCAGATTATGGAACAGCCTGCCAGACGGGATCCATCAGATCACGACCTTAATCAGCTTTTAAAAAGCTGTTAAGACAGATCTCTTCTGGCAGGCCTTTCCTGATAAGATTCTCGGCTCTGGGAGTGCCCCTTTTCCTCCTCATTTTGGTTAGAACTGCCGCTCCTGTTCATTTGTTATAGGCAGCCTGAGCTGTTTTAATATGGTCTGCATGTTTTAATACATTATGTGTTTAATACTTTTTTAAGTGGTGGGTGGGTTCGGGGATTTTCAGGTTTTATGTATGCTGTAATTTGTTGGATTTTAATATTGTAAGCCACCCCGATTGCTTGGCAAAGGGGCAGGGTATAAATAAATATCATCATCATCATCATCATCATCATCAAATAAAACAGTTAAAACAATATTTGCAGTTTAGAAATTATTCTGTGCAACATTCACATGTATCAGTTTTGCGCAGAAAACAGCATTTTTTTTTGTATGTGTGCCAGAAATAATATTTTCTCCCCAGAAAAAGGAATTTCCAATGCAGAAAATAATGTTATTTTATTTATTTATTTATTTGGTATTTTTGCATAATCTCCCTGCTCACTAGGGCTGTTGAGGAGATGACCAAATAAAAACTCATTAAAACAACACAATTATTTAAAAAAAGTATTTTAAAACACATTAAAATGCTCGTTTTTTTTTAAAAAAAATCCTAAAAGCAGTCTAAAAGCAATCCAAGAATCCAGCTTTGAAACAGTTAAAATAGAAATTTCAAACATTGAATGTAATGTGGAACAGTACTGTTTTGGCTGCCCACTAGAAGCTTAAAAATTATGGGGCCAGCCTAATGTCTTCCCAAATACTTCCCAAATGCGTAGGGAGTTCCACATTTAAGGCACTGATACAGAGAAAAAGTTCTTTTTTGTGTGTTCAGTTTTCTCTACAAAGTATTTAGAAAATTTGTCACAGCACTTTTCTGAGGGCTCATCCTCAGTAATATGATGTTTAGAATGCAATAGCTCCTTAACTACCCAGAACAGCTATGCTGGATAAGAATCACCTAGTCTAATAGAAACAGCAAAGAATTATGTTTTAGTTTATGGCAGGGATCGGCAACTTAAGGCCCACAGGCCACACCCAGCTTGTGGAGGCCTTCGGACTGGCCCCTGCCCGGTCCTGCCGCCACCACCGTTGCCACCTTTCGTGGCAATGGGGATCCTCCAGGGTGTCATTTTGGATTCTAAAATGTCACCTGGAGTCTCGTGCAACCTTTCCCATCCTGCCCTGCCATGGGAGAGGTTGTGCGAGACTCCAGGCACTATTTTGGAATCCAAAATGGCACCCTGGAGGACCCCAGTGCAGTCAAGGGAGCCCTCTTGGGGGGCCCCCGCAGCCATGCTGGCCTCTCAGTCCTCCTGGGGGGCCCCCACAGCTGCGCTGGGCCTTTCTGAGGCCCAGCGCAGTCGAGCGAGCCATCCTGGGAGGACCCTGTGGCTGCACTGGGCCTCTCTTGAGGCCTGGCATGGTTGAGGGAGCCCTCCTGGGGGTCCCTGCGGCTGTGTTGGGCCTCTCCGAGGCCCGGCGCAGTTGAGGAAGCCCTCCTGGGGGATCCTCGAGGCTGCAAAAATGGCACCTCGCCATCATGCGCAAGCACACGCAATGCATGGGGTGCCATTTTGTTTCCCAAAATGGTGGCCCTCACACGCTCACACATGCGCACAATGGTGGGAGTTGTGCACACGCATGTGCGTGCAAGCAAGCATGCATGTGCGCACCAACCCCCAAAACCATTTCCCCCCCCTCCCAGCCCCCTGGCAAAAAAGATTGCCAACCCCTGGTTTATGGGATATGAATTCTATGCGACGGCTTTTGGGCTGGAACCCTCAGACACATAATACCAATGTGTTATACTACATCCCTTCCCATTGGTTATGTGGGCTGGGGACTGGGAGCTGCTGTTCCCAAACACTCCCCACAATACTTCCCAAATGTCCTGATGCACATCTCAGCTCAAATTATATACGCAAATAGTTATAACACTCTTGAGATAAAATATATTTAGAAATACTGTTTGGATTCATATGCAAATATTCTTTTTTCAGTTTAAAGGAAACTGAAGAATCATGCCAAAATGGAACAGACTCTTGACACAGACTTATTTGTCCATCCTTCAGATTAGGTTGATGGGCTTCCTCATACAGGAAACTTCAAAGATGCCAAGGACCCTACATCCAGAAGCCCTCTTCCATCTCTGTAAATGGTTGTCTTGATTCAGCAATCATTCTGCATGTCCCATAGGATCAAGACAATATTAGGAATAAAGAGGCACTTCTGGAAAGCAATCCTGCAAAGGCCATCCTCACTCTTTAAAGCAGGACCAATTATTCATAATTCACTCTTGACAGATGTTTATAGCTCCCTTCTACAAACCACTTAAGCAAAGCCCACTTGTTCCTAATTGGCTCAGGCGGTTTAACTGGAAGTAAGTGGCCTGCAGATTGTAGCCTTCATAACCTCTTTTAGTACTTTCATAAAACCTCCCTTGGTAATCTCTTCCATTACCTGACTATTTTTATGGTTATTAAAACCTTCCTGAAATTCAGTTTGCATTTCTTCTACTTCTTAATTAAAAGACTATTACCATTATTTTCACTCTATGTGGTCATAATGGGCAATTGATCCCTATGGCTCTTCACAGTGTTCTAGGTATTTAAAACAGGATCCCACTTTATCCTACTCTTTTCTCATCTTAACCATTTTCTTACACAATTTCTCATCACAATCCAAATCCTTTCACTGCTCAGCTGTTCTTTTGTGAATCCTCTATAGTCTTACTCAACATGAGTGATAACAAGAGGGGGGGAGAGATATTTTTTCACACCTGAGGCCCAGCAACTGCCAAATTAAATAAAACAATTTCATTCAGTGTGACAGATATGAGGATCCTTCTACTTCTTATTTATATAAAAGTGTCATATGATTCATCTGGAAGTCACAAAAAAACTTTCAGTTTGTTGGTCTCCTGAGGGCCTGAAACTCTGATCCTTGTGGCAAGGCATTTGAAGTTTGTCTAGCTTGGTTCACATCTACTTTACAGCTTCTTCCATCTCAGTGCATTTCAGCCATCTACCCAGTACTGCCTACAATATTCCTGAAGCACTTTAAGACAAAGTTTTTTTTTAAGACATTATCTTAAACTTGATATTCCACAAGCCAAATTGAGACTATCTCCCACTTCAGAAAATATCACTATCTAGCCCTTGCTGGCCTGAGAAAATTTGGATGTAGTGAATGGTTAAACATCTTTTGCAACAGGAAAAATAAGTGTTTTCAAATTAAGAAAAGAGAGATCCCACACTTGGATTTTGACATTCTTTTTAACAGTGTGTACAGTCATTCCTCCCTATTCATGGACTTCAAGTCTGTGATCTCGATCCTTTATGGATCGGCCAGCAGGAAGGGATAAAATGGTGTGTGTGCCTGCAGTGCCCACGTAGGACTGCACACAGGAGCATGCAGCCATTCACGCCAATGAGGTTTGAATATTTGTGGTTTTTCATTTTCATGGGGGTTGGACTCCAGAACAGATCTCTGCAAAAACAAAGGGTGACTGAATGTAGACATATGTCATAAAAATATGCATAGCTCAAAGGTGTACCTGACCATACCTAATAATAATAATTTCTATTAAGTTTCTTGTGATTGTTTCATTTCCCCCATTAAATTATGATTGCAACTTAAGGAGGGACAACTTCATTCCTTTTGTTAGCTTGTAGTTAATTTCATGGACATGGCCTCACAAAAAGTTGGAGGAGAAATATTATTATTCAAGTATTAACATTTGTTTTGCATTATGCTGCTGGCTCATACTCTGTCTGTGTCTGTGTCTGTCTGTGTGTGTTTAAAAAAACTATTTACATTTTGAAACATAAACTTTCTTTAAAAATGCAGTTATAAATGTAAGCAACTACCTTGGGAGTCTTTCATTATATAATGGAAACTGTTCTTCTGGCTTTAAATATTAAACATTACACATGGGAGGGGTGGCATGATTAAGGCTCCAGATTAATTTTAAAAAAAAACTTCAAGTAGAAAGCTAGTAAGGATCTTGGGGAGAAAACTCCATATAAGGCAGCTTAATAACAGGCTGCTTACAACACAAAAAAATCACTTGTCAGATACAATCCCAGCTAGACTATCCGAAAAGTGCCAAAATAATGAATATATTTCCTTAAGACTAAAGCTTTCTCATGGCACTGTTGTCTGTGCTTCTCATAAGGGTTGTGGTGGAGAAGGTGGAGATGGGGTAATAAAAATGTTTTCTTCATGGCCACAAAGATGATGATAAAATTAAGGCTCATTTAGATTTTATTCAGCTCAATATTAATGTGAGATTTTAAGTATGGTCTCCCTGTATCTGAATACATATTTTTAGACAATAGATATTCAATGATGTCAACTCTCTCCACACTATTGTACCATGCATCTCTCTCTTGCTCTTGCTCTCTCTGTATGTTTAAGAAGTTCTGTGTTCATAGGAAGATATGTGGCTATTTCAGTTTGTTTATTCTCAGATAAGATTTTTTTTTAAAAAAATCACTCATTTCTTGATAAATTTGGTGGAAAAAGAAATTGACAGATTCATCCATACAGTCTGAGGGTTTTGAGGACTTATCTATTAAATGTTTCACTGTAGATCTCTGTATACACTTCCACATTTGTGGTGCTGAATTAAGATTGCTGCCTTTTATTTCCTTGAAAGCTCCTGTAGCTGGATAGTGCAGATTACCACGCTCCAGAACCATTTCCCTGTGGGAACTAGGGGACCAGCATCAACAGTGCAGCCATGAGACTGCAATGATTTACCACATCTGGGTGCTGGAACTTGGAATGGCATACTAGCAAAATCAGCAGGCTTCACAGCCATCTCCCTATGTCCAGAGCCAGGATTTTGTGCAGTCTTTCAGTGCCCTATCCCACAGACAGAGATTCTTGGATCCATCAGCAGCCCATGTCACAGTAGGCATCTATGCTGAGAGGTAAGAGTCCTAGATATGAGAGATAAGGCTGTGTGCCTCAAAGGGGATGAATCCAGCTCCTCTGTATTGTTTGCAAAGCTCAGTAGAGGCACATGGGAAATATACTGGTTTTCCTGAATAGCAATTACAGTAGCCCTTTCAACTGTTCCCCATTTTAACAGCTGCATGACATGAAAGAACGACATGGTCCTCTCAATATTTTTTAATCTGTCACACTCATTTTCTATACTGAATGTGGGGGGAGCTGAGCTTTAGACAAAAATGAATGTAGGATAAAGCAAAATTCAAAGATCCAGCCATCCCATGGGGATGTGCATGGTGTGTGTGTGGGGGGGGGGGGAGAGAAACGAGGTGGCCCAACAATGGCTCAGACTAGTGGTCAGTGAAACCTTCTGATCCTGATTCTGCATCCAAAGAATGCCAAGCCAATGGTGGTTTGTCCCTACTTCTTTAAATCTAAAGGTACAAACAATGAAGCTAATAAAAGTAGGGAATGATCCAATTATTACAGAGTCCTGTCAAAAGTGGTGATTATTTTCTTTTATTATGAAGCCGGACCATATGCTTTATTTGTTCTCTGCATAATAGATGGATTACTGAGTAATACATTATATAAAAAAAGGACTTTTTTGCACATATTAGCAACATTGTTCTTTCAGAATGCTTAATAAATTTAGATTTCATTATATTGTGTACAATGAGATTTTCTGAAATAAGTAGATGTTGGCAGATATATGCAGATGTGTGTGAGTGCACACAGACACACACTAATGTAAGTTGTTTTGTTATTGTTTTGTTATACTTCCTTGCTGGAAGTAAGGATGTATTGTATACAATTGAATGCATTATGGCATGCTCGCTCACCTGTCTGATGCAAGTGATTATTTTGCTAGATTGTTAAGCTACTCAAGAAATAGATGAATGGGAGGAAAATGAAGAGAAATCACTAAGAATTCAAAGTTAAACAAGCAAGGAAAATTTGTGACAAGAAAGATGGTTAAAAGAATTTCTGTCAGCAAGCACAGTGTGAAAATAATGAAGGGAAAAGGCCTAGGACACTAACAATAAAATGCCAGTTTTCTCAATTCATATGCCAGGA
The DNA here is from genome assembly GCA_020142125.1 of Phrynosoma platyrhinos. NCBI lineage: Eukaryota > Metazoa > Chordata > Lepidosauria > Squamata > Phrynosomatidae > Phrynosoma > Phrynosoma platyrhinos. Next base: position 104,965,970 of record CM034706.1, read on the forward strand.
GAAATCCAAGGTAACAATATTTTAGTTCATTTGCTGTAGTTTCTGCAGCAGCTATGGATTAAAATGCTCTAAAATATACTGTGTGTGTTTTTAATTGGGAGGCAAGGCCTGGCTCACTGTGTGAAGATCACTTACAACAAGCTCAGAACACATTAGATGGTATTGCAGCCTTTCTTTAGTTTTTCAAGCTAACAAAATGGTTGTGGCCATATTGTCACTGAAATATCAAATGCTTCATTGATTTCTATTTACTTGGGATGAGCTTGAATGTCTGGTAAGCATCCCAACACTGCCAGAAATAGTGCACATTAAATTGAGGCACTGCCCTAGTTCAGTGCTAGGGAATCGTGGGAACTGTATTTTATTGTAGCACCAGAGCTCTCTGACAGAGAAGGCTCAATGTCTCAGAAAAAAATTCAATTCCCATGACTCCCTAGCACTGAGCCAAGGCAGTGCCTCAATTTAAAGTGCACTATTTCTGGCAGTCTGCAAAGGCCCCAAGTCAAATGATTGTCCTAGCTGAGCCAACCCCACTGTTAGGCAGAGTGAAGCAGCTGCCACAGGCTGCAGATGCTTAAGGACACTTAATAGCTGTGTAAGCTACATGGCCTGCTCATTGCCTTGGGGGCACAGTGATTAAATGCCTGTACTGCCGCTGCAAGGTTATGAATTAGATCCCAGGGGCTCCAAGGTTGATTCAGCCTTCCATCATTTCAAGTTCAGTAAAATGAGTACCCAGATTGTTGGGACAATTGGCTCACAGATTGTCAATTGGTTAGAGAGTGCTGAATTCACTGATAAATGGTATAGAAATGTACATGCTGTTGCTGTCCCCCCTAAGGTCACTCAGAGGGGTTTTTCCAGTTCCTTATTCTGAGGCTGAGAGTTTTACTTGCCCAATGTCACTCAATGGGTTTTCAGGGCTGAGTGGATATTCAAACCCTGGTCTCTCAGAATCTAACCCAACACTGAAACCAGTACACTACAGTGACTCTCCTTCCAGTAGTAGTGCTGTCTAATTCCCATGGCTTTATGCTATTCTGTATAGCTTATATATTTTACAAATGTGATGCTAAGCCACAAAGCATGGCTTTCAGGCAGGTGTGTTACAGATGTGTTGCACTGAGTTTGTCACTGACGTGCTCACACAGTTATTTTGTTTGCAAATGAAATATCTGCAAATTTCCACAGCTCTGTCAAGCAGGTGACAAATTTCAAAGCTCATAAATGCTTGAGCAGAGCACTGAGAAAACCAAAACTTCCCTGTGTTTAAGGAATAGCAAGGAGTTTTCACCATATTCCTAGTACATACACACACAACACAACACAACACATTGGCACCTCACTCTCATGCTGGAGGCAGGTACTCTCCATGGGCCTGGAGAATCCTCAGTAGGCTGACTGACAATCTGCCATGACATGAAATGAAATTGGCATGAAAGGAATTTATAGCAGTATGAGGATATTGTTTTTCTCATCTTTTATGTATATAGATTTCTATTTTTTAAGGGGAACATTTTCCTGAATTTGGCATACTGATGGTTATCACACTTGCATTGTATATTATATTATTTAAGCTAATTTATTTGATTTCTTTTTTGCCATCCTATCTAAAGGGATTTCCTAAGATGGCTTACATTCAAAATAAATCAATAACAACTACCTTCAGGGTCTTCCCCCTTCTTCTGTCTCAATGTGTGCCTGCCTGCTCCCTCATGACACTCACCCTGAACCTGAGAGAGTGAATGAATTCATTCTAAGAAATACAGATCAAAACAGGAAATAATACTAGTTCTGAAATTCTAAATAGAATTTGGGGCTCTCAGTACTCTGGAAGAAACTGCATTATAAAACAAATTTGGCTCCTCTCCAAAGTTTTAACAGCAAGATGGCAGGAGGTACAACTTTGTTCTTTCTATGCCATAGCTGTAAATATTGAAATTGATCAATGCAGATATTTGAAAATACCATTTGTTTTCCCCCTAAAATTTACAAATTTCTTCTGATGAAATAAATTTTGGTTTTACAAAAGAGACGGGCGACAGAAAGCAATACTTATAAATTTGTCCATCTCTATTTCCCTGTGGGATATTTAACAAGAGGTTAAAAAAATTTTTAAAAATTCTCCTGATAAAATTAAGCTGCTAAAATGGAGGGGGAGAGGAGATTTGTGTGAGAATTTTGGTAGTAAAATAACGTTTCTGGACTATGTGCTCTTCTTTCTTAAATCACTGTATTGCATATGATGGACCTCAGGGTTGTAAGTGCCCTCCTTCAACCATATGACAGAATTGGTTTGCCCTTCCCAAGCCATTAGCCAAATGCCACCTCAGGTTATGCAGTGATGTCGGTGTCAGGCAGGAATCTGCTGGGTAATTTAAGGCAGTGTGGTCCTGACACAGATCTCTTAGCTATTTCTACTCCCCACTTGCATGGGAATTTTCAATCACTTTTGGGGGAGGAGGGGCTGAGCAGGAATACTTGGCGGTGCCTTGTTTGCCTGCTAACTACTACTACTTCTTCTTCTTCTTCTTCTTCTTCTTCTTCTTCTTCTTCTTCTTCTTCTTCTTCTTCTTTGATATATAATGTTTGACCCTATGTTCCATTATTGTCATTTTGTACATTTCTGTAATTGTGGCCTTATCTCTCCAACTTTTGTCTCTGTTGTCATTTGATCAGGAGAGCAATAAAACACACACACACACACACACACACACACACACATTAATTGTAGGTCCTGCAGACTCAGAGAAATCTTAAGCAGATTGCAATAAGGAGCTCTTTTGTGTGTGGGGGGGAGGGTAAATCCCATAGTCTGTGGTCATACTGGCTAGGGGATTCTGGAAGCTATAGTCCAAAAAGTAACTTTTCTATTAGCCACTAGAAAAAATAGAAGGCCATCTCACCTAGTAGGTAGTAAGAGGTGTCGGTTTATGAAGAGATTCAGAATTTAAATAGTGTATAGATCACTTGGTTTGATAGAAGAGAGGGACAGTTGCTTGGCTTCATGGTATGAAGCATACTTTTTATGGTATTCTGAAAGAAGAGTAAACATCTCTCTGTGATGGAGTAAAGGAATCATTGGAGCATGGACCAACACAAATCTCCTGTTTACAGATTCCCCTCCCCTCCCCCGTAAAATCAAAACAAAAGCTGGAACCAGTCTTGCTCATTTATTTTGGAAGGAATATCTGATGCTTGTAATTATTTCTTAAGGACAGGAGAGTTCCTCAGTGGTACAGTTATTGGAATGTTGGGCTCAAATTTAGAACACTGAGGTTCAAGTTGAACTGAGTCATAAAACTGGCAAAGGAGGCTTTAAGCAGTCTCTCTGAGCTTGACTTACCTCAGTGTTGTGAGCACAAAATGGAGAACAGATATACCAGCTAAAGCTCTTTGGAAAAAACGTGGGCTATACATGGAAGGGTAAACTAAGAAATGAATAAGTGACAGCCTAAATTCAGCTGACCAATTTGATTTCTACTTCTTTTAGACTTTTTCTGGTCACCATTAATGGCTCCTACCATCCACCCTTCACTGCAGCACATGCTAAAAGAAATGGCTAGTTTTACATGAATATTGTAACACATCTTTCATTGTTACTGTAAAAGAAAAAAAAATCCCTTACACTTGCCTCTCCATGTGCTGCTTCAAGTCATAATGGCTTTACTGAACCAAAGGGAGACACAAAAGGGCAGCAAAACAGCAGTAAGAACTCCCAACTCCTCATGGAGTCATACTCCAAAGTGACATATAATATAACAAACACAGCTCCTTAAAAATAATTAAAAGCAAAAAAGGGGTAGGGGTAGGTCTTCTTCCTGGAAGTAAATGAAAGCAAACTGACATCAAGTAGGATAGCTGAAATGCAGCCCCTGCTGCTCTGTGCATTTGCCTTTGTCTTTTACAGTCAGCTATTGTGAGCTGCTTCAGGAAGCTGGCACAAAACAGAAGAAAAAGAGAGAGTTCAGGCATTTACCATAACTCACTTGACAATTAGAGGCCTCTGGGAGCTGTATGGAGCTCTTGAAGCATTCAGCAGTCACAGCACAATGTTATAGAGACAGTTTCATTGCACAACTTATTGTGGCTTTGGAGTTTGAAAAGAAGTAGGCCAGAGCCTTATCTCTGTTACACCATGGTGAGTTTGGATTGGCCCCAACGAAGCAAACAGGACTGTGGATGGTCACATTAGTGGTGAATGTGAGAATAGAAGCTACCTACCTGCCCATCTACTCTCACTGCTTTTGCTTTCTTTTAAAGCCTCCATTTCCATGTTTGAATTTAATGAACAGTCCTCTCTGCTTTGATTAAGCAGCACACACAAACTCCATGCTACCGGAAGCTTAGGATAACAATTACCATAATATTAGGAGTTATTTTCTAGCTTTTTGTTCAGAGGAATAAAATTTTATTATTGCCTCAACCTCATTTATTTGAAACAGGAAATCAGCTTGACAAAGCTTTACTGGAACATGGCTGGGCTACCTTTGGCTCTCCAAAGGTTTTTGATTTCAGATTCCAGAAACTTCAGACAATGCAATAGGATTATAGGAGCTGTAGTCCAAAACACTGGGAGGATCTAAGGTTCCCCTCTACTTCTGGGACATTTCTCCCCCTACAAAATTTGATTAAACTTTTACCAGAAGTATTTCTAATTTTGGTGTGTACATGTTCCCTCTATGGCCTTGAATGTATTTTGCATTATAGTAGCCATGAGGATGGTTCTACTGGATCACATAGCCAAGGCAGCCATTGGCCCAAGAATGACAGACCACTTACAAAGGAAGTGAAAAACTTTAATCAACATAAGACAAAAAGAATAATAAAACTAATAATTGTTCACTATACATATATCAAGAGTAAATGGAAAAGCATAGCAAAAATAAAATAAAATAAAGGTACGGTATATATGAGGTGGATATGTATCAAGTGTCAAAATATTCTTTAGTAAAACTGGATTGAGTCTAAAGAATTTGTTGAATCTGGTCTCAATAGACCAAGGCAGTATTTGTAAGTCCAAGTGAGGTAGAAAACAAAGTTCAAATGTCCAAAGATATCTGGTAGCTTGTATACTGGTTAACAAAGTCTATAGCAAACTGTCATGTACATTTCAGCAAGATTATTCAAAGTTTTTGTAAAAGTTCAGACCAAATTCCTGAATGGACTAAGGGCCTTTACAGACTGCCAGAAATAATGCAGCTTGAGGCCACTTTTATTGTCCTGGCGCAGTGCTAGGGAATCATGGGAACTGTATTTTTTCTGGGACATTGAGTCTTCTCTGTCAGAGAGCTCTGATGTCACAATAAACTACAGTTGCCATGATTCCTTACCACTGAGCCAGGGCAGTTTAAGTGGCCTCAAGCTGCATTATTTCTGGCAGTCTGTAAAGGCCCAAAGTCAAATGCAGACAAATTTGTGAAATTGGCTGCTTCATCACTCAGTCTTATTTTCACTCAATGAAAACCTTAGAAATGTTATTATATGGTTGTAGGTAATCAACAGACACCTGTTGATTCTAACATGGTGTACCGAAAAGGGCGAGGAAGAGACCAGAGCCGCCCAACTGCAGAGGCCCTTTGTCTGAAAGGCTTGTACACCAAAGAAGAAGTTGAACTGATGTTTTCTTCAGCAAAATAACAAAAAAATATTTGCATTGGTGCAGTGGTTAAATGCCTGTACTACAGCCACTCTCACAAACCACAAGGTTGCAAGTTCAAGACCAGCCAGGGCTCAGGCTCGATTCAAGCTTGCATCCTTCTGAGGTCACTAAAATGAGTACCCAGCTTGTTGGGGGCAATTAGCTTACAGTTGTAAACCGCTTAGAATCTGCATAGTGAAATATGAAGCAATATATAAATGAAGATGCTATTGCTGTTGCTAAATAACAAAGATCTTGGGACAAAGAGTGAAACTGAAACTCGTGTCTCTTAAAATGCAAAACCACAACGTCTGCAGGACTCTTTTCCTTTTAAGGGGAAACAAAGGTTCTCCTTCATCCAGGCAATGCTATCAAGCTTTTAAAAGAGCCTTTTAAACAATGCAACCTTTTGAAACCTTCATTTAAACCAGGGGAAGGCAACCTTTCCCCTTTAAGGGCCAAGGGACTCCAGCTCCCAGAATCCCAGGAGCTATTGGCCAACATGGGACTATTGGCCAACATGGCTGAGGCTTCTGGGAGCTGAAGTCCCTCAGCCCTTAAAGGGGAAAGGTTGCCTACCCCTCATTTAAACCCATCTTTACAGAAAGCAGCCCAACTCTTTTCATCATCATCACTCACTACCCCCAATCTTTTGTACTCTCTCAGGGCCTGAACAGACTGCCAGAAATAATCCAGCTTGAGACAACTTTAACTGTCCTGGTTCAGTACTAGGAAATCATGGGAATTGTAGTTTTTTTCTGAGACATTGAACCTTCTCTGTCAAAGAGCTCTGGTGCCCCAATAAACTACAGTTCCTATGATTCCCTATCACTGAGCCAGGCAGTTAAAGTGGTCTCAAAATGGATTATTTCTGGCAGTCTGTTCAGGCCCTCAATCTCTCTTTTAACTATAATAATAATAATAATAATAATAATAATAATAATAATAATAATAATAATAATAATAATATTTATTTATATCCCACTCATTGGTATCATTTTTATATACACTGTGTGAACAGAGAGATGTACAGCTTAACCAAGTACAGCATCTCAACTTTTTTAACAACATGGTCAGCTCTCTGCTTGCAAAGCAGGGGGTCACACCACTGTTGTCTAACGTCACAAAACAACCAACTATAAACCATTGTTCTCACAAGGAGGGAGACTCTAAAATTCTTTTCTTCCCCTTGCAAAGTTTATACACAAAGGGGAGCACTCCTAATGTTCTAAACCAAATGACAAAATTCTAAGCGTCTATTTTCCAAAGGAAAGGGACTTTCTTTCGTTCCCCCCTTAAAACTTTACAACAGATTACAGGGCTCTTTTTAAAACCCAAATGAATGACAATACGACAACACAAATGGAAGCAAAACTAGGCAAATCTTAAATTGAAGTGGCAATCATCAAAATTCAATAAACAAGAAAGGAACAGCAAGGATAGTTTGCCAAACTGGCCATATTTTTGCAAGATGATGGGCTTTGCAACTCTTTCTTGGATCAAATTAGACTCACTAAGAGGAAAACTTTCTTCTTTTAAAATCACAACAGTTTTATTCATGGATTCTGTAGGAATTTCTTAGATCTATGGTTGTGTAGGGCTTTCCCAGCAATGAACACCAATTACCAGACATTAATCCTCATTTGCATATCTTCCTACCCTGAGGCCCTGCCATCAACCAGAACAATACACAATTAACAACAGAGTTTACATGGGAATCACTCCTCCCTACCAAGGGTCTCACAGTATATATATATATATATATATATATATATATATATATATATATATATATATATATATATATTCCCACTCTCTTCCATTCCAGCATTCTCTGAAGATGCCAGCCACAGATGCTGGTGAAACATCAGAAAGAAACTCTTCTAGAACATGGCCACAACAGCCCAAAAAAACCACAAAAAACTATGGATGCTGGCCATGAAAGCCTACCACTTCATATTTCTTGGGTTCCCTCCAAAGAATTGTGAGGACTAGTGGATTCAGGCTGAGACAGTGTGACCAGGATTTGATCTCTTCAAAGCAGGAGTGGAATGGGGGAACTTCAGGACTTCTAACAGCACATCAAGAGGTTTTCCATCCATCTGGGACATGTCTGCTCTGCATTCCTTAATTGCAGCCCAAATGAGCTTTCTATCTTTGTTATAGTGGTGCCGTGATGGATCAGGGTGTGTCTTGGTGTGGCTGGGGCTTTGGGCTGAGGAGTGATGTTGATTCTCCTTTCTAGGTTCCTGTTTTCTTTTGGAACCCTTCTTTTTTGATTTCAGGGTCCCTCTATCATCGTGTAAGTTGGCTGTGGATTCCCTGCTCTCCAACTTGTAATCTATCATGCAATCTTCTACCTGATCCTTTATCAATACCAGTGTTACCCATATTTCACTCTTTTCCTGGGTGGTAGTCTGAATTGCAGCCTCAGGGTTAACTGGCCAGGTTGGTACCGGATGACTAAAGATAAGCATTCTGGAGGGCACCAAAGGGACAGTTTGGGGCAAGTTGTCTGCCCTGGGAATTTGAGGGTTTCAGGGAATCTCTGGGATGGACCCACCCAATGCTGGCTGCAGCATTTGGACCAATCTTTGCTATACCAAGTCCAATTCACATTGCAGGATCTCCTGTTTTACAGAAGCTTCTGGATCCTTAGTTGTCACCTCCTGGTTGGCCTTGGACAGATCTAAATTTCTTGCCACCTAGTCCTACACTTTAAGTCCTCTAGCTTCAAGGCTTGGCTTTCAATGGTATCCTTATGGGTTTTAATGACGCCATGAATGTCCTAAATTACACTCATAGATGCCTGTAGAGCAGACTACAGTGGCCAACCTCCCAGAACATCCTTGGAAGGACCAACAAAATGACATCATTTTACATCTAGCAGAGTAATCAATCCTGAGAGTTTCTAAAGGGTCTGAAGTGCAAAACTTTTCCACATTCTATGATTGTTCCCCTTTTCAGCAAGCAACCTCTCTAACTTACTATTTGCCATGGTGTCATTCTTAAAAGAATCTTTGGGAATTCCAACTTGGGGCCAGTGGATGGGGGAACCACCTGGGTTCAAAAAAAGGGGGGGAGTGAGGAAACTTTTAGCAGGAAGGAGGGACTGGGTTTAAACTGGCCTCAGTGAATTTACTCTAGCACCCTTTGTGGTCTCTGAAGGGAAAGGGATGGCCAGGAGAACTAGCTTACCTGCCAAATTTACTTTGTACAGGCTTTTGGGAGGTGAAGTTGGCTTGCTCCTTTTAACAACCTCCACCAAATCTATTCACAACCAAATTCCAAACTGAGGTAGCTTCCTTTTTCAAGCACACTCCTAGTAACAAGTTTCAGAGGATGGGTTAAAAAAAAATACTTTCTGCTCACACTGGGCAGAGCTAGAAAGGAGGAAAATGAACTCAAGCAACTCTCCTGAGGAAAGAGGGATTGGAGTATCTCAACTGAGCCTTAACACAAAGTCCTTTATTTCCAAAAGAGCACTACAACCTAAGCATCAATACTTGCACCAGTTTAGCCCAGATCCAGGGTTAAAGACTCTGGCTGGTCCTTGGGTAAACACTGGGTCCTTTGGGATTCACATTGAACTGGACTTTCAAGGGCTTTTTCAGCTACAGCTTCGAAAATAACCCAGCTCTGAGTTATTAAAGGTACAGTACCCAGCTTGTTGGGGGGCAATCAGCTCACAGATGTAAACTGCTTAGACATCCCATAGCGTGATATGAAGCGGTATATAAATGAAGCTGCTTTGCTTTGCTCTCCAAAAGTATCTCTCTCTGCCCATGGAAACACCTAACTGTGGAAGTAAAGGGTTAACTCCTCAAAATGCCAAGGGGAGGGAGGCAAGCCAGTCTTTCGTCAGCTTTTTGCAAGTCCTCCACAGCAAAGAAGACTATGACCAAAACCACTCTTAAATCACCTCCTGAGAAAGAAAACTGCTCTCAGAGTTGCAAAAGGGTTCTGCCTCCAAAATGCCCTGGATCTTGACTCCCTGAAGGCTTCCAGGGTAAAACTTAAAATCTCTTTCCCTTTAAACTGGCCCCAGAATTAGGGTTCGGAAGACCCTCCAGGTCCATGGGGGAGGAAGACGAATGCAAAGGAACATTTAAGTGAAGAGGGAATGGGAGTTTAACTGATTTCTAACATTTGAAAGGGGTCTTTTAAAAGGCAGGGTGAGTGTACTGCCCAATTCTGGAGACACAGAACCTGGTCCTGTAGACTCCACTTCAATACCACCTCAGATCTAATAAATGGCAAGCCTTTACCACTTTGTGGGGCACCTTCCCCAGCTATCACAACACCTCTTTCATAACCTTCTGGAATGTCTTTCCCTGATATCACTACAAGTGCCTCACCACTCTATGGGGCCTCCTTCCCCATGTATCACTCTCCAACTCAGATTGAGGTAAATCACTCATCCATTCACTTCTGGGGGTCCTGCCACACTGCAGATGTGAACCTACAGATAATCCCCTAGCTAGATCTGATCAAGGGGTCAGATTTAATGATCCTTTTCACTTGGGAGTTCTAGCACCACCGTCCTACCTGAGCTCAAGGTAGATGGCTGAAAAGCACAGCACTTTTGGTCCCTAGCTAGACCAAACAAGGGTTGCAGAGTCTGAAATCCAGGTCTTCTGTTTTCTTTATCAAAGCTTTGTCAGAGTAATCTTGATGACTCCATTTTGACTTGGAAAGACAGGCAGGGCTTTCTCAATTCCTTGCTTAGGTCTTATGACCAGAGGGAAGAAGAGCCATATCTTCTCACTACAGCTTTATTGCCTTCAATCGACCAAGGATTCCTCAACCTTGCAAAGATTCTGACCACTGGGGGGTTAACCAGCTTTACTGCCCTCTGAACAAGGGAGCTGGGAGTCCCACGTAGGGTCTGACTACCGTAAAAAGGGAGACGTCTCTCCCTAAATGTAGCTTTATGGCCCTTCGACCAAGACATATGCTATCATACTCCTTACTGTGGTTTTGAACTTGAACATGGGGTTTTGAACTGCAGGGTGGGCTGGAACGGAATCCTAACAGTTTCCCAACCCATGTTAGCAAAAATAAAAATAGGGAGTCAGGAATTTACACTGACTCCACTCTCAAGGGTGATTGCAAGCCTGCCACTGAGTTGCTTGGACCTTGCCAGCTGACAGGACATCCAATCAAAGTGATGAAATGGGTGCAGCCAACCCATGATAGACCCAAGCCATGTGGCCAAGTGCACAGAAACAACACACACACAAATTTACTTTTGTGTCTGCCAAATCCCTATTCCTTTTAACCTCTACACCTGAGATTTGAACAGTTCCAATTGTGCAGTTGTAATATTAAAATCTTAGGTGATGCCAGCATTCTTTTCACCAAATATTATGAATACCTTGACCTTGGGGAATTTTAATTAGTTAAATTATTTAACAGGATACATCCCAATTTATACTAAGGTTGCTAGGAATAATAGATTGGCAGAGGCAAAGTATTTCAAATGTTTTCAGATTTATTGGGGGAAACACATACACTCTAAAACAGACTTTCACTCACTGATGCACACAAGAATTTAAGAATAAAGTAGTTAGTACAGGAAAAGACAAAAGGCCTTCTAATGGTGATAATTACCTGAACAAGGCTTCTCTGATAATAAAATGATGCTTTTGAACCCAAGCTGCATGGAAGGGACAGGGGAGCAGCAGACGTTTGAAGCTGAGACAAAATTCAAAGTGACATGGACTCACCCAGAATTTCAAACAGCACACTGAACAACAGATTTAGAGGTCCTTAGATAGACCCAATCTAGCCCTGAGGTGAAGGTTGTTTACTATATCCTGGAATAACTGTCGGCCCATAGATGAGTCCCATTAGTTATTTTGATTCCTTATGTTATTTTGATATTTAATTTATTTAATATTGTATTTTAATTAATTTATTGTTTAATCCTGTTTTAAGGGGATGGGAGGGGGGAGGATGGGATTATGGGATGAGGGAATGTTTTAACTTTGTTCTGTTTTAAATATTGTTGTTCCCCACCCCGATTGCCATGCAGAGGGGCGGGCTATAAATAAAAAAAATATTATTATTATTATTATTATTATTATTATTATTATTATTATTATTATTATATTTTAAAGGTACCCAATCTACATAACAAAGATCAGCTTGATATAGGGCCTCTGCAGATGGGCAGCTATGGGCCGCCCTGAGAAACCGTAGATTGGGGCTGAGGCTGCCCCATGCCTCAGCCCCAATACACTCTTTTTCTGTCCCTGGAAGGAGTGCTAAAATAGTGCTCCTTCCGCAAGGCATGGAAAGGGCGCCAGCACGTGCCTTTTCAGCATCTCTTCCGGTTCAGCATGTCTGGATGCTAAGCTGGAAGGACGTTATCAGAGCACCCATCATGTTCAATGATGGGTGCTCTGATGACGTCCTTAGGAATGTGTTGGGTGCCCGGAGTCTTGCTGCCTTTCCCCTTCATGGGATTGAAATGGTGCTTTTCGCTGTCTGCATCCCCCCATAGATAGATTTAAAGGTGAGAATAACTCTTTCTCTTAGCCCAACCATCATACATCCTGGGCTATAAATCACTTTAATCTTCTGTTTTGAGGTGTGATTCTTCCTGCCTGCAACTCCTCAAACTAGCTGCTTTGATCTGTAAATTAGGGCTGGTCTACCTGATCTATCTGCTTTGGACCTATGCGGGTTCAGGAGTTCTATTTCAGGGCTATACCAGAAAGTCTGCACACCCAAAATTATAGAAGACACTGGTTCTCATATCACAAATGTAGTGCATTGTGCTTTTGTAAGATTGGTGAAGAGTGTTGTTAGACTCCTAATCCATCAAACAGCATTGTTATGAAGCATTATTTCACAAAGATAGAGAGATTGGAGGCTTATATAGGCTATTTAAGTATTGGTTTTGAACAGGACTAGTTTTCTCCACTGTAGTTTCTTATAATCCTTAACAAGGGACCAAGAGAAAAGCTGAACCACAAAGACAAACAACATAATCCAAACATCTGTGCAGAAAAGAAAAAGTCCTCTACTTCATTTCCCAACCATGCAGAAATAAACAGCTAAAATCACTCCTGATATATAGCCATTCAATTTCTCTTTCACTTCCAGTGAACGAGAGCCTCCGAAACAGTCCATCCCCCTGTCAAACAGTTTTTACTTTCAGAAAATTCTTTTGAATGTTTAGATTGAATCGCTTTTCTTGCAATTTTAATCTACAGGTTAGTATCCTAGGGTCCTTTCATGCTACATAGTTTAGCAGTATATTTGACTTGGCAACAACCTATGGAATTCTGGGATTTGTTGTTTGAGGAGGCACAAATGCTCTCTGCTTAAGAATTCTAAATGCCTTTCCCTAAACTTCAGAGCCCATTGTTCCTTATGAAATTCTCATGATATTTAAAGTGAAATTTAGTGTTATAACTGTGTTGTGAGACAATCTGCACAACAGTAGCAAAGAATCTTACAGTTTCATATGTGTGACAGCCCTTCCAAAATTTAAAAATGGCTATTATGTCACCTCTTGTTCTTCTCTCCTCCAAACTAGAGAAGTTCCTCATAGAAGTTCCTTGTAGACATTAATCATAGATGTTCTTAAAATATTCCTTTTTAGACCTTTCATCATCTTGGTCACCCTTGGTAATATTCTACCTTGTCAATACCCTTCTTGCACTGTGGTGCCCAGAAATAGACAGTATTACAAATGAAGTCTGTTGAAAAGAGAATAGAGTGGTGCTATTACAATTATAATATATTATATAAAAAAAGTCTTTAACACAGAAGAAAGAAGAGTGAAAATAGGCAGAAGGAATATCAACAATCTAAGATATGCAGATGACACCATACTACTAGCAGAAAAACTCACAGATCTGGAACATCTGTTAAGGAAGATCAAAGTGGAAAGTGCAAAGACAGGCTTAATGTTGAACAAAAAGAAAACAAAAGTAATAACCACCGAGGACCTTCACAAGTTCAAACTAGACAATGAGGAAATAGAAATAGTAAAAAAAGTGCTCATATCTGGGATCAAACATTGATTGGAACAGGGACTGATGCTAGGAAATCAGGAGAAGATTAAGAATGT
>CM034706.1:104995097-105005995 GCA_020142125.1 Phrynosoma platyrhinos
GCCACTTTGGAGGCATGTAATTTACATGACGCATGTGCCCAAAGCTACCACAAAAAGGAGCCAATTAAATCTGGCTTCTGGTGGCAACTGGATTGGGACCATGGTGGGGGACCACTGTGGAAGCAGGCCATGTGGTCATTTCAGTCCTGGCATGATCAGGGATGGAGCAGCCAGTTGCTTTCCCCCATGGTGACCCTATGAATGGGAGACCTCCATGTCACCCTATCATAACCAGCTCTGCTCAGGTCTTGCAGACTTAGAGCCATGGTCTCCAATCTTATTTTCCTATAGTTTTCTACCTCATCAAGCATTATTACCAAGAGCTCTGACTGCCTCCTCTTGCATTTTAGGGGTTGTAGTTCCATCAGGCTTAAAGGCTCTCTGGCTGAATATTCTAAATATTTCTTCTTAAACAACAAATTCCAGAATGCTTAAGAGTGTAGAGCAATAGTCTCGTATATTAAATTTGTGTAGATCCCCCGTGGTCATTATTTTTGTTTCCTTGGTGTTCAAAAATAAGCTGCCTTTGCATTTTCTTTCTTGACTTTCTTCGCTAATCATTACAAGTTTTTGCTATTTTCTGCTAGTAGTTGGAATCATCTGCATATCTTAAATTGTTAAAGTTTCTTTCTCCAATTTTCATGCCTCTTTCCTCTGAGTCTAATCCTGCTTTACATATTATATTTTCAGCATGCAAATTAGATAGAGTGATAAAATGCAGCCTTACCTGACCCCCTTGCCAATTGGAAACCATTCATTTTCTCTGTATTTTGTCCTCATAGTAGCCTCTTGTATTGAGTATAGGTTGTGCATTAGGTTATGGATCAATTGTTGTAGCACAACCATTTTTTTAAAAAAAGAATGATCCATAGTTATACATTATCTACACAATCAAAAGCTTTGCTGTTATCTCTAAAGTACAGACTGATTTTCTATTGAAATTCTTTGGTGTGCTCTATTGTCCAATGTATATTTGCAATATGTCCCCTCATGCTTCTTCCTCTTCAGAACCTAGCTTTGACATCTGTGTAATAGAAATCTTTGTTGTAGAATTTTGAGCATCACTTTCCTTGCATGGGAGTTTAATGCAACAGTTTTGTGGTTATGGCAAACCCTGGTGTACCATTTGTTGGGCACTGGGATGTACACTGAACATTTCCAATCTGTGGGCTATTCTTTTGCTTTCCATTTTTGTTGACAGATCAAACTAGAATTAGAGTAGAGTAGATTATGAACTGAAACAGACCAGCTCGAAGGGGTGGTGTGAAGCCATGCCAGCCAATGCAAGATTGGGGCTGTGGCAACTGCATGCTGCGGACCCACTCTGTAGATTTGCTGGTGCAAAAAGAAGTGGCAGAAAGCTACTCCTTTTCCTGATAGAAAAATGCTGACTTATCCACTGCCACATCGCTTTTCAACACTCCTGCAGCATGTGGTGTCTAAATGCCATGCCACAAGAGTGCAAAAAAGCTGCCCCCTGTGTGGTCTAACTGACATGACCACAAATCACCAGGAAGCTGCCACAAAAGGGGCATCTGTTTTGCCCTTATGTCCCTGTAAATTGAAGCAGCTCTATTGGTATGATATTTTTTCCTGATGATTTATTTATTCTAAGTGCTCTGGGTATAGCTTCCACTTCACTTTCTAAAATTGGAAGTTCATCTTCACATGGTTCTTACTTTAATGAACCTGTCACTCTTTATCCTCTTTTATATAGCAATTCAATGTATTGTTTCCATCATCATTTTATTTCTACTTGATCATGTAAAGTATTCACCTGAAGATTATAAATCATCCCCATTCTTGGTTTAAATTCTACTTTCATTTCTCAGATCTTATGGAAGAGGTCACTTGTTCTTCCTTTTTTCTTATCATCCTCTGTTTCTCTGCATTGATTACTATAGTAGTGGATCTGCTTTGGCTTTTAATCAAAAACTGAAAGGGGCTGAACCTACTGGGCCAGAGTACAGACTTGTCAACTGCAATTGGATAATAGTGATCATATATAACATCATGAATAGTAGGCAATTATATTCTTGTCATCCATGAATGTACATGTGGAGCTCTACTCATAAACAAACAAACAAATAATATCTGGATCTGAAATGAAAGATTCATACATCTCATTTTCACCACACCATTCAGAGATGGCAAAATTATTCAAAGGAGTGCTTTCTAATAGTGTTGTTTCATCTTTTCTTACACACACACACACACTTATTTCATGTGACACCTGGTCTGAATGTGGCAGTTGTGAGTTAGTTCCTTCCTCCTAAACAATGTTTGCTGCTAACTAGTTTGTCAATGACAGCAGATCTGGCAATATTCAACAGCAGTAAAAATAAGGAACTGAAAGCATGTAGCCAAGCAGCAAACAAAAAGAAGACAAGCCCCACATACTCTAAGATGGTCAACTGTTTATTCAGTTTTTAATTCAGGGTTTAAAAACCCCAATGCATTTTGGCCACACATGCCTTCTTCAGGGGCTGAAAACAAATATGAATACACTTAAAATATGATATTTAAAAAATAAGACAACACTCATTAAATAGTGATACAAAAATATCCATATAGATCATATCAAAGTTACACATACTCTTTGAGAGAACTCACTGGAGTTGAAAACACTCCAAATTACAGGACCATAGAAATAAGGGGACCAGACAGTATAGCATTTCCATAATTATACATATTCCAGATGACCTTGAAAAGGCATAGCCAATGATATGTCTTGGAATGGGACACAGGGACATATGATGCAATTTCTCCTGAATTTGCTCATTCTATTCATGACATTATTATATTACACCCATGCCCATACATATGCTCTGATGTATAATTTCTAATTAAGGATTGTAGGTTGAACAATATTCAACAGCAACCACAATGCCACTGCAACAATGCCTTTGCAGACTGCCAAAAATAGTGCACATTAAATTGAGGCACTGCCCTGGCTTAGTGCTTGGGAATCATGGGAATTGTATTTTTTTTCTGAGACATTGAGCCTTCTCTGTCAGAGAGCTCTGGTGCCACAATAAATTGCAGTTCCCATGATTCCCTAGCACTGAGCCAGGGCAGTTCCTCAATTTAATGTGCACTATTTCTGGCAGTCTGCATGTAACTTTAAAAGATTTTTATTTCCCTCACATTATAGGAATCCCTTTCACCATTCCCATCTCCCAAATGTCAAGCTTACACCAAGATTGCACAGTTGAAGAGCAGGATAAAAATCTTCAAAATAAATAAATAAATAAATAAACATGCAATTTTTTTTTCTTAAAAAAACCTCCTTGGAGAACATTAAGCTTAGCTCTACAATACTCTCTAATATCTGTGGATCAAACTGTTGCTCACAGTACAAGAGAAACCTGTTCAACAACTGATAGCTATTTGTTATGCCTAGGAATGGAAGGTTATGAATAAATACTTTTCAAAATAATATTCAAAATTATATAAAGTAAATAACTTGCAAAAAATTGATTAGGCTAAATTGCATACATAAGCATATATTGGAAGAAATTTATAGGAAGATTTATAGGAAAATTTGGGGGGGGGACATATTAGGATTCTTATGGCCAGGATTTCTTGACAGTCAAACACATGGATTTAAAAAAACACTTTTCAAAAAACAAATGTTATTTTCATCCCTAGAAGAAAGGAGGTTCTGCACATGGTAGAACCCATCCTCACACAATCTTCTCTCACACAGTTGCTATTTCTTTTCTTTCCTAGCAGTGAGGGATTTCACACATCTCTAAGGTACTTAGAGTTATAGCAGTGCCAATTTCCTTTCTTTGCTGCTGGTTAACACACATCCCACAAAGTGGCTTTGTGCAATAGCTAAGAGGAAAGCTAGTTCTTTTAACTGTCTACACTACTGCATGTTTACAGTGATATTTTTAATTATTTAAATATCCTCATCAATAATGAAGTCAGATGACAAATTTCTCTATCTCACTGTGTTGGAAACACTGTAAGGAACATGCAAAATTGATTCACAAACTATAGTGAGGAGCTCACTCATGAATGCATTTCCTTTCCCCAAGAGTGAAAAAGAAAGAATGGAGAGTGGTGTTTGTGTGTTTGTATGGGGGGGGGGGGAAGAACAGCAGTTCATTAAACTGCTTTGAAACTAAAAAAAAAAAAAAAAAGCAGAAACATCTGCTAAAATCATGAATTGCTAAAAATCAGCACAGGAGATAAAAATAAAAGTTGTTACTCCAATCTGTAGCGTTTCTTACAAATATGGGGTCACAATTACTGATTTGCTTGCAGAAGGCATATAGCTGAAAGCATTACCTTCTTTCCATATGTGGAATGAGATACTCATTTAAGTAAAATGCTCCTGTGAATGCTCAGATGGCAAATGTGTTAATGCACAATTAGATGCTACTATGCCTTCCTGATTATGCTAGAAATAGTGTTCACCCATCCCAATATTTGGAAAGGTATATGAAAATGAGACAGAAAGAGAAAACACACCTGGTCATCTGCAGATATATTTTTTCATAAATCTTTTTTGTTTATTTCTTTGTTTTTTAATCTAATAAGTAATGTTGTATTATTGCAGTGGTAAACTAATTAGCACCATTTGTATACAGGTATATTAAAAACATAATTAAGCTTTTCCTGAACTGTTAATTATTGGGGGGGGGGAACAGTGTCAAATCTAGTACATTGTAGAAACAAATGCATTAAACTAAACTTCATAATGACAAAAGACAATTTATTGATTAATTTCACTCATATATCTCCAGAAATATTACAGTTAAGAAGGAAAGTTCCCATTGCACTGTGCTGAAAATAACATCAGCATGTAGGTGCTAATTGCCAAAAAAGGGGGAAAAGAAAAAAAGTGTTTTGAATAAAGCAAATTGAACAACAAAGGGAAGGCAGCAGGCACCTGAAATACTGGGGGTGAGGGGAAGAGTATGCAAAACAAATGGCAAACACAGCTGAAGACAGTGGATGAGGGATATTTGTATTCCTCCAGCCTTAGCCAGGAATGATTTTGCCCTCCTCCACCTTATCACTGGAGGACAATGCCTGTTCCATCAATATGCCATAAATGCTTCTGTATCCAATGTGGTCATGCTGGCCTAATTAAGCTAATATGTGTTGTGCCACAGTTTCTTTTGCTTTATGTAGTCCTACATCTGCTCCTCTGCTTACCTTTTGGCATTGAATTTTGGTTTTTGGCTATTCCCTGAATGGCCATAGCCATGTTTTCTTATTCCTCCATCATCTATATGTTATATTGGACTTTTCTTCATTGTTATATTTGCATTATTCTGTCACCACTGGAGACATTCAGACACATTATTAGATTACTGGCTTCACTTGCATGCTTACTGAGGCACATCAAGGTGAAGGAGTTTGTCCACTCAGCTCTCATAAGCCTCTGGCTTGAGAGGTGAGGTGTAGTGATTCTTTGCTGTATGTAGAATCCCCCTACTTGTGGGGGAATCCCCTACTCCCCTTCATGTTCAACAAGTGATAACAATCTGCAGGAACTTCAATCCATGGTCCACAAGTAGTCATTCTCCTTAGTAGACTGAGGGGGGATGCAGATGGGTGGCCATGGGCTGCCCTGGGAAGGAGAGAATTGGGGCCAAGGCTACCCCACACCAATCCTCCCTTTTGGTGCCTGGGAAAGGAGTGCCAAAATAGTGCTCCTTTCTCAGGTGGCAAAAAGGGCACCCAAAGAGCCACCATGTGGCTCTTTTGAGCCTCTTCTGACATAGTGTGTCAAGATGCTGCGCCAGGAGAACGTCATCAGAGCGTTCACTGTGTGCAACAGCGTGTATTGTGATGACATCCTTGGGAAGGGGTTGGGGCATCCAGCATCTGGCTGCTCCTCGCTTTCCCTGGCTCCAAGATGGCACCTTGCACTGTCTGCAGAGCCCATGAGTTTAGCCAGACCTCCCAAGTAAAAAAAATCACACATCCCATCTAGCTGCCATATTTCAGATTCCTGTTTGGCTTTGATCTTATTTATCCTGATGCTGGCATCATCTTTCCAGGTGGAAGGACAAGTCCTTGCTTTTTTTTGGTTGTCCCTGCTATACATTAAGATGGTAATTTTTAGCACTCCATTTTTTTCCCCCAAACATCTCCCCTTTCATATCTCATAAGATGAAATGCTGCAAGATTAATCTACAGAGAACAGGCCTTTGCTCTAAAATGGCCATTGAATTGTATGAGTCCATTTGGTATAGTGGTTTAGGTCCTGGAACAGGACTTTCAGATTTGAAATGTTACTCAGAGGTAGTGACCTTTGATAACTCACATTTTCTCAGCCTAAGAGAAAGATGATTGTAAACCTCTTGAAAATAAAATTTCTGTCTTCTAGTGGTGATGGTGGGTGTGATGGTCATCAGAAAGGATCACTCCTGATGGTGACCACTAGCTGCAGGGATTAGATCTGTCTAGGGAAATTTGAGGACAGATGAGCTTGTCCCCATGATAAAGGGGAACCAGAAGGGGCCGAGACGGAGATCTCAATCCTGCGAGATCAAGATGAAGTAAGGAGATCAGAGGGGTTGCTAAAAGAGATCACACTCTGGGATGAACCATGTACATGGCAAGCCACCATTTGGGCCACAACCTCTGTCACCACTTTTGCTTTGCTTACCAAGAAAAGAAGAAAGCAATAATTAAAAGAAAGTCATCAATAATGTACCTTCTACAAAGGAAAATTTACTGCCTACTTGCTCAGTAGTGACTGAGATTATAATTTGATCCTTGAAACTCTTATATTACAAAAGAAAAAGAAAAAACGACAACATTCACAAAAGAAAAAACAGGGGAAAAAGTTTAAAGCTTAAAGTTTAAAGTTGTATGTTGTGTTCAGTTTTAAGAAAGGAATATGTACGAATTTTAATATGTTTAATAAAACTTTGTTAATTTTTTAAAAAAGTTTAAAGATGCTCTAGGGAAAAGTGAGAAAAAGGCTACAAGCTAACATAAATAATAGGAATAAGACTGCAATAAAATTGTAATTGACATAAAAATAAGACCATAATTTATTACAAACACAGAATGGATTTGACACCAGTTTGAATAAATCAATTAGATAGAATATTTTAAAAACTTAGAGAAGAAGTTATGTGCATAAAGCACAAAAAGAAGGACTGATATGAAACCAATACTGATATGAACATTGAATCAAAGTAGATCTAAGAAGGATATAAAGAGTCTATAAAGGAAATTAAAAAGAAGGGAAAGAAAAGGAGGAAAAAAGACATTTATATAAATGAAAGCTTATTCCTACACAAAAGAAGCATACAGGACTATATGAAACAAGGATATATTGAACCATACTCAAAATAAAATTTAAAGAAGAATAAGACTAAGGGGGGTTGCAGACTGCTAGAAATAGTGCAAATTGAGTCCACTTTTAGGGTTAGGGTTAGGGAATCATGGGTACTGTATTTTATTGTGGCACCAGAGCTCTCTGACAGAGAAGGCTCAATGTCCCAGAAAAAAACACAATTCCCATGATTCCCTAGCACTAACCCTAACCCTAAAAGTGGACTCAATTTGCACTATTTCTGGCAGTCTGCAACCCCACTAAGTTAAGGTTCCAACCTAAGTTAAGGTTGGAACATTGGGGGATTGGTACTTGAAGGTTAAAATTAAAATTGAATAATATATGGGACTTGAACGCTAAAAATGAATAGTTTATGATTTTATTTGTATTGCTCATGAATTACATGAATTGATTATTATTAAGTATTATAATTGATTATTAATTGAGGTGTTGAATTAGAATTATTATATTTCTATTATCTACTATTTGAATAAATTAAGGACCCCTTAATACACAAAGTACTGTGTTTAGTCCAGTAGATTGGAAAAATATAAACTTAAAGGGAAGGGGACATCTTGTAGTAAAAGTAAGACTATCTCAGCCTGTCATAGACTGCCCTGGACCCAACTTAAAGGCACAGTCAGACTGTGACTCTGAGGACTCTGAGTCTGCAGATCTGGGGTTGCCTGGAGGCTCTGCAATCTCAGAGGAGGTCCAGGGAGTTGCAACTCAGGAAGTTGCAGAGGGAGAAACAAACTCTAAGCTGCAGGTGCTAGGACCTGTGGAGTGAAGAAAGGCCAAGGAGTCCTTGAGGCATCCTTCCAGGCTAGAAGCCAAGAGGAGGGCTAATAGATTTCAGCTGAGAGATGTGGAGGTCCTTTGAAAGGGCTCTAATTGCTGAGAATCTTTACAGCTGATCATCTGTCTTGCAGTTTCCTTGTTCCTTGCAGCTTCCTTGATCTTGTTATCTGACCTTTGAAATTGCCTTGTGACTATGTTTCTGCCTCTACCTATTGTTGTGGTGTTCTGGCTTGTTATTGTGTTACCTTTGGACCGGACTTACCTTTGGACCAGACTTTTGACTACTCCTTTTCATTCCCTACTGTTGTTCTGTCCTCCAGAGAAGTAAACAGGACACAGCCAAAAAATTAATTTAATAGCACAAGGCGGAAAACTTTTGAATAAGAAGATAGCTGGTGTGTGAATTATACAATCTTAGTTATTCTCTTGATTGGTTAAGGAAAGTTAAATATTAGAAATAAAGTGTGTAAGTATATGTTAAAGGTTACAAATAGGGAAGGAGAAAGCAGATAAAATACCAAATAGATATTGTATAAGTGATTAATTGATACTGTAATTTGTATCAGTGTATAAGTGATCAACTTGGACAAGTGAATAAGAATAGTATATTTGAATTTACAAAATGGCAACAGGAAGGAAGACTGGTATACCAGCAGCCACAATGAACCAGAGAAGATCTTCAATAGAAATAACAGTGAAATTGTCAGAACAAAATGAACTAATGTTAGATCAGATAAAAAAGATTCAAGAGTAAATGAGAGAAGATAATTTAAGACTGATACAAGAGATGAAAGATGAGGTAAAACAGGAGATCAAGAACAAACTGACGGATTTGAAACATACTTTAGAAAAAATTAATTGTGACTTAGAGAAAATTTCGAATAAAGTAGGCAAATTGGAAAACAACTCTAAGCAAATGAAAGACAAAATAGAAGACTTAACAAAACAACAACAGGAAAACCAAGAAGCCCTGATAAAGTTGGAGGTCAAACAAATAGAGAACTTTTTAAAATTAAATTATGAGGACTTCCAGTACAAAGCAACAAGAATTTATTCAAATTATTAACCCTGATATTGGCAGATTTTACTGAGGAATTGGTGGAGCAATTCTCTTGGGAACTGAACAGACTATACAGAATAAATTAAAAGACAGCCAGAACTAAAAAAAAAAATTAATTAGACACAGTTGTATATTGTGACAGGAAACAAACTAGAGACTTTATGATCCAGCAAAGTTACAAAAACGATTTGATAACTGAAGGGAAGATGATACAGATCTTTAAAATACTCCATGGAAAGTATTGAAGATGAGGAGGGACTATACCTTTTTGACATGTCAACTCAAAATTCACAGAATACCATTAAAATGAGAAGAGTTAGAAGGGATTTCTTTGACATGGAAACAGAAAAGATACAAACTTAACACAATAAAAAAGGCAAGTGAATTCTGGGCAAAAAAAGTAGAAAAGAAATAGGAGACAAAGAAAGCAACCCTAAAGATGACAGATTTAAGAAAAAGATACTATGAAGGATGAGAGTTCAAGAGGCATACAGAAGAGAAAGAAAAAAAGGAAAAGAAGGGGAAAATCAGAACTCAGATGAAGAACAAGAAGAGGATGATCAAAAGGGACAAGGGGAACATTTAGCTGTAGAATAGGGAAAGAATAGAAATCTACTAACTGCTCTCTCATTTGATAGCTTTCCTTTTCTCATTT
This sequence comes from Phrynosoma platyrhinos, assembly GCA_020142125.1. Classification (NCBI taxonomy): domain Eukaryota; kingdom Metazoa; phylum Chordata; class Lepidosauria; order Squamata; family Phrynosomatidae; genus Phrynosoma; species Phrynosoma platyrhinos. The sequence continues at coordinate 105,004,926 of CM034706.1, forward strand.
ACACTTTTTTGGGGGCAGGGGGAAAATACTTATTTGAAATAATTAAAATTTAAATAAAAGGTATAAAATGAAAATACTGCCCTGGAATATCAAAGGGCTGAATTCACCACAAAAATGCAACCCCTCCCCCACCTTTTTATTATGGAAAAACAGAAATGTGATATCATATGCCTTCAGGAATAATGTATCAAGTCTCAAGATGTTAGATTAATTAATAACAAAAGCCTACATAAAGAATATGTGTCTTCAGTGAACAAAAGGGTAAAAGAGTAATTATTTATGAAAATGAACAACTAAACTCATAGGAAAATTTCAATGAGAGTAAGGGACATAGGAGTAGAAATTATATGGAAAGGAGAAAAGATATTAATGGTTTTATTGTCTCCAAGAAAATAAGGGTGAATTCTATGATAATTTACAGAAAAAAATTATTAAAATATGAACATAACAAAATAATTATATTAGATGACTTTAATAGGGTGCTTGTGTCAGAGTATAGATGGGCTATGCAGTCAAAGGTGAAATGTAGAGATGTGTGTGTCTGTATTTTTCCACTTGAGAACAGCTTCTAGGCAGAGCACAAACAACTCAGTCCAGATGGCTAGAGAGACAAAACAATACAGAAACCACTAGGTGGGAAATCATCCTTGTTTACATAAGGAAACAATAATAAAAAGTTGTTATGGGAAAGTAGATCACATGGTGGAAGATGAACAACAAGAGGCTGGGTTAGCACACATCACATACAGATCATCCAATCAACCTGAAGGTTAACACCCAAAAAGGTGGAGAGGGGCTGGACTGAGAAACTTTGTGTTTGGAATTGATATTATTATTATTTGCTTCCTTTGGATCACACTTCTTCTTCTCTTTACTTCTCGCAATTGAGCTATAATATGTTTATACTGCTTCACAATGTAGCCTTAAGATCTGGAAACATGGATCTGTAGTTTTGTTCTTGTTTAGCCACATCTGCAATATGTGATCCTATAATGGACTGTATTTTGCTTTGCATGTTGTTATTTCAACAATAACAATAAAACTCAACTTTTAGAAGCTTGGATTTTTTT